>VXBZ01001937.1:95516-154063 GCA_013399135.1 Heliornis fulica | reverse complement strand
GAGGGGGGCCCCGGCCGCCATTTTGTGCGGCGCCAGCGGAGAGGAGCGGGCGGGAGTGTGGTGGAGGCGGTGAGGGTTTGTCGGGGACGCTGTTCCCTTCCCTGGCCGGTGAGCGGGGCGCGGCGGTAGCACGCGGGTTCTGATTGGGCCAGGGCCGGTGGCCGGAGCGGGGGTCCTGACGGGCTAGGGGGTGGATTAGCTCAGCCCGTCACCGGGCCTAGCCCCGCGGTGGGGGGGGGCGCTGTGGCGGCCGTGGGAGATTTCTCCGTTCCGCGGGAAGCGGTCGCTGTCGGTCCCTTCTCGGCGGGCAGAGGTGTTCGTCTGGTCTGGGCCCGAGGCTTTAGCAAATAACGCGTTCCGGTGCGCCCAGTTGCGTATTAGGTACAGATGGGTCTGTGCCCTCGGGCTGGGGGGCTGAACGCGCTGTCGGGAGAAGCGAGGTGAGGGCTTACGCCCGCTTTCCCCATGTACTTCAGTAACGTCCAGCAAAGATGTCGGAGTATATCCGTGTGACGGAGGACGAGAACGATGAGCCCATTGAGATTCCCTCGGAGGACGACGGCACCGTGCTGCTGTCCACAGTGACCGCCCAGTTCCCTGGGGCCTGTGGGCTGCGCTACAGGAACCCGGTCTCGCAGTGCATGAGGGGCGTGCGGCTGGTGGAAGGCATTCTGCACGCACCAGAAGCCGGTTGGGGAAACCTGGTCTATGTCGTCAATTATCCCAAAGGTTTGTCTAAGCTTCTTCGTCGTCGTTGTACAGACTTGCGCTTCTCACTCCAGGTTCACGTGAGTCAGTGCTTTATTTAACACGGCTACAGGATTGCTTTGAACCCTCTGCTTTACAGCTCAGCGATGTTATGTATCTGTTCTGCACAGTAGATTTGACCCCACTGAGTTTTCAGATGTGCAGTACGATTTTATAACTCTATACCCATGCAAGCACTTTAATGACAGTCATTGTGTTACCTGGTAGCAGCAGTTTTCAGAGCTGAGGATGATGTCTAATGTCCTTTATATTTAGACAACAAGAGAAAAATGGATGAAACGGATGCATCATCAGCTGTGAAAGTGAAACGAGCAGTACAGAAGACATCAGATTTAATAGTCTTGGGTCTTCCCTGGAAAACCACCGAACAAGACTTAAAGGAATATTTCAGTACGTTTGGAGAAGTTCTGATGGTGCAGGTAAACTCCTTTGCTACTCAAGTGAGGGGGGACATTAGGTAGAAATCCACCTTTTGATGAAGCCAGCAGAAATAAACTGATCTGTATACACTCAGATCTGAAACCGTGTATCCCTGTTTCTGGGTTGCATTTTGTCGTGGCTGGAGGCTTGTGTAGGTACAGATGGCCAGGAATATTTGGGAGTAGTAGTTCATGCAGATCAGCTTAATGGGTACAGTGTCTTTAAGGGCTTTTTAATTTATGTTACTGATCGTTGAAGCTGAATGTGTGTGTGTGTTAAGGAACTTGGGATTGCTGTGATGGGAGTGATTACAGGACTGATGCTTGCAAACACATCCCCATTAATTCATCTAGGAACAGCACGCTTCATGTCAGCAGGTACTGTTACCACTGACTGTACAAGACCACCAGTCTGTGCTGCATGTTCCTGTATCAGCTGCGTGCGTGTAGTCCTGTGGATGTGCTGCTGCTCAGGCAGCACGAGGGCTGGGGACACTGGTGGCATTAGTCGTGAAATGTCCTGGTCAAGTATGGCCTGATGACTCTCTGATGGCAGCAGTGGGAAGACAAACCTACTTCAGTTTCCTTCTGCCTTCGTGGATGCGTTTTTGTCCTCCCAGGAGGGGGACTCGCTTGATGTATGCTTGGCTTGTTCCTGGTCTGTTATTACTTGTGTGCCCCATGTGCAGCTACATGTGGCTGCCGCTTTGGTGATCACAGTGCCCAAACGGCAGGTCTGGCTGTACCATCACATGACACCATACTTAGAGCCGATTCCCTGACCAAGCCTGGCCCCAAGGCAAGCTCCTCCTTTTACTTTGGGAGGTGTCACAGGCCCCTGCTTTGACTGTTTTATTTTTTTAACTCTATCCTAGCTGACACCGGGACAGTAATGCAGCAGTAGTTTTTTGTAAGAAAACTTAATCAAAACTTTTAGTATACTTTTTCTGGTGACCTTAATACCCAGGTTGATAGAGGAGATGTCATCAAGTCACAAATCCGGGTGAGCGCTGTTTCTGTGACCTCTTGAAAATTCTGCTCTTTTCTGTCTTAGGTGAAGAAGGACATTAAAACTGGCCACTCAAAGGGTTTTGGGTTTGTTCGGTTTACGGATTATGAAACCCAGGTGAAAGTCATGTCTCAGCGGCACATGATAGATGGAAGATGGTGTGACTGTAAACTTCCCAATTCGAAGGTACTTCCATATTTATTGCTAGTTTTACTTTCACCAAACAGTAGTGCACTGGCTTAGTTGAGCATCTGAACAGATTAGTAATCCACTCGTGGATGGGGCCTTTCAGTCTGCAGAGGGACACGACAAGTGAGAGCAAGGAAGGGAGGAAGTGTGTGACTAGACAAGATGTGTTGGAACATCAGCTTGTTGTGTGGGGAGTTAAGTATGGAGAGGAATCTGAAGGGAATGTGTTTTAATGTCCACTACCTGCTGAACTTGTCTGCTCTGTGAATAAGTGGAGAGTAAAGCAGCTGGAATAACAGACATAGGGAAGATCAGAGCATGGCTTGGAATCGAAACCTGAACTCGATGCTTCTGCTTCCTCTCTGTGTATGTGCAGTTACTGCAAACACCCCAAACTCTGTGGTGGGCTCGTAGATAGATCCCACTTTGTCTCCTGGTGACTCTGGCCATCTGTACGAGGGTGCAGGCCTGTTTGGAACAGAACTGCTTTTTAAAGACTTACAATCTCAACTTTTGTTGTTCTTCAGTCCTCTAACAGACTGATGAAAAGGGGCTTTATCATAAGGCAGCTTGGTTCTCGTGGGTGGTTGCGATCTTTCTTCTTTTCTTCCTCCTTGATTCTCACCAGCAAAGTCCCGATGAACCTTTGCGCAGCAGAAAAGTGTTTGTTGGGCGCTGTACTGAGGATATGACAGCAGATGAGCTCCAACAGTTCTTTGCCCAGTATGGAGAAGTGGTAGATGTCTTCATTCCTAAACCCTTCCGGGCTTTTGCTTTTGTTACGTTTGCAGATGATCAGGTACATCTTAAAATATTTTACCTTTGTATTTAGACAGCCTACATTTCAGTAGCTTCATAAAGCTTAATTTCTGGTACTACACAGTGAACAACTACTTGTCCACTGCTTTAGGAATTCCACTGGTGTTAGCTTGACTTTATTTATCGAATTGTCCACGGTTCTGCATTTCGGATGCGGGATTTAACACTGCAGTTAGTGTAGTAGTGAATGGAAGATAAACCCCTTCAGATTGGATTAAGTACATGCACGTGGTTCCTTTGCAGGTTAAGTATCTGCTCAGAATCACGTGGGGATTTTTTGTCTTGTACTACTAACAGTTAGCAAAGAAGTCTAACATGTGTTTAATCAATCCCTTGTTTCTTATAGGTTGCCCAGTCTCTTTGTGGAGAGGACTTGATCATTAAAGGAATCAGCGTACATATATCCAATGCTGAACCTAAGCACAATAGCAATAGGCAGTTAGAGAGAGGTGGAAGATTTGGTGGGAATCCGGGAGGTTTTGGGAATCAGGGGGGGTTTGGCAACAGCAGAGGAGGTGGAGGAGGACTGGGTAATAACCAGGGCAGTAACATGGGTGGGGGGATGAACTTTGGAGCCTTTAGCATCAACCCGGCCATGATGGCAGCAGCGCAGGCAGCCCTGCAGAGCAGTTGGGGGATGATGGGCATGCTGGCTAGTCAGCAGAACCAGTCGGGGCCGTCGGGAAACAACCAGCCCCAAGGCAACATGCAGCGGGAGCAGAACCAGGGCTTTAGTTCAGGCAATAATTCCTACGGTGGGTCCAACTCCGGGGCAGCGATAGGCTGGGGCTCGGCCTCGAACGCGGGCTCCAGCAGCGGGTTTAACGGAGGCTTTGGTTCAAGCATGGATTCCAAGTCGTCGGGCTGGGGCATGTAGATACAGTGGGCTCTGATACTGGCTCTATGGTGGGAAATCAGATTTTTCTAACTCATGGTAAGTATACTGTAAATTACATATATACTAAAATTTTCCAGAAGTTTGTTCAGTGTGCAGTATATTCAGCAGTATTTTTGACATTTTTCTTTTTTTAAAAAAAAAAAAGGAAAAGAAAAAAAAAAGGAAAAGAAAGGTAAAAGGAATTTTATAAGTTTTGTTACATATCTTGTTGGGATACAGAATGTTTGGAAGTGGACTGCTGTTTGCCTGATAGGTAAACTAACACTACAACCAATAGGAAAGGCTTCTCCTGTAATACTTTATCCCTTGTTTCCTGGCTACCTGAATTCTTTGCATGTTCAAAATGGAAACCATTGGTCAGAAACAGCATTCTCTCCCTCTTGTTTTTAGTTTGATCCCACCATAAGACTCTCCAAGTTGCCCCAGTTGGAGAACACAGTGTCTTTTGTTTTTGTTTGTGTTTCTTTTTAACACTGTCTCCCCTCCATACTAAAGTACGATATGAAGGCTTCATTTAACCTTCGCAGTTCATCTCATTTCAAATGTGTATGGAAGAAGCACTTCATTGAAAGCAGTGCTGTAAATATTCTGCCTTAGGAATACTTCTGTCTACATGCTTTCTCATCCAAGAATACTTCATCACACCGCACATGCTGCGTCTTAAGACGGTGGGTGTTCCATTTTTATCCGCTACTCTTTATTTCATGGAGTCGTATCAACGCTGTGAACGCAAGGCTGTGAGATGGAACCAGAAGGCTGTTTGAACTTTTGAAACCTTGTGTGGGATTGATGGTGGTGCCGAGGCATGAGAGGGCTGGTATGTGCGAGATAAAGGAGAGAGCGCATGCAGAGACCTGGTGGTGCATTATGGGATTTTATTTTACTTGGCGAGATGTCTCTCAATCCTGTGGCTTTGGTGAGAGAGTGTGCGGAGAGCAATGATAGCAAATAAAGTACGAGTGTTTATTGCATTCAAAGGACATCCATATGTGGAAGACTTTAAGTGGGTTTTATACCTAGTTAATCAATTAGTTGGATGTGTTATGTGAAATGAATATTTGTATTTTTTTTCCCTTATGTCAACTGCTGTGAATGCTGTATGGTGTGTGTTGTTTTTTTTTTTTTCTGTTAATGATCTGTAAGTGTGGTAATGTGAACTGAAGCTGATGGGGTTTGTGATGAGAACATTGAGCTTGTGGTGTGCTTTGCAGTAGCTCTTGGAGCTTGGATCACTAGCGAGCTCAGTGTGCCTCTCCAGGGTGGAAGCTCCACTGTCTGTAAGATATCCATAAGAATGCTGTTTGATGCAGTTTTGTGTTTGGATGCTTTTTATAAGATTTGTCACTGTAGGAAATTCTTAAATAAAACTGATTTAAGTAATATGTGTCTTTGTTTTGCAGCCCCGAATGCAAAGAATTCATAGCAGTTAATTAATTTTCCCTTTTGAGATGAACTTCTGTAAAGCTTTTTTGCAGTAATTCAGTTTGTTTCAGACAAGCATGCTCTGAAAGTTGACAAGTCAAACGGAGCCACCGCTCATCACGTATCGGTACCCGACACCCAACTCTAAGCCACTGTATTTTTGTATGGTTCAGTGATACGTATCTATCTAAAATCCAGTTCCCACACGCTTGGGTGCCCGCACCTAGAATGGTAAGCAGCTCCCTCCAGATTGCATCTGTTACAAGGAAGGTTACTTGTGCTTTTAGGAGTTGGAGTTCCTTGTCAGAAATGGGTTGGGGGAGACAAACAGTCTAGATGTATTTCTGTCTGCAGCATCTCCCCTGGGGATGAGTGGTGGTGTTTTTAAACCAGCCCCCTCCTGGGAAGTGGGGTCCTGCAACACTCAGCCCAGAAGCAAAAGATAAAATCGTGTTTGAAACTAGTGATGGGAAAGATGTTTCAGCTGAAGAACGCCTCAGTAAATGTACATAGACATTGGGAGAAGTCTTAGTTTCTCAGCTTAAGTTTATTACAGATGCAGAAGTGTCAACTGTGAGGCAGCTTAATAAAGAGCAGGACATGTCAGCAGGAACTGGTGGAAGATTTATTTCCCCTGGCAGTAGGAGCTTGAGGAATTTTCATCTATTTGCACTTAAAACCCACTGATGCTTGATCCGTATTTTCTATCCACCGTGCTACTAAGCTGTAGCAATGAACCTTCTGAGTATTGGTATTTACACCATTTTTAACCTATTTAGTGTTTCAAATTACATCTTCATTACTGCATATTAAGGCTTGTGAGTAGAAGCCTGTCTTTGTAGTGGACAGAATTGTGTTGGCAGTCTTCCACCCGCAGTGTGGAAGGTGAGATGTCCGTCTGTACATCTCGCTCTGAGGGGTCCCGAAGGCTCAGGCTGAGAAGTAACCCCACACCTGTGTTGTTCATCTCCCCCAGTTAGAAGTTGCTTAGACTTTTGTCCTGCACCTAACTCAGAACAATGTCCAAACTCTACCGTCTGAATTTTGCGTTTTAGCCCTTGCGCTCTTACCAGCTACTTCTGCTGAGTAACAGTTAAAAACGGTATTCTTGGACCTCTGTGACCCCCCCTGCAAGGAACTTCATGGTAAGTTGTTGTAATTAGCATGGCTTTAATTTTGTTTCAGTTGACCAGGTTGAGGTTTGAACAGGCTGGTTGGCAGCACTGTGTAGTCTGTGCAAATGATTTCAGCTTTCCTTCACTCCAACAAAATCCCTAAGAACTTGTCAAGTTTTAGTAGTATTTTCTATTTGCTTTGCATCCTCTAGTGTTTTACATGAGTAAATAAACTACTGTTGAAATTACTGAAGTGTTTGGATTTGTTTGGTTTTTTTTAAGGAGCTTTCGTTTTGTGTTACTCTAGAAAGTGAAATACTACTGCTGGTAGGATGTGAGATGCAAGAGAGAGAGGAAGTTTGTTTAAGTAAGGGGATACATGTCAAACTTTACAAACCCATTTTTTTGTTGCTTCCAAGAGGTTCTGAGACACTTGTCAGGAGAGCATGTACTGTGTGAAAGCTTATCCTTTGTAAAAGGGTTCAGAGAGACTTTGCTGCTAAGAGCAGGATGCTACAGTGAGAGTGAGGCACACAGCACGTATTTAAGTACCATGCTGCCCCGTACAGCAGCTGCTCTGAGCACTCTACCAGTGTGTGTGAGGGGAGGGAGGAGGTACCTTGATGTTCTGCCTGCGTTCACTGGCCCTGTGTTTGTTGAAAAGCTGCAGTCTTCCAACACTCTACAGAAACAAAGAAACAAAATGTACTTTAATAACGAGTAATGCTGCCTTGAGGCAGATGGCAGTTCTGGGAAGCTGAAGGGCTCTTAACAGCTCCTTGGACAGGACACAAAAATGAGGAGTGTTGGGATACTTGTGTTTTGTCTTTAACGAAACCTGTTAACTCCAACAAACACGAAGGACAGCAGTGTTTCCTAAGGATGTCAATACTCCAGCTGTTTGTAACAGCTGGTAGGAATTACACTCCCAAACCAAGGGCTGGAACCGGTGACTCCAGGGCACCCACAGTGTTCCCCTGCACCCCTGTCATTACCAGAAGGGGTTTCCCAGACCCCAGATAGGTTGCTGGCTGATGCCTACCACCACGTGCTCTGCAGTGGAACAAAGCGGCTTGGTTCTTCCCCAGCCCCCTGTGGCTACCCCAGCACTCACTCACGTGAAATCTGTCATCTAGCAAACCAGTGGGTGGGATACTGGTGGTGAGACTTTATGCCCCAGTCTAACCACTGCCAACAAGATCAATTCTTTATAACCTTCATGAATAGTGGTTTTTTTTCTTGCCTAGACTTCTTCCTAGAAAAATGGGCATGTATTCAAAATCCCCAATTTAATCCTCAGAGCTAGAGGCTTCTTTGATCACTATGGCAGCAGCAGCTGCCAGAACGAGGTTGTCTTACAGAAGGGACCCACCTCCTAATCCTCCAGGCTCTGTAATTAACATCACTTGCCAGGGAAATTCTCCAGGAAATTCTCACCTTCCACGCATGCACCCTGCAGTTCCACTTCTCTGCCTTCCACACACTGCAGAACAATGAGCACAGCAGCAAACACCAAACATTTTAAGGTTGGGACACTGAATTATAACGCCTGTATGGATTAAATTACGTTAATGATCCCAAATGAAATTCCTAGATTGTTTTGGGGTGGTAGAATTGCTTGCAAATGAATATTTCCTTTAGAGTATGATTTTCATTAGTATTGCATACATCCTCTGGAAAAGTTCTGTAATCAAGAGAGACAGTTTTGCTTGGGAATTTGGGCAGAGAGAAGTGTGTTTGTTCTGAATGTCAATTAAGGTAATTTGAATACATGGATATTCTAATCTAAAAGATAAAAGCAACAATTTTGCTGTTACACTGTAAAAATGTTTCCCCAAAAATTTAGTCTTGGATGTTGAATAATTTTAGAGTGTAACTAATTTTGCAGTTAAAGCATTAAAAAAATGAATAAATCCCAGCCCAGCACGCTGCATTCAGGAGCATGGTTCGCTTCTCCTGTTGTAAACACCACCAAGCAATTTGAAAGCAGCAACAGTTAGTTATGAAACTGCACCCTCCCAAGGAGAGTGGGAGTAAGCTGATGGCTCAGCTTTCTTTACCAAGGGGAACCACACTGAGTTTCTGGTGTTCATCTGCACCGCTGGCAGCCGTCAGCCTCAGGCACGTTACCATAGGAAACAGTTCAACAGACAGGTGTGAGGTCAGTATTCATCCCGACAGGGAATGCCAGTCCCACAGTGTGGTCACCACACTGTTTCCAGGTTTCTTACTGCCCCTTCCCGTTAAACAGCGCATGTAGCACTTGCCACCTTGGAACTCAGAGTAAGGTAAAGGGGAAAAGCTACAGTTAAATGGTTCTGGCTCATCACTTAAAGGTACTGAGAGAAATTCCAAGCAGACCCCACTACTGTGACTGCAGCTTAACTCCTGCATGGACAGTGGAGCAGCTGAGCTGTATCCCGTTCAGAGCCCAGCCCCTTCCCTAGGGAAAGAGCCTGAAGCTTGGCTGCCCCAGTGCACTTCCCAGAGCGAACCATGTCCTTCAGGATGGACCTCTCTACAACGTGCCTTGCTGTCTGCAGCAACCACACACCGGCAACAGTCGGCACTAGGTGACAGCTTGGTCGTGATTTTGCAATGAGTACTTACTCCAGCTACTGTGTACATTTGAGCATTACCTGGCTCACAGATGGCAGCTTTTCCAGCACCCATCACCACTACACACGTATTTATGTACAGTTCACAGGAACAGCAGAAATACAAGTGAACAGAACACCTGGGTATCATTTAAAGCAGCCAGCAGGTCAGGGGAGGGGATTCTCCCCCTCTACTCCGCCCTCGTGAGACCTCACCTGGAGTACTGTGTCCAGCTCTGGAACCCCCAACATAAGAAGGACATGGACCAGTTGGAGAGGGTCCAGAGGAGGGCCACAAAGATGATAAAGGGGCTGGAGCACCTTTCCTACGAGGACAGGCTGAGAGAGTTGGGGCTGTTCAGCCTGGAGAAGAGGAGGCTCCGGGGAGACCTTCTAGCGGTCTGCCAGTACCTCAAGGGGGCCTACAAGAAAGATGGGGAGAGGCTGCTCAGTAGGGCCTGTTGTGACAGGACAAGGGGTGATGGTTTTAAAATAGAGGGAGGGAGATTTAGATTGGATATTAGAAAAAAGTTCTTTCCTGTACGAGTGGTGGAGCACTGGAACAGGTTGCCCAGGGAGGTGGTGGCTTCCCCATCCCTGGAGATGTTCAAGGCCAGGTTGGATGAGGCCCTGAGCAAGCTGATCTAGTTGGGGGTGTCCCTGCTTCTTGCAGGGGGGTTGGACCAGATGACCTCTGGGAGTCGCTTCTAACCCTAATCATTCTATGATTCTATGATTCTAAAGTAACACAGAAGTGATGCTGTCCAGGAACTGGTGGAACTGGGATTTTATGTCACCTTTGAGTTTACTGCATACTCATGGAAAGGTGACTCCACATCACTTACAGCTAATCTAGAGTTAGGTAATCTAGGATATAGCAGGATCTAATCCTGCTAAACACCACTAACTGGAGTATGATAAAAATGTGTTACACCTACCTGGAGAAGAGGAGGCTGAGGGGAGACCTCATGGCAGTTTGTGGCTTCCTGACGAGGACAGCGAAGGGGCAGGTGCCCATCTCCTCTCTGTGGGGACCAGGGACAGAACCCGAGGGAACAGCATGAAGCTGCACCAGGGGAGGGGCAGGCTGGGTGTCAGGAAGAGGTTCTGTCCTGAGAGGGGGTCAGGCACTGGGACAGGCTCCCCAGGGAAGTGGTCCCAGCACCCGGCTGGACTGAGGTCAAGAAGCGTCTGGACGATGGGCTCAGTCCCACGCTCTGACTGGGCTGGTCCTGTGTGGAGCCAGGAGTTGGACTCGATGGTCCTGATGGGTCCCTCCAACTCAGGAGAGTCTGGGATTCTGTGATACCTGGGATACCTTTCCGTATGCTTAGGTACATGTCCTTAAAAAATGCAAAGTATAACTGCCCAACACTAACAGCCTTTGAATTGCATTCCAGGAAGGTTCTGCTGACCTTCCCAGACACATCTATGTGTGTCAGGGGTATTCATCTGCTTGCCATCAGAGCCAGGAACCGCTCTCAAGCTGATGCTCAGGCCCTACCGTAATCACTACCCTTCGTGGGGCAGAAGGGGCTTGACACTGGTCCTGAATTTCAGCACTACAGCTTGTCTTGCCAGGCCCTACAACCTGTGTAACAGCACCACTGTCTCTGTCCTCAGGTTGACCACACAACTAAAGCAGTTTAATAATAATAATAATAATAATAATAATAATAATAATAATGAAGAAGAAGGAGGAGAAGAAGGAGCCATGGCTGAGCACTGCAAACTGGGAGGGGTTTAATAGGTTCTGTGGTTTCCCTGGAAAAATTGCACTAGATTGACTGTGCAAGGCTCACACTGCACCTCATGTCTGCAGGAAACCAACACACAGTAACGACTACACACTAATTACAGACTAATGCTACCAGCACTCTAGAAGTACAGGTTCTCCTGTGATGCTGCTGGTTTTGCTAACGATGTGTGTTGGGAGATTGGACACTATTCCAAGGGACACTACTGTACTTCTTTCAGTAGCTTTTTAGATATTTTAAAGAATGGCAGAAATTAAAGCATCTTCCAGCTTAGCAATAAAAAATGCGTTTTGACAAGAAACGAATAGTTACCAAGCAGAAGAAAGTGTTTTTCATAATGCAACTTCTACCACTGTTACAAAACCAATGTTTTAAATCTAAATATTTACACAGATGTTTCCAAATTAGGACTGACTTACTGATGCCCTTTGCCACTGGTTGTTCCAGGAAGCTCCTTGTGACATTGTGCTACAAAAGACTTCTCAAGTCTCCAACAAGAAGCAAGAGAAATAAAAATCTCAAATTAATTCCACATCAAACAGGATTGATTGATTGATTAGAGAAAACTATCATCTTTACTAACCATCCTGCTCTGCTGCACTACTTTCACAGTGGGGAAAGGTAGATAATTCTTACACCATCGTTACATGTACCACAGCGGATGGCAGTGAATGGGAGGGACAGTTGCCCTTTCCAGAGTCTGGAGGTAAATTTGCATTTGAGGTGTAGCAGTTCCACCACTTACCCCTGCTTTGTCACCAGAACGATGGCAGACGTGCTGGTCAAGCACTCCAAGGACAACACAGAACACAACCTGCATTCTACACACACCAGCTTTCCTACTACTTGCACTGAACACTAACCCTGGCATCAGTTGGGTTGTTGAGGGTTTCTACCTGAACAGTAAACACCGTGTGTGTACCCATCAAACCAGACTAGACAAAGCCTGTAAGTCTGTGCCAGCCACAAACACAATCACCTGTGATTTTACAAGTTTGCTGTAAGCTGACAGGGACCAGAGCATCTTCTAAAACGCCCCCTGGGAAGCAGGATGTTACTAAGAAGTGAGTCTGAAATGCGGCTTGCAGCAGGAATGGCCGTTTATTCAACGCCTGGTGGGATGTGGTAACAACTGAAAGAACATTAACAATTCTCTCTACGCTGATCTTATGAAATCTTTTGTAAAAATCATTCTTTTCTTCCACCATAACCACCGGCAAATCTCCGAGCTCAGCGTTCCAGGAGCACCAGCACGGGCATAGGCACGAACATCACTGTTTCAATCCAGTTTGCTGATACACGTCCTGGGCATGTGAGCAACGGGAGCTGGGAAGGAGACACGGCCCCTGGATGTTTAATCCCTGGGAAATCAAGCCCAGTAAGGCTGACAGTGCCACGCGTCACCCACTCCACGTAGCAGCCGGCTGGGCTCAGGAGGAGCGCGCGGCGCTTGCACTGGTGTGATGTGACCGTGGGGTGGTGCTTCAGGACCGGGACACCACAACCCTGCGGAGGGAGAGCCGGGCATCCCCCCCACCGGAGCATCCCTTCCTTATGGCTAAGGGCTCTCGGGGGAAAGCCCACCCTTCCCCTGTCCCCTCTCCACACGGCTTCACTCCCATGGACACAGACCTCCAGGTGCTGAGGCCAGAGGGAAAAGTCGTGCCTGGGATGCTCTCACATCAAAGGGACACAGTGACCTGCGTGGGGACAGCCCAGAACCACTATGGCCTATACAAGTACCATGTAACTCCTGATGAACAGAGGAAACTGTTCCCTACAACTGAATCACATGCCTGGCCCCGAGTTGAACTGTAAGGTCTGATGGAAGTTTGGAGTTCTCTTAAAACTTCACCTCAGACGTAAACTACTCAGTAGCTACACTGTTCCACAGGAATGCTGCTGACTCCCAGGTTATGCCCCGCTATTTGGGGCTGTTGGCTACTCAGGCCTTTCCAGACTGGAGTTCTGGGGATAATTTGAGCTTGAGCACTAACCAGAGGTGTCCTACCCACTTGTTGCCTCGTATTTCAGCGTATTTGCAGGTATCTCCCGCCGGTGTGTGCACCTGAGATACCAGTTATGAGAGGAACATGCACAGCATTAGCCTGGCTTAGTTTTTGCAGAAGTCTTTCCACACAATGGGCCAAATTGTTCTTTGGATATTTCAAGCTGAAGAGAATGAGAGACAGCAAACAAATTGTCCTTACTCCTCCCACGAGGCTTCTAGAATCATTGAATCATTGAATCACTTGGGTTGGAAGAGACCTTTAAGCTCATCGAGTCCAACCCCAGCCTGACCCTGCCTAGTCCACCTCTAGCCCATGTCCTTCAGCACCTCATCTCTTGGCCTTTCCAATCCCTCCAGGGATGGGGACTCCACCACTGCCCTGGGCAGCCTGTTCCAATGTTTGATAACAAAGTGATTTTAATGCAATGGCTCCTTGATCCTGAATCATCCTTTCTTGGAAAGTATAAAAAAAAAAATACAGGCAGGTGGTCAGAGTGATGGCTTGTCACTGGTAACTCCCAGTGTGCCATCTCTTCAAGCATCCCAAGTGCTATGGAATTCTTGGGAAGGGATCATGGGGTCCACTTTACAGATAAGCAAGCTGAATGGAAAGGATTTATCTACTCTGGTAGCATCACTGATCTGTGATAAGGGTAGAGCTTGTGATGAAATCTATCAAGTCATGGCATACACATGTACTTGGATTTGGCCAATTTCCTAAAAGAGGAAGAAAAAACCAGCAAACAACAAAACTGAAGAGACAAGAAATTAACAAGGAGAGATAAAGGGACATGAAACTGTAAATTAATGGTGGAGCAGAGGCTGAGGAAGATGCCATAAAAGAACCTGGCCTGTCTCACAAAAGCTGTGATGAAATGCAATAACCATCACCTTACTGTAAGGACATCACAGAGGCACAACACTCCTGGGTGTGTCTCTAAATTCCAGTGTGATCAAGAAGTCATGGTCTATGCAGATACTGTGGCTGCAGGGCCTGAGCAGGGGATAAGGTGTTGGATCACCAAGGTCGCTGATTTTCCAATTCTTTCAGTAAAAACCTGACTGAGAGCAGGCTATGAATAAAAACCAACCAACCAAACCAAAACACGAAATGACAGTCACAATTCAGCTGCACTGGGTGAAGGTCATGGGTCTTTTTCTACACTGGAGAAGGTTTCAGAGCCAAAGCCACCTGTGAAGTGAGGTGATCTCAGACATTTCACCCCCATGCATTTGGCCCTGCTGAGAAAACTGCCCTTCCCCTGTCGTGGTAGGACCAGGGGAAGGGCAGTAGCACAGAATTTCCCACATCCAGCCCTCTGCCCTCACAAGTGGTACAGGGAAGGACATCAGGAAAGCACCACTTAGGCAGTTGCAGGCCTGGAGGTCAGGAAGAAGCGCAATAGCTGGAAGCCTGTCAGAAACATTCCGAGGTGTTACATTTGCAGCTTGTCTGCTGCACTGGAGTGCGGAGAGTTGTGAGATAACTATCAGCTCCTCAATTCCAGAAGCCTCTGAATGCAGCTCGCTCTTTTTAATGCCTTTGTTGCCAGACATTTAGAGTATAATTGTATTTGCTGAGCAAAACCAGCTGTGCCTCTTGCCGACAAAATTGGAGCCACAAATGCTCCCCACCGAAGAGAAGCAAAAGGAACAGCCACAAGTGCCCTGAGGATCTCTGCTGTTGACAGCATCTGATCACTGTGAAGTGGTGCTTTGATCAGCTGGGAACAAAGACTTTATGATGTGCTGCAAAAGCTGTATGAGCAATCCTTTAATTGATGAGGAATGCTGGACTGGCTGATAACACCGACATATTTTTGCATCACTGTGACAGTGAATTAATTATAAGAGGGAAATTGTTTGACTTTGAATTGTATCCTCAAACACACCATGCTAACCTCCACTAACAAAAACGCCATTATCCTCTCATTAATTACAGATTGTCAACCTAAATACACCACACAGTTCAAGGTTGTCATTTTAATGGAAGGGGATGGAGTTGCACATGAGAAAATGAATATTATTGCCCTTTAACTATCAACAGAATCATTTAGGTCAGAAAAGACCTTTAAGATCAAACTGTTTCCCTAGCACTGCCAAGCCCATCACTAAACCATGTCCCCAAGCACCACATCTTTTCATTCCCTCCAGGGATGGTGACTCCACCATTGCCCTGGGCAGCCTGTTCCAGTGATTGACAGCCCTTTCAGTGAAGAAACTTTTCCTAATATCAAATCCAAACTGCCCTTGGTACAACTTGAGGCCATTTCCTAATCTTATCACTTGTTACTTGAGAGAAGAGACTGACACCTGACTCACTACAACCTTTCAGGCAGTTGTAGAGAGCAGTAAGGTCTCCCCTCAACCTCCTTTTCTCCAGTTCCCTTGGCTGCTCCTCACAGGACTTGTGCTCCAGCCCCTTCACTGGGGACCTACCAGCCACAGATTTCATTAGCTTGTTTTACTTCAGAGGGTGCAAGTTGCTTCCATCTGTACAACAGCTATGCAACAGCCCTGCTTGCTGGTAGGGGAAGCATTCAGACACAGCATTTACTTGGGAAGGAGAGCAGGAACAGGTAAAAGGATAATCTTTTAGTATCAGGTTTGTGTGGCTCTTAGCACAACTACACCACCACGAGTAACTATGCTCTTGTGTACCAAGAGTTTCCCTTAGCACTAGCTGTAAATTCAGAGCAACCTTTGTCCATCTTCCCAGAAAACTGTGAGCAGCTGCTTTTATTTGACATAAACCTGTCACCACAGTGACTGAGCACCTCTGTGTGTTCTCTGAATTCACTGACCAGCCTTTTCAAACACAGCTGACAAATACAGAGTAAAATGGTTCATAAACACCAAGAAATGCCTGCTCTGTTAAAACTGAGCACTCTCCTGATTTCTAAATCCTTATTGAAATGCCTTTCTTGGTGCAAAGAAGCAGAGAAAGCTGGACTGATTCACCTGGAGGTTCTGGCTGCCCCTCAGTCTAGCTGAACAGCACACTGCTCTGCACCACCAAAAATCAGTTGAGCCACAATGGGAATTAAATCTTGCAGAGGACTATCAGTGAGCGAGATTTTTTCCCCTTAACTGTTATTACCTCATTCTTCCCAACTAAATGCACATTTCTGTAACTGCCAACTGTGCCTCAAACTACAGAAGCATTTGATGGATATGTAAGAATAAAGCAGGTTTTGCTGCACACTCTCTTGAGCTGCAGCAGGTGATGCTTAAAATACTGCCAGTGATACGGAGCTCACTGCCTTTCTGAAGGCTTTAAGATCCCATTAGAAACCTTCCTTCCACCTGCTGTGAGCTCAGGTTGACACCCCATAACCTACCTGATGTGCAGCTTGAACAGTATACTCCTCACAGCCATGCAAGTGCAGAGATCTGATTCTCTTAGAAACTGAGATTTCCTCATGCTGTTAGTGATCTGTGACATTTCTACCGGTGCTACAGGAGTAATCTGGAGGAGATTACAGGGGTAGCAATGAAAATCTGAAATTCTTGGGTGTGAGAAAAGACTCAGTGTGAAGTCTTACTAAGCATACAAGCCACAATATAATGTGTGCTATATTTACCCCCTAAATCCCTACTGAAATCATCAGGAAGTTAGAATCTCAAACTGGCTGCTGGTTCTGCATTAGAACTCTTTCCCAGTACCTACATAACCATTTTTCTTTGGGCATGGGAATCTGCTGTGTAGCAAGGGGATGCTCAGGTCAGTAAAGTTTAATTCTCTCTTACAGAAGCCTCAGAGCAGAAGGCAGCTTCTATTTACCATAACAATCATGTCATCTTCCTTCTTTAAGGTGTGTTTAAAGGAATGTTATTAGACTAATGGTCAGCACAAAACCATGTAAGAGAGAAATGGTGGAGTAAAGACAACTGTGAGGTAACACACATACATATACATATACATATACACATGTAACGACAGCCAAACACTGCAGACAATCAAACACTAGCACTTCTGAAGGCTGTTTACTTTCTCTTGTAGTAAAAGGGCAAAGGGACACTAGATCAGATTAGAGGCTGAAACCCACAAATCTGATACAAAATCAGAATTAAGAAATAGCATATCATTAATCTGTGCAACAGTCATATAAAATTTAGGCAAGCTTTTAAATGCTACTGCTGTAGCTTCAGCTTAAGCTAAGCAGCACACAGACAATCCCAGATCTATTCTGGAGGATTATGGTTCTGTATGGGAGTATAGTTTAAAATCACTTACTGAACTATATCTTCCATGAAGCGTAAGATGCTGACCACTATCGAAGGGAGGAGGTTGGGCTTGAGGCATCCTTAGCCCAGATCCACTCTAGCAGGGCATATTTCAGACCTGCTCCGAGCTGCCCTGGCGCTGGCTGAGAGCCTCTTCTGGGACTGCTCTGTGTTCACACACCAAGACTAGCACCATGGCTCTGCACAGAGCTGGGATCCCCATAGGATGTTACAGTCCAAGTAAGAACAGTGCCCCATTACCACCCCACTAATTTAGAAAATTGCCTTCACCTTGTTTGAGAGGACTGAAGAAAGTGAAAGATACAAACTAATAGTTCTTCATGTTTCATTACATCCATCTCCTTTAAAGTCAGTTTTCTAATTTTGATGTGAGATTTTCATAATACAGTTTGGAAAAATGCAAGTCATCACCAATAACCTCTTGACTTGTGCTCACATGAGTAGATAAACTTGCTGACCCAACCAAAGAAACTCTGCTAGTCAAAGGGAATTTGCAGCTTGAATTTGAAAAGCTTAGACCGGACCTTACTTTTCTCCTAATATCTCCTGGATGTGGCCGCTGGGAGTTCCCTTTGTCAGGGCAGTATTTTTTTCCATAAGTCTGCAAGCAAGAAAGTAAAAAAAACTATCCAGCACAAAAAGGATCAAATAAATTTTTAACATCTGCCAGCAGAAATGCTGTCCCTTGACTTCTCAGTCCGAGCTTTAGAGCTGTCCAGAGAGTGCTCAATTATGCTTAGGCCATATTTTTATTAGAATCACAGTAAGCTGATTGCTAGAGGCGTGAACTCTGAAAAATGACCCCCTCAAAACTTGCAAGTCCATTGTCATCGGCTCATTAGGTCTCCATGAAAGGTGGGTCATAAATTCCATCACCAAGCCTTGACAAAATTTCAGGCTGCTTTGATCACAATTCACTGTGACCATGAAACAGCTTCTGAACAAGATTAAATACAGCACAAGGAAGCCTTGGTAACTGCTTTCACAGCCACTCTGTCCCCACATCATCTCTCTGTAGCATCTACCTTCTGCAACACTTACTAAGCATCTTCTCCACAAGTCGAGGCAGTGATGTTCCCTCTCACTCTGCAGGTAGATGTTCAAAGCTGGTATCCAGGGACTTCCCCAAGATTGCACAGAAGTTGGCATATGCAGTGACCTGCACTAAGTGTTCCATCTAAAAGATTTTTGTCCCTCCCATGCTCAGGTGCAAAAGGGTTCCTCCACTGTTTACTCCAGGAGTAGAGATGGGGCTGGAGAAACTGAGCTTCATAAACTACAATTAAAAGTAACCCCTGCCACATTTCAGAGATAAAGAAATGCAGATCGACTAATGGCCCTTAATCCCTCAAGCGTTTGAAACAAAGCCTTGGTTTAGCAGTTCACCCGCAGCTGCTCGGCTCTGACTTGTTAACCTCTTGTCCACATGAATTGGGAGCTACAGTCACCGACAAGTAGGGAGCACAGAGTTTCTCCAACATGTTTCATGTCCTGCCCAAAGCAGGACTGTTTAAAATTACAATAAATGAGTATTAATGTGGAGTGGGGAGGGATGAGACAGTATCAATCAGTGCTGCAAACAACTGTATAGAAGAACAGCGTTCCTAGTGCTGCAGCTGATGTGGGACAGGCACTGCTGCTCTCCCTTGTGTGAAAGACACAAACTGCCCCAGTGACATTGATATTACTTTACCAAACTCCTGGAACTCTGAGACTTTGCCCACCAGAACACACTTCAGCCATAAGGCCATGTTCCAAATAGGAGATATGGCCAGAGTCACAAAATCTGAACCACCACCCCCCCCCAAACAACACTCAAAACCCCCATCAAAACCTTTCCAAAGCAAACGGAGTCTGAATATAAATAGTTTCAGTCTACAAGTCTAGGTGCAGACAAGAGCACAGCTAAAAGGAATGTAAGGAAACAGATGTGTGGTTCTGGTCTTTTTTTCAGCTTAACTGTGGAAGGTCAAGCACCAAGAGCTGGACAAGAAATTCAAGAGTCTTCAGGTAGCTGTGATGCTCAGGAGCCTTTCACAATGGCTTCTCATCAGCTCTCACCTTATCCATCTTGTTCCATAGTGACACATGGGAAATGCATGAAGAAAATGAATGTCCCAGAGGCTGCCATCAGCTTTCAAGAAGGAACAGCCTCTTTATTGTCTGCAGGAGGCACGGCTGAAAGGCAAGGAGCTACCACATACAAGTCACCAAGCAAGAAAAACCTGCAGCCCTTGGGCGGACTGCAACAGGCAGGTCAGGAGGGAGGGCAAACCAGCTCTTCCCAGCTCATCTGTCTCCATCTCTGCCTAAGCGAGGAGAAGCTTAATTATCTCACGCTGGAAAATAAAGGAGAAAAAAAGGAGAGCCTGTCAATAGAAGCCTGCTCAGACAGGAGCCCAAAAATTAAACAGGGAGGTTTTGCCCTCATCTCATGAAGGCAACCCACAGAGACCTTTGCCTCACTGCCCAGCCCAGCAGCTGGAGCAGCTTCAACACTTGCCTCTAAAGGCTTCTGAAATGTGAACAGATTTCAGCACATCAGCTGAACCCACACACACATCTCCTCCCATCAGGGTGGCCCAGCCCTTCGATACTGCTGATAAGCTCCCTCTGCTAGTGTTACACCAACGAGGGAGTCAGAAGGGTGCACATGTGAAATGGACAGTGCAAAGCTGCTACTTCTCAACTGGTGATTTTGCACCCTCACATCAAGGCCAGGCACGTGCTTTACAGTGTAAGTAAATTCCTGTACTTGCTCTAAAAGCCAACACTTCAGGAAGGGATGGTTGAATAAATAGGTTTGTGCCAATACACTGGAGAGGTGAGAAGTTTCAACCTTGAATCAGGCCCAGGCAGTCACACCTGGAGAAAGTTTGTAATAGTGTGCTGGGTTTGGCTGGGGTAGAGTTCATTTTCTTCATAGCAGCTAGTAGGTGGCTGTGACTTGGATTTGTGCTGGAGACAGTGCTGATAACACAGGGATGTTTTCGTTCTACTGAGCAGTGCTTACATGGAGTCAAGGCCTTTTCTTCTTACACCATCCCACCAGTATGGGTGCACAAATTGTTGGGAGGAGACTCAGCTGGGACAGCTGATCCCAGTGACCAAAGGGATATTCCCAAGTACCCATTGCACATGATGGAGCCCTGCTTTCCTCAAGACTGCTGAACACTTGCCTGTGAGAAGTGGGGAAAAAAATCCAGCAAAACAATTGATTTGCTTTGCTTGTGTGTGCAGCATTTGCTTTACCTATTAATCTACTTCTACTCAACTCACAAGTTTTCTCACTTTTACCCTTCAGATTCTCTCCCCTATCCCACCACAGAGAGCGAATCAACAAATAGGCTGGAGCGGGGAAGCTAAATGCCAAGGTGGCCTTAAGCACTGGAAGTTAGATTCACGTCTGAATTTCAGCACTGAGGAGCTCAAGGAAACTATCTTCCCATCTGTGGCAATATTTAGCAAGCAGTGTGCACACTGGTTCTTCCAGACAGGATTTAGCTCCAGTGGACAAATCTGCACCCACAAAGAACGAATGTGACACCATGTGTAGGCAGACGCTTCACTGCAAAGCGGATCCCAAGGTGCCCATCACTGCGCTGATCCAGACACGTAACTGCCTGACTACACATGAGCTTTTCCTAGTTATGAATTGAGAAGCAGAGCTGGGCAGAAGCCAGCTGGGTAAACTTCAGGCTCTATGTCCTTTGGAGCAAGGGATCTGGGCCTGCCCTTGTCTCCTGTGTAGCAAGTGGATCATTGTACCTGGTGTCACCAACATGTGGACCGTGCTGCTTCTTGGCCTGTGTCTTTCCAGGGAAAGTAAGCAAATCAATTTCCCCTCTATGCAACTCAACTGTTACTTTTTCCAACACATCTACTGACTCAGATCTGGAATACTCAGTATCTCCATACCCAAGGACCAAGATATACTCGGTTTTGCAAGGCTGACTGTGCTGGCAGCCGTGCAGACTGACAGCATCTGCAGTGGGCAGTGTAAGACAAGTCTGCTTCTTCATTCAACTCTCTAAAGCTGAACACAGATGGATGCTGCCCAAGGAGTAACCAAAACCAACTGTCACTGCACCATTTTACTGCAACACAGCACTGCTCTCCCTAACAGCAGCAATTAGCTCTCAGCCACTTTGCAAACCAGGGCTTCTTCTCACCACCCTGACTACCACCTGAACCAGGCACACAAGTACCACCAACAAAGAACCATCACTTTCATCTTGATGCTACTTTTGGGACTGGATTTAAGTGTGTGTTTAGGTAGGGAAGTATCTTCTGATCCAGCAAGAGCTCACCTGTGCATGTCCTCTTGTTTTCATGCAGCGTGTAGCCAACCCGACAGCTACAATAGTAGCCCCCCACATAGTTGTGACAGTGATGATTGCAGAGGGGTTCACCATCAAACAGCTGCTTGCACTCATCGATATCTAGTGGGTGAAGCACAGAATTAAGCAACCAACACCCTTCAACAACACTTTGTCTTGGTCTGAGCCCCTCTGGGTTTTGGGAGGTTGGCTTGTTTGCCTTTGGTCACATCTGCCTCTGCTCAATGAGATCGTCTTGTCCCACCTCACACCAGCAGCCACAGCCCATGAGAGCACAGGGAAGCACCAACCCCACCGTAGCTGTGTCTCATCCACAGGAGGGGCTGGTCTCTTACCTTCAGCAGCATAAAAGGCCTCAAAGCCTGTGAAGGGTTTCTCATTGGAGTAGTCAGACCGAAACACTACTGTGAGGTTGTTGTCAAGGGAGATGTATGTCTTGTTGCCCGGAGCCTCTTCAGTGTCTGTACTATCCTTTCCACACAGCACAGCCAAGGTTCTCCCACCAGAGCTCAGCTGCAAAATGGGCAGACAGATCTACCAGATGAGCACAGACCTTTACTCTTCCCAACCCACTGCCAGGGCCTGGAAAGCATGCTTTTAATGGTGTAAGAGAAGAGGCTTGGATGCTCTCAAAGGTTCTGGAGGTTAGTCCAGATCCAGGGACTTTAGAAGCTTTCCTCTATTCTCTGTCATGGAAACTCATAATTTTGTCTCCCTTTTTCCTTGCAGAGATGCACACAAAGCTGTGATGCCAGCCTGGCCTATTGTCAGCATGTTTAGTGTATAATGCTCTTGTTAACAAGGCACTTCAGTAACAATCACACCTTGGTAAAGCCAGAGACAGAGTTACAGACCTACCAGAAAAAAAGTATTCTGCCCTTCCCAAAGGAAATGACATGAAGAACACCACAGATTTGGGGAATGGGAGCAACCTGCCATATAAACCCATGGAAACTAGATCTTCCTAAATGGGAACAAGGCTGTCTGATTTGGTTCTATCAGATTCAAAGTACTGCTAATGCATTGGTTCTGCATACTCTGCATATCAGGGAACTCCTTGAAAGAGCCCAGCACAGGGCCACCAAGGTGATGAAGGGAATGGGACACCTTCCTCATGAGGTCAGGCTGAGGGAGCTGGGGCTCTTTAGCGTGGAGGAGATGGGGGAGGGGGGGTGACCTCATTAATGTCTATAAATATGTAAAGGGTGAGTGTCAGGAGGACAGAGACAGGTTCTTCTCAGGGATGGCCAGTGACAGGACAAGGGGCAACAGGTCCAGGCTGGAGCAGAGGAGGTTCCATGGGAACGTCAGGAGAAACTATTTCCCTGTGAGGGTGACAGAGCCCTGGGCCAGGCTGCCCAGAGAGGTTGTGGAGTCTCCTTCTCTGGAGACATTCAAGACCAATCTGGACACATTCCTGTGGGATTTAATCAAGGCAGACTCTGGCAGAGGTTGGACTAGATGATCTTTTGAGGTCCCTTCCAATGCCTGACATTGTGCTATACAGCTCCCTCTTTGATGAAAGGAGTGTGGAGGTAGTATGGGCTCAAAGCAGTGACAGGGCACCTAGGCTAAAGCACATGCTAGCAAGTGGAGTACAAACCTTCCAGGGACACCACTGATCAATGGCACACTTCCCAAAGACAGCAACTTTGGTTCTTTTCTTGAGGTTGTTTTCACATTAGCTAGCAAACACACCCTAGCAGGTGTTGCAAGTGCATGTCTAGACAACCTGACGGTATCTTTAGACCATTGCTTACTCTTTTATGGTTTCCCATTGTGCTACTTGTTAATTTAAAACACACACTGTAACTTCAACAAAATGAAGCTCAAAGGGTTTAGGCCAAACTTCAAAACTTTTGCTTCACAAGAGTGCATAAGAATTTTCTGAACACAACTCAAATTTCAGATTTTCCAACGTGACAACCAGTCCTACTCCCTTGTCCCATGGGCCTCAATAAACACATCATTTAGAAGTCAGCTGAGCCTGAATGTTACTAACAGACTAGAATCGAGTGCTTACGACAGTTATGCTGGTCCAGCATGTATCCAGGGTCACAGACACAGTTTTTAACAACTAAGCCTGCTACACATCCCCCTGCCATGCACATACCTTCACATAATCATATTCACACAGGTAGGACAGCTCCATGTTGAAGTGAGTGAAGTAGATGCGGACAGAGTATCCCATGGGGACAGTAATATTCCAGATTCTCTCCTTGTGATTTGGGTAGACATTTGGGAAGTTGGGGGACGTGATCCTCCCATACATTTTCTGCAGCACAATGCTGCTGCTTATTCCACTGTAAAGCACAGCTTGCAAGACAAACAGCCTGTGTCAAAGGAACAGAGATGAACAGAAAAAAGGTGAGCACCAGCTCAGATGATAAAAAAGCCACATATTCAAGTTGCCAGTCTCAGTACCAAATCAGGCAGCTCTACACTAGCCGAAATCTTCTGGTCCAACAGTCATCTCACTTGACAAGGAAGGAATTGGGAGGTACCAGCAGAGTCATACAGTAACCACACTGGTGCCTCCTAAGTCCTGCACAAAGCCAAGTAGCCAGCAAAGGTGGGGAGATCCCTGCAGCTGCACTCACCTCATCATGGTGCTCTCCTGTCTGAGCCTGATCTGCTGAGCTCTGGGGAAGGAACCTCTCCTGATGTATTTGCATTTGGGGGTGGATGTATTTATTGTGTGTGCTCTGCTGTGTTTGTCTGGATGTTGAACTCTGATGTTTATCTCCCACCCCCTTCAGCCTGCTGAGTTCTGGGAACAGCAGTTACTAAAGCCAGGCTTATGTTCAGCACATGAGGCCTCAGTGACAGGGAGAGGCAGACAGCGATGGAGAGGATGGATTAGGAATGCTGCAGGCTCTTGGAGGGAGTCTAGGATTGAAGCTCTGTGGGAAGGCAGGCAGTGGGAGGAGGTACAGAGGCTTCCAGACAGTGTCTGCATGGGGGAGTGAGGGGAGCTGGGCACGGCTCCTTCCCCTTAACCACCTCGTCTACAGTTTCTATTACTGCAAACAGCATGTTACTGGAAGTAGTTTCTTCTGTTGTCAGAGCAGGAAGGTGTTGAAAACAAAATAATGGGGCATGTTAGAGGGTTTCAGAATAGTGAGTGGTTAGATGGGGTGGGAATTCTCAGGTGACAACACCACGGCTCTCACAAGCACAAGTTGAAGAGATGCCAAAGTCTTCCATCTCTCCACTGCACACTTGAGTCCAGTGAAAGCTTGTGCTGACTGAAACCTGCTCCATGCCTGATTTATATGCACGGTGTGCTCTCTGTCCTGGCCATCCTGAAACACCCATAAGGTAAAAAGGCAAACTTCAACAATTATGTCTTTTGAACCTGGCTTGCTACAGAAACAAAAATCCTCTGTGCTCACATCTGCCCATGTATCCCAGCTGACTTTGAAAGCCCAATGGCCAATTTGTACATTTGGCAGAAGAGAAGTAGCTCCAAGGATAGTGCTCCAATGGAGGTAGGAGGATGCATTAAAAACAAACCAACCAACAAAAAAACCCTCCAAAATTATTTGGGATAAGAAGAGATTCTACCCCTCTACTCTGCTCTGGTGAGACCTCATGTGGAATACTGTGTCCAGCTCTGGAGGCCTCAACACAAGCACCAGTTGGAGCATGTCCGGAGTAGGGTCACAAAAACCACAGAATGACAAGGTTGGAAAAGACCTTTAAGGTCATTGGCTCCAACCACTTCTGTCCTCTCCTAAACCGTCTCCCTGAGCACCTCATCTCCCATCTGTTCAATACACCCAGGGGTCGGGACTCCTCCCCCTCCCTGGGCAGCCTGTCCCACACCCCCACAGCTCTTTGGGGGAAGAATTTCTTCTGACATCTCATCTGAACCTGCCCTGGTGCAGCTTGAGGCCATTCCCCTTGGCCTGTCCCCTGTCCCTGAGCAGAAGAGACCATCGCCCACCTCTCTCCAACCTCCTCTCAGGTCATTACAGGCAGTTATCAAAGGGCTGATGAAGCCAGGCTGAGAGATTTGGGCTTCTTCAGCCTGGAGAAGGCTCTGGGGGAACCTTATATCAGCCTTCCAGTGCCTGTAACAAAAGCTGGAGGACTGTTCCTGAGGGTGTGGAGTGATAGGATGAGGGATGATTTTTTTTTTTTTTAAACTAGAAGAGGAAATTTAGGTTGGATATTAAGAAAAAATCCTTCAATATGAGGGTGGTGGATCACCAGCACAGGTTACCTAGAGAGGTGGTAGAGGCTCTATCCTTGGAGACATTCAAGGTCAGGCTTGATGGGGCTCTGAACAACCCAATCTAGTGAAGATGTCCCTGCTCACTGGAGATGATGGGCTTTAGAAGTCCCTTCCAATCCAACATATCCCATGATTCTATGATTGTCTGAGGAAGAAAAATTAACTAAAAATTCTTTTAAACATTTGTGGATCCACACAGGGATTTCACACCTCTAGGACACTAGAGGATTAAACTGAAGGGACTGTAAGACAAAGTTTTATTAATTCCACTGCTTGCAGACTGCTTCTGTCCAAGTCAGCATTTAAGTTTCCCACAAAACTCCCATTCTGGTACATACAGAGATAGACCTGAATTTATAGAGGGTGAAAAGCCAGGTATGTTAATGCCAAGCCAAGGGCCCACATCTTTCCTGACAAAAACGGACAGACAGTCAGAAAACTGACTTGTAGCAGGGAACAGAGACACTGCACATGCAGGAAATTTATACTGGGATATCCTGTAATTAAATGGACACCTTTTGATACTCATTTTTGAGCAGCCAAAAAATTGTTACCCCAGGCAGCGAAGCTGGTGCTGGCAGGGAAGCAGGAGTTATTACATGAGCAAAACTAAAGCCAACAAACCATTTAGCAGACTGCAAACAGAAAACATCATTTAATAAAAGTAAAGGAGAAACCAGGAGCAGTAATAATTAATTGTGCAGCAGCAGTACCTACAAGCATGGTTAACGGACAAGAACACAGATGGGACTCGCTTTTCCCAAGACCCACAATGATCCTATCAACACATGCAAGATGTGGTGTTTATACTGGCTGGAAACAAGGGGGAAAAAAAAACCCAACAAAAAAAAAAAAAAAGAGAAAATTTTGGAAAAAAAAAATAAAAATCAACCCATGCCTAACAGAGCTGATGCTCATTCCCACAGACATAAATACTTCCAGAAGTGTCCCACATCAGGCTTCCTCCTCAGTTCAGTAGCAGAGGCTTGAAGAGCCAATTCTCATTTTAGGCCTGAAAAGTTTCTCACAGCCCCAGAATTTGATGAGGCTCCTGAAGCTGCCTAGCACCAAAACTATGAAAGCTGACTCAATAAATTGCAGCCCTGAAGAGTGAGAAACGGAATGTCTGGTGCATGTATTGTCTTTCCTCTGGCATGGTCTGTGGAGAGACGAGACTGCTGTGATTTGCTTCTCAGCACCTGACACAAACAATTCCAAAATGTTGTCCCTGTTTCTTTGCCCAGAAACATTCTGCCTTCTAAAAGCTGCCAGGCATAAGCTAGCCAGGTGCAGCAGTACCTTGAGAGCACTGTGATAGCTAACCTCAGGCACCACAGCTGCTCCTCTTGCCCACACTATTCCTTTAGACTGTGCGGGACTAAGGCAGCCTGACAGCGAGTGGACTTCACCCACGTCACGGCAGTCTCCAGCGCTCTGTAGCTTGCCGAGTTCCTGATCCACTTTAGGAAGCGTGGGTGTTATTGGAAATGACAGATGGCTCTTGAGAGGTCTGCCCAGCTTGTGTCCTTGTCTCCTTCCATGCTGAGGTAGTGCAAAGGCAAGCTGTCATTTTCAAGAGAACCACCAACATGAGGGAAAGGCGAGGTTCAGAGAAAGGGCTTCCTCTTGAAGGGCAGACAAATTTTGTGTGGAATGGAGGAGTATGGAGTGACACAGATACTGGAAAGGCCTCAGCAGACCATAGTCTCCTTAGACCCTGCAGAGTCTCCCAAAAATTACTTGTACTACTCACCCCCAACATCTGTTTAGGAAAAGTTTCAAATCCCTGTTTCAAAAAAAAGTTTCAAAGTGGCAAACAGCAAGTGCAGAGAGCTAAGCCAGACACACAAATCTATTAGCAAGAGCAGAGCTGCTCACTGAAACAATGTCCTTCAGGATGGTACCACTAAGGTCCAGAGACCTGATCTCCACTTTTCCTACAGGGCCAGGCAGCAACAGAAAGCTACTGAAGAGACAGGAAGGCTGGACGCCAGCTGTAGAGTCTTCATCAAAGTGGTGTGAGACCCAGGCTACGCCCCGGGGTATCTCCTCAGGTTTCCCTCTGACCCCAGGTTTTGAAACTGCAAAAAATATTAGCAGAGGTAAATCTTGCCAAGGCTATATTCCCTCAGAAAGCCCTTGAAAAGCACAACTGGCCACAGGCAGGACCTGTTTGAGGTGTAATAAACAGGACAGGGAGCATCTGAATGTGCCTCTAGATCCGAAACACAGGTAAGTGCCAAAGCAAGAGGCTACTTAATGGATGCAGGAAAAGCATGCACAGGCCTGCCTGGCTTTTAAGAAGAGACTGTGCAGCCATCTAACTAGGATGTTAGGATCTAGGAGTGCCCATCCTTGCGTCACAAACCAGGGGAGCAAATGAGCGTAATAGCTGCTTGCTGTGATCCCTGAAGACATTGCTCCCCACTGCCCCTTATTTCTCAAATGCCAGCTGC
Source organism: Heliornis fulica (assembly GCA_013399135.1). Lineage (NCBI taxonomy): Eukaryota > Metazoa > Chordata > Aves > Gruiformes > Heliornithidae > Heliornis > Heliornis fulica. The sequence continues at coordinate 125,775 of VXBZ01001937.1, read as the reverse complement.
TTCTGCAGAGCCCTGGGAGATTCCTTGGATGCTTGCTGTTCCGTGGCTGAAGCTGCTCCCCCTGCATTGAGGGGTTCAGAGGACCGAGGGAGGACACAGCAAAGGAAGAGGCATTCTGTTTCCTCACTGCAAATCAAATAGCGTGACTGACATCAAAAGACAAGCACACAGAAGGAGCAAGCAGAGCATGAGTAGGGCAGGGGTAAGAGCCTGGCAGCTGTGGAACATGAAAAAAAAATAATCTAGCTGGGGCAAAACCAGCAGAAAAAGCTCATGCAACAGGGCAAGATATTTTCTCTTCAGTTAGGGAATGTTTTCCTCCTTCCCACACTCTCTACTGTTACCTGAGTGTTTTATTTGCTGTTTGCAAAGATGGACTCCAGCTGCTACTGGTGCTAAGGCACATTTCTCCAGCAGTGAAATAGTCACTGGGTTTATCAACTCTACTCTGCACTGACTTCCAAAGGACAACCAATGCAATTCTAGGGCACCATCCTCCTCTGAAAGCACATGGATCTGAGCTCAGATTGTCTAAGAAGACCACCAGAAGCTCTGGGGTAAAGATCACAGAATCACAGAATATTAGGTGCTGGAAGAAACCTCGAAGATCATCCAGTCCAAACCCCCACCTGAGCAAGATATTGGTCTACAGCTTTGCCCCCTTCATATGAGCAGAGCTCCCAGAACCAAAGGTAACCATCATCTTTGTGGAGCTGTTCTCAGGCTGTGAAACCTCTCCAGGAGCACCACAAAGCCCTGAGCACAAAGCACCTATCTCTGACCATGTGTGTCTCTGCAGGCACATATTAGTGACCACACACACACACACACCTTATACATATATATATATATATGTACACAGTCAAAATGTGCAAATGCCTGTACATCTTCTGTTCAGGAGGAAAATTTTTCCTGTGAGGTGACAGATCACTGGAACAGGCTGCCCAGAGAGGTTGTGGAGTTTCCTTCTCTGGAGACATTCCAGACCAATCTGGGCACGTTCCTGTGTGATCTAATCGAGGTGATCCTGCTCAGGCAGGGGGTTGGGCTGGATGATCTTTTGAGGTCCCTTCCAACTTCTGGCCGTCTGTGATTTATCTACAGGGTTGCAGAATCCAACAGCACGTGGTTTTGATGTAAGCCATCCTGTTTCAACCACTGCATGGATGTCCATGTGTGTATTCACACATGTGATCATACGAATTCCAGCACAACCCCCTGCACTGCACACACTCATCCCCTTGGGGAGAGAACATGACCACACACAAGAGATGCTGGTCATGTTACTCTGCCTTCTGGAAAAAACTCCCACTCTGCCATGGGGAAGAGAGCGTAAGAACTGCGTAGGTCAGAGATTCTCTTCCCCTTGCCTGTCTCCCCAGTCCCCATTAGCTTGGCTCTCAAAAATTGAGCTAGCTCCCAAAGCTACTGTCTCGCTCCCACCCACATCTCTGGTAGCTGCAGCATGTCTGCTGGGCCGGCTCCAAGCCTGTGACTTCACTGGAGCAGCTGTTTGTGCTGGGAAGAGAATTTGGTTACAATTCAGATACAGCTAGAGCCAAAGCTACAAAACACCATGCTGCCTTCTCTCCAGGCAAAGATGCTGTGAATCTCTGCATGTTACAGCCAACACTGTCTCCTTGGTAAGCCTGCCTCCAAACAGCTAAGAGGAACAAAGAGGCGGGTGAGTAGCACACGTCTAAGGTGGATCTCTTCTCCAACATAAAGTCTCAAAGCAGGGAAGGCAGACTAGGGGTGGCAAGAAAGCAAAGCAGGAAAAACACAGGTCTCTACACTAGATGACACAAAGACCAACCAAGATGAACTCATCAGGAACTCTCTATTGTGAATGAGGCTAATGAAAAGCTTCCCCAGAACCTATCACAGCTTCATTCAACAAGCAGCTCGGCCACCCCAAGAGTTAGGTGACTTCTCAGCTCCCATAACAGCATTCAGAAACGCCAGTCTCATTTAGAGAGAGTGGTTTGGGGTTACACACTTGCCATGATGAAGGTCTGGAAAGTCACTTGCCAGCTTAGAAAAAGGCTATTACCGTGTGCCATTCCCTCCCATGCACAGCCTCCCACAAGAAGATCGACCTGATCAGTAGCCTCCCTCCCAAATCAGCCTTCATCAAGGGAGAACTGAAAAGCAAGCTTGGCAGAAGAATCATACCCATCTCCTGCTGGAGTTTCCATATAATCCTCACCACTATATTCTTTCTTAAACAAAGCTTAAAAGCTTTCATGTCTCCATAACCAGATTCTGGCCTTGTTTTATTTTCAAAGAAGGGGAACACAGGCTTCATCTTCCAAACCAAACTACAGCAGAAAAGTTCTCAGCTGAGAGCACAAGGTCTGCCTTTGGAAGTCAGAGCTTGGCTGCTTGTCTCTATTTTCAACTCCCTTTCATTCCTTTCTTCCTTCTTTCATGAGTTCTCTTCCTCTACATGCAAAAATGAGCACAGTGCAGATCTGTATTCACCATCCAAAGGTGCTGAGACCAGAAGAGACAGTAAATTCCTGAGGCTCTATCCCCCTTTGGGAGAAGCTGGGAAACATGCTGCAGAATACATTTCAACAGTATTAGGACTGGCAAATTCATTAAACCCACTTTCAACAGGCTCCATGTCCATATATACATCCAAATGCATTTTCTGATCACTCCTGTTCAACTCAAAAACATTTTTCACCATTTGTCTTCCTCTGAAATTGTCCATAACCTCATTTTTTTTCTAACAAAGAGGCTATTACCCCACTAATCTAGATAAACAGTAAAGTCAGCCACAAGCACTCCTGAAATAAGAGCTACTGCTCAGACATTAAAGAGTTAGTATGATACATTGAAATGGACAAATCTTCCCTTTGGCTAAATCCCTCACTGAATACACATGACCTCATTCCTGCCTTGGAGAAAATAGACTGAAGGCCCGTGTCAGAGCCAATAGTCACATCAATCAGAACCTGTGTATTAAAATGCCTGTAGCACTCCAAGAGAAAAAACAAACCTACCAAGCAACCAGCTGTGCTCAACTTTTGCTTACCTTATATGCCTTTCTCAACTATTTCAAAGCAACTCACCTTCAAAGAAGTCTAGGATCCCTGATTGTTCTGTCTTTGGAGGAGAAATTATGGATACCATCTAGGTACTAGGCATCTCCCAGATCCATTGCCTTTTACAAAGACTGGCCTTATCTACCTTATTTTTAAAGCAGGAATGTCACATGTATTTCTACCCTAAAAATAATGGGAAATGTTCAAACCAGTGTCCTTCAATCTAAGTAAATCCTTCAGTCGAAGATCTAAGTTGGTTTGGGGGTTTGTTTTCTTTTTGCCAGAATTCCACTCTGCAGCTCCTGTTCCTTGCCCTAGGGCAAAAAAAAAAAAGTAAAGGAAACAGCAAGGCCACCAAAACACAGGGCAAGACTTTTGTGCTGCACAGACACTAGTCCTCAGCTTCTTTGCTTGTTTTTTGCTTCTCTCACAGAAAAATTCACAAATTGATTACCTGCAAAACATCCTTTGCTCCTGTGTGCAGGTAATGTCAAACACTTGGATTGGAGCTGAGCTTGCTATTGATTAATAGAGAAAATCAACTTTTAAACAAGCAGGACACTTACCTGGACTTCTTTCTCATTTTTCCACAGTTACAGAAATTGCCAAGACTGAAGTTTTGGTGGGAGTCGTGACTAGAGCTTGAACAATAGAGGGAATCTTAAACAAACAAACAAAAAAGATAAAATAACAGATTTGAAATACAGTTTTCAACAAAACACGATTAAACAGAAGCACCACAAGGGAGGATTTAGCTCCTGCCAGCACAGCATTCTGTTATAGAAAAACCTACATTTCAGAAATACACAGACCTATAACCTGTCTGCACAAAACCAGCTCAGGTGCTGGATTAAGAGGTTACCTGAATTCTGAACTTAAGTGACTACATATGTGACTTTTTCACACCTGCTGGACGTACTGCCACCTGTTTTTACTTACTAACAGCAGGCCCACCACTTGTTGAGTGCATGCAGAAAAAGCCCACCAGAAAGTATTGACATACCCTGGAGGTATTTGGCCTGCTGACAAGTGAAAGGAGCCTCAGGGGATGCTACAGCCCTTTCATTTAAAATTAGTGCAGTCTATGAAAGTATATCCTAAATTGCTCCAGCCACAGTATCTGCCAGTGGCTTCCACTAGCCACCAAACAGTTGTGTGAGCAAGCTTTGCTCCAGCACTGCTCAGTTCCACTGGAAAGGCAAACAAAATCTATACACAGAGACAGCTTGGTCCGAGGATACTGGACCCAGCCCAGATTCCAACTGGAATGTCAAAGCACTCACAGCACAGAATACTTAACAGTTTTAGGCAAACTCTGAGCCTCCTTAGCTACCAAAACTAAAAGAAGAAACTCTGTGTGGGGCAAAACCAAAATACTTGGGGTACACCTCTGTGAGGCAGGCAAAGGGGAAGCGCTCTTGCGATAACACGTGTTTACCTGCAGTGACAAGAGCAACACGGAGCCACCCAGTATCACTGCATGTGATTTACATGTTTGGCTGGGATCCCCCGAGGCCTGGTAGGAAGAATCTCTGAGGAAAGGAAGATACTTTGATGTGTGTTAGCAAGAGGAAACCGAGCCAGAGTGCTAGCATGGCTGGAAGAATGATTTTTGCTGAAGTCAGATTACTCTAACTTGTCTGTTAGCCTCTGCTTAGCAGCACTGTAACGACCCGAAATTGCAGCTGACAGATTGGTGCTGAGTTTGTCTCACTGAGGCTACTGCATGTGGACGGGCCATTATTCTTTCAATTTGGTCTCTGATGCCTGTTAACATACATTAGGCTTTTCCATATGGTGCTTTTTAGCCTGGTGTCCAGGGCAGCTGCCTGGGCCGCTGTCCCCACCCACATGCTCAGGCCCTGTCTAATGAAAATGGATGATGGCCCCAAGCGTAGTAATGGGACACAGATGGACCAAATGGTTTTTCACTTTGAAACATATTTTCATTTAAGAAATCACTGTAATATCTCCCCCTAATACATTGCAATCGTCAGACAGGTAAGGAATTCAAAGTTGTGAACTTTCAGTTTAACTGGACCTGGAAGTCTACAGAGCAATGTCCTATTCCAGTGCTGCTATCCTGCCAATGGCCTTGATGGTCACGTGCATGTTCTTTTTCCTTACTCCTCTCCCATCTCAACTCTTCTACTCATACTGAAGGACTATCAGCATGAGAAGCAGAATGTTTTTGGGTACACCTATTAAAAAAAGGCAGCTATTGAACCAGCCTCAGCTGAGCAACTGTACTGTCTCCTGCAATACAGATAGTAGAGATAAATGAAATAACCATATTACTATTGCAAAGGCTTTGTGCAGACAGAACACAAGGAGCCTCCACAGACACATGTGGCAAAACATGACTGAGGGGATTGTGCAACAGGCATGGCAATCAATGGTCATCTCCCAGCAGGACTCCTCATTCTTCAAGGTATTCTTCTTGTGAATAGTATTTGTATTTCAAGAACAGGCACAAGCAGAGTCCAAATGCTTCCACATTTGGACACAGATGAATCCAGTGTTGGACACAGAGTCAATCACTTCCACACAATTTGTAGGACAATCAAGCTGGTCTTTTAGATGAGCCCAGTGTAGCATTGTACACTCACCAGCAAATGTTCAAACATCTGCAGCAAGATGGGAGCCATTGGTGTTTTGAGCCAAGTGTCCTGTGTCATAAGTTGCCACTGCAATCCTATAGCCCAGTAGTGTTTTTGGCAAACAGCATTTCACACAGTTTTTATACCAACTTCCTCTTGGTGGCCAGCCTGGGGCATCTCATACTCAGTTCCACGCAGACTAGAGAGGACCTGGTTGCAGCCTGCATTGCCACAGTGATTGGGGAAGCCACCCAGAATGGGTTTCCCTTTGCTGACTGCTTTGGTGACCCACTTGCTCTGTGGTACACCCTCTGGGAGATGGGAGCTCCCTCGTGGTCTGCATCTGCACTCTGTACTGGGAAGTTCCCAAGGGCTCAAGAGGCAGTCTCCGATTTTCTAACGTGCTCTGTTTTATTTATGGTTTCTGCACTTGCACTAAGTCTTCTCAAATAATTTGGAAATAATTCCCTTAATGCTAGGACAGTATCTGCCCATGACATCTCATTTACTAGGCAGTCTATCTTCCCAGAAAGGTGAAGCCTGGTTAAATGTTTCTGTGGGACAGGGCAAGTGTCCGTATGTGCATGTGTGACAATGGGATGGGACTCTGGCAAGCAATTCTCCTCAAATCTCTCAGCCTTCATTACAATTTGTCTTCTAAGTGCCAGCTCTGATTTATGGCCTGCCATTCAGAGGCTCTGAAGGCCTGCAGCCAGAACTGACCGGCTGTCAGGACAGGGCTTACAGACGCACAACACATTAACCTGTCTCTCCACCTACCTAGATGCCACAACTGATACTGGGGCTGACAAAGATGGGCTGTTCTTGGCACATTATGTTCACTGAAAGCATTGCTGGGGCCTGTGACTGTTCAAAGGTGGAGACCCAGAATCATGTGAAGATGCCCCAGGTGCAGTATCTTGGAGAGACACCCCCATCTTATGTCCCAAGAGACTTCCTGCATCCTGGTCCCCACCCTACTATTTGCTTCCTGAAGGATATTTGGTACATTGGCTGGGACCTTCATTTGTCTCCTGTTAAACAGGAATGATCATTTTTATTTGATGCACAGGACTGATGGCAAAGGTAGATCATCTCACAAAGACTTCATAAAAAACCCTAGTTCAATAAAAGCAGAAGCAACTACTTATCTGGAAAGAATAATATTCGCATACACATATGAGCAGCCACTTTCTCCTTGCAGCACTAACACTCAGCAATCTCATATTTTACACCAAGCCACAGTAATAACCTAAGATTATTGACAAAATGTAAGCCTGCCTGTGACTAAATAGTTAATGGGAGGGAGGACATTCCCTCACCTCACACCACTGGGTTTACTAACCTCTCACACAGCTTCTGAGTCACACTCTACTTAAACAACTTTGCAATATGGAGACATTCAAAATTTTATTCTGGAATGGAGCAAAAGGCCACCAGTGGCATTTCTTCTCAGTTATTCCACTTCTAGCCCACTCTGCCCCATGGCATGACAAGCTGCCTTCCAGCACTACCAGGGTTCAGTTATCCTTTTCAGAAGAGCAATCATAAGGCACTTTCCAGCCCACTGGCTCCCAGCAGTGGGTAAATTCATCCGCTCACAGACAACGATGAGCACTGCTCACAAGCCAATATTTTGGAGCACACAGACTGCTGTTTGCTCCCTATGGTTCTGTGCTCCTAAAATGCAAATCTGTGGGGTTTTTTTTTTTTTAGGCAGCTGCAGCTCTCTGCCTGTACACCTGCACCTAAGCTTCTGGCAGGGCATCTCTCACCATGGGACTGATTTACCTCTGACTAGATTAGCAGTACAAGGCCAAGGCCAAAGGCAGAGCTCTCGGAGCTGAAAACACTTGTGTGGAGACATGTCCTGATCTCTGGGTTTTGCTCTGAGCAGGGGACTCTCCTCACTGAGCCTTATCCCAGCTGGAAGAGTTAAAAGCTCTGTATAACATACTAACTTGCTGTATTACGCTGCTGCCTGTGCTGGGTTCCCTAACTAATGCAGACCAATACACCCAGTGCCATCTAGACAGTCTGCTCTGTTCAATTACATAAACTCACAACCACCCACATCTGAAGAGTCTTCTTTATATACAACAGTGACCAAAACTACAATCTGTCAAAAATGATAGACTTTAAACCCATCATCTAAGGGACTAAATGTCTCCCAAACAACTTCTGGAATGTACAAACCAGGAGTGGGCAGTTTCCACCGCCATAAACTCTCGGCTTCTTCCTCTCTGTCAAGAAGAGACTAAAACACACCAGCCAAACACAGTCCAGTGAAACTGAAGTCATTTTAAAAATCCGACTTACCTAACCAGCAAGTAATCTGACAATAGGAAGTTGGTCTGACTTCAAGCCAAATTCAATTCTCCCAGCTATAAAGACTTTTTTTTTTTTTTTTAAACTAAGCATTAATTGGTTTAAAACAGGAGTCCTCCAGGTCCCCAAGGTACTGCTAGAACAGAAATTCCTCATTCCCAGATGAATGCCCGAGTCCAGGGAATAAGTACACTCTCTACTCCAGCACAGCTACTATTCCCTTTTGCCCTGTGGTGCTGTTAGACAGCAACCTTTATCCAGCCCAGCCTACCACTGTGAACTAGGACGTTCTCCAGGGAGGTGGAAGACATGGATTTGGATTGTTCAGATTTCCTTCACCTCCCAAATGCTTCCTCTGAGACTTTCTGTGAGCCCTACATAATTTTAACAAGTGGGAAGCAGACATGCTGGAAGGTTTGAATCTAGATTCAAACAGCTCTCTCCAAAGCTCCTCTCTTCAGGGACTGAAACACTGGCTTGCTTTCATCTGGTGCCTCCCTCCCAAGGCTGCAAAGTGAAATACAAATGTACGAGTGAGAGCTCAGTCAGCTCCAGCGGTGCTGGAATCAGCGAAGAAAAATACACAGATCAGACGTGGCTGTTAGAAGAAGGCTCACAGGCTCAGGTAGTTCAACTCCCACTGCATGGGGTACAGCTGCTCCTCAGGACTCTGGGTTATAGGCTGATAGCTTCTGCTGTTGCTGCTTGTAATCCTAGACTGCTGCAAAGTGTGCTGTTCTCTGTTAGCTGCTGTCTCGCTTATGTGAGGAAAGTCCTTTGACTCCCAAATATTTCCTGCTTAAAGGCTCAGTGACTATTCTGAAATAAAAAGCACCTTAGCTACACTGGATATTCTGTGGTAATGCAGTTGGAATTTTCATTCTGAAAGTTCTCCCTATGATGACAAATCCCAGTTTGTTGTTTGTCCCTGGAAAACTGATTTTTATCTGCCTGTGCTTCATCATCACCTGTCTTAGTGGTAACTCTGACCAACTCCTTGTGAATCTCTGAAGAAAAGCTGTATCTCTTAAATCTTTGTTAGACAGTAGAGAACACCTTTTGTTTTCCTATCTCCTGGGCATTCACAACAGACACACCTTCACATTACAGCTCCACGAAGATGCACAGCACATTAACACTGCCTGATCTTCTGACCCAGTCTACAAAAACTACAGTGCTCCAGCAACTCCCTCGCATCCTCCTCTCAAATCCCTGCAAGTTCTATCAGGGTTGAGCAAAGACAGGAAGAATCCACTGTGTAAGATATCCTCCCAATTCACAGAGAGGCCATTTGTACTCAGGATTTCCTATGTGGCACATGTCTTACATGAAGCTACTGTGCATTCTGAACGGTCAAGGTAATAAATAGCTTCTTCCCCTGCGCAATCTCTGTCGAATATAAAACACATTTACAGCCTGCTGTTGCTGAGGGGGTCTCTGAATACAGGAGCTCAGAGAAGTAACTAAAGTTAAACCTTCAAAGCTCACTGTACAAGTGAGAGAGGCTTTCAGAGCTCAGAGAACAAGGTCACTGAACAAGCTGTTTACAGTGAGTAACAAATAGACAGTGAACAAATGCCTTATCTGACCTGTATTCTTCCACTTAACAAAACCTAGTGTGGCAGGAAAGTCAGCAGAGCCACAGGCAGCGTGGTTACTGCCCGAACAAGACACAGAGCAATGCTTCTTGGATCATGTCATCTCACCACCAAGGCCAGGGCACAAGGCAAATGTTCTAGCCCATGCTGCCTACAGAGATAAATAAAAGCAATGCTGCTCTGCCACAAGAATGCTGTCATGTTTATTGCTACCTAAACCACCAACTTATCAGATGAAGGTTATTGAAAACAAGTGTCCCAGCAAAACATGTTCTGTGAGGCACTATATTAATCTATGACCAAGAGCAACAGCAGAGGAGTGAAAACCCAGTAACTCTTTTCCCAGTTAGTATGTGTGCACAACACTTGCATCTGCCTGGTACTATGCCATCAACATCAAAATACATTGTTTTTTTTTTAAATAAATAGACTCACTGCTTTTCAAACACACTTTTAGTGTTTCTGAGCAGACAGACATACGACCACCAGACTAGGCAGTGCTGTTCTGTTCCCACTAAATTTAACTCTGCTGGCTAGCTGCCTGCAGACAGTATTGTTGGGAGGTCTGGTCAGCCTGCAAAGCTCTCCTTTATCTGAGGCTGAAAATGACGGTGAAGTATTGATTCCCTGGTAGCTTACCTGAAAGTATGCATTAAAACAAGACCTTCACTATTAAAAGCACATACAAACAAATCACCATGGAGGGTACTAAATTTCAAATTAATACATCCCTAGTTCCTCTGTTGTGTCTGTCCACATATACACATACTTTGATACCAGAGTAAATCTTATTTACTCTCTTTTCATCACGGAATAAGCTACCTTGGACTACTTTGCATTTATCATGTGATAGGATATGCACACAGAGTTACCCCTGGGTACAGAATATGCTGCAGAGTCACAGCTGAGCTTGTCCTCATGATAATTTCGTCACTTGCCTGCAGCTTGATGCATAAGCATGAACCAGCTCGAGGATACAAAAATTTACAATTACAGTGAATACCACTGGACCGTATATTGAATTATGTGAGGTCAGCACTATGTGCACTAGCTGACTTTAAAAGTTTGCCTTCTGGCATCTTTTTAATTTGTCTTTTTCACTTTTTAAAAAATCTGGAAAGAGCTCATAGGTATTATAAACTCGCTTGTACACAGACACAAAATTACTCTGAGCTGTGCCACGATTTCAAAATGCATTTGCTATCACATCTGAAGAGAAATAACATCCTCTTACGCCCTTCTACTCCACACATACCATTATCAGTCTCACAATCCTTTTGTGATAATTTAACCAGAAAATGCCCATATATGACGTCTTTTAGAACCCTTTATTAAACCCCTCCCACTGAATGTGATTTATCGTGCTCCACTCCCTAATATTAAATGCCGTCATTAGGCAGGATCTCATGTTTCTTCAGCCTCAGCACCCTGACTTAGCAAGGAAACTGCAAAATTAAATCCATCTCAAACACCAATTTCGGCTCTGACGAAAGAAGCTGCCTCAACTGCGCTGGCCCCAAGCCACAGCACGTGCACTGGCAGCACAGACTTCCCGCCTGGTGCTCAGCCAGGCTGCCTCAGCCCACAAAAGCAGGAACCATCTGTAGGGATGGAAGAAGAGTTCAACCTCCAAATTGCCTTCCAGCCTTGAGAGTAGAGGGACTATGCTGTCCTTCAGGAGCCAATAAATAGTACCACACAGTTTTCTGAACAGGCAGCCTCTGTTAGGAGCAATCCCCGTGTCCATGTGCTGTGGGGTTTCTCTTTTTCTCTACATGTTGCCTTCAGTGTTAGCCTTCAGTGTTATTATCACAGAGAAGGTTTAATAGAGGATAATAATGCAACTCTTATGAGGGCCTTTCTGAGGTACTAGCATCCTGGTTGGTCTCATACTGTTACACAGGTCTTAGTAACCACTATAATTAGATTTTATACAGCACTTGTCACCCATGCATCTTAAGAAAAAACAGAAAAGGGGATGACAACTACCACCTCATTTTAAAGACTAGGAAACTGAGGTATTGAAAGGGAATAATGACAAAACACAAATTCCAGCAGCAAAGTGAGGCATAAAACCAGGTCTCCTGCATGCTCCGGGCAACACAGTTGGAAAGCTGCATATCCCATTATCCATATACTGAGTTGACGAGTTCCCCCAGCAAGGATCTTATTTTTCATTATGGAGTGAAAAATAAAACAAACCACAGGGCTCTAACTCCTCCTGCAAGTCAGAGACACGCAGCCGGAAATTTCTCCGGGAAGCGCTGCAGTGCAAACGCAGCCTGACCCAGAGCGACGCGGCAGCGGGAAGCCAGGCGCTGGAGTGGGTGTAGCTCTCGTCACTCGAGTGAGCAGTGGAGGTGGAAGCATGACTTCGACTGTATGAACACAGGCTAGCTGCTGATTAATCCAAAATGCTGCCATTGAGATGAAAGACCTTGTGGTCACTGGCCTTCAAAACCACAAATCTAAAGGTTCAAATGAAGCCACCTCAAATAACCACCCTTTAGTTCTCACCAGTCACGCATTGGAGACAGGTTCAGTAACATACAGTTGAAATCTATTGGTTTATGTGGTCATTTCCAGCAATGTGTTGCAGCTCAGAAACTCAAAGAAAGTAAGATCAGCTGAATTTCCTACTTTTGGGTTTGTGGTTTTTTTTGCCAGCATGTGAAGGTCTCAGTAGTCTCCTTTAAAGTGAAATATCTGTGCTGACCTCAAAGATCTACATCCTGCATCTCTACCTGTCAGTTCTAAAACTAAGCTTCAAAAAGCTCCTCAGCAAGTCTAAAGAAATATAACTACAGGCCCAGAGACCCTACTCACCAGGGAGCTAATGGCACCCAAGATGGTAAGTAATGGAAAACAGGCGTTTCGTTTTTGGTCTTTTTTAAGCAAGAAGACACCATGAAACCATGAGAGAACCAGCTCAAGTCAGAGCCATTGGCTTGGGCTCATAGCTGACATCTCCATGCAGCACTCAGGGTTTCAGGTGCAGATCCCTCTGGGGATACCCACTGTCAAGCCAGGAGCAAGCCAGGGCCTGGCTCTGGGCACATCTTCCTCCCGCTCCACCCCCCCAGGATCCTCCAGCCAATGCCCTGCACAGAACTGTGGAGACCTACCTGGGTGCTTCACTCAGCCAAGCCCAAGTCATAACTGATGTGAAAGGCACACAGAGAGATGGTACCACACACCTGGGACCAAATCATCCTCTCCAGATCATGGCACCTAGCAGAGGGTCCACCCCATGCAGCCCAGAGCCTGAGCCTCACCCCACCCTGGCACAGAGGGAACACCCCCCCCATCTGGTCTCTCAGTGGCTAAGGGCACAGCTGCTGCAACCCTGGCTCCCATCGTGCTCCCACCAAGGGTCTCCTCCCAGCTCACCAGAGCACCTCACCCCCCCCTTCAGCCCCACCACCTACCCCACTGTGTAGCCCCTTTCCAAAATTCCTGCCCCTGCCACGGCTACCCCCCAAGATAGCCACCACCTCCACAGGCTCCTGGCAGCCCCCACGATGCCAGGCAGCCCAAATCCCTATTGTCTTCCAGCAGCTGCCACCCCCAACCACCCCAGCCTAGCACAGAGAGGCAGAGACGAGTCCCCGAGGCGCCATGCTTTATTCTCAGGGGCGGAGAGGAGAAGGCAGGGAGTTCAGAGGACAGGGTGGCTGAGTGGAGGGGAGGGTGTTCGCAGGCGGGAGGCCCAGCAGAACCAGGCCACGTGGCACTAGCAGGAGGTGAAGGTTTTCCAGAAGAAGTTTTTGCATGGGGCCTTGCGGTCCCGCTGTGATAGCTGGGCGAGCCTTCCTAGCACTGCCCGCTCCTCCTCCAGCTTGCCCTCCTCTTCCATGGCTGAGGAGGCCGCCTCACGCCCCATGTCCACGCTGTCCAGCAGGCCCGCCAGCATCTTCAGGATGGCATCTTTCCGGACTGTGCTCTGTTCCTGTGGGCAGAGGGAGAGGGAAAAGTGGAGGCAGGGGGTTGTTGCAGGGTGCAAACATCCCCCTGGGGTCCCTTCTCCCCAGTGCCCTGTCCTTGGAGCCGACATTCTCTATCGTCAGAGCTGTGCTGGAGCTGTGGAATCTGTGGCTACAGAGGTCACTTCTCCTGACCAGAACGTGTGCCATGTTACAACTGCTTCAAAAGCTGCTAACAAATAGGCATGAACTGGCTGTAAAGTCTGTGCTAATTAAATTTCATTGAATGCCAAGCCACTTTCTCTCCATGCAAGCCCGTGCTCCCTTCAGTGCTCTAACTGCCCAGCATCTGCTGTGGGAAGGTCAGGGAAGAGGCACTGACTCCTGAGCAATATTAAATTAAGCACACTGGGGGCTGCAACCCACCTTAAAATGCTGGGAATGAAATTTAACGAAAGAGAGGGCTGGGTTGGGGGGGAGAGAGTCGCCCCAAGTATCCAGAGCAAAATATTTAATCAGTGGAGACAGGCAGCTTGTATTTCAAGAACAAGAACATGTATTTCAATAGCCTGACCTTGGGGGATGGCAGAGTGAAAGAGGAGTTGCAGAGCTCCATCTCTGCCATACCAGCATAAAAAAAGAGCAAGCCTGGGGCTTGAGGGATTTCCTTCAGTAACAAGCTCCTGGGCTATCTTGTTTCTCTTCACACCAAGCAAATCCAAGGAATTGTCTCTTGCCTGAGTATTCCTGGTCTCTCTGACTCATTTGAGACAGCTGGTACTGGACAAGCTGGGATAATGGATTGACAGACACAGATCCTGTTTCCAGTGCAGACAGGAATCCTGGAAACAGATTTCCACATCACTTCTCCCCAATGCTGTGTTTAGAGCTAGGAAGGCTGTAGCTATCCTCTGGCTCTGTCAGCATCAGCATCTGCTACGGACCACTGGGTGAACAACCCAAAAAATGGACAAATACAGGCAGCAGCACATTTTTTTGAGACTACAGAACATTTATGGATATTTTTAATCCCTTTCTTAGCTCCAGTAACTAATCCTGCTTCTGTATAAGAGAAAGTAAGGCATAGAAAATTATGCTACATTTGTAGCAAAAGACAAAACCCAATTTGTGCCTGTCCCGATTCCTACTCCTGTGCTGCAGGTACACAAATACCTTGAGCCTTTGGGAGATGGACAGGAACTGGGGAGCGCAGCTAAATGTGTCCCTTGTGCCATGCCTTCCTCGTGAACTTCTCTCTTAGCTCTAAGGGCTGTATGTTTTGAAATAATCTGCTCAAAGCAGCTTCTGGTTCAGGGGTAGGGAAGGCAAAACTCAGACTGTGCTTAGGGGATACTCCTTACGCATCGCCGGCTGTGGCTCCTAGTGAAACCAGGCAGCTCTTCCCCCGCATTAATCTATTGCTGACATCCTCTCTGCTTATGGCTGCTCCCGAGCTGCAAGCAATGAAGATTCCTTGGCAGCAGCTGGAGATCTTAGCATGGGTGGGTTGTGGCACCCCTTTGGGTGCCTGCTCAACTTCCTATGCTACATCTATCAGAGTGCACAATCTTTCTTTTGCACTGTGGTGCATTTTATGGTGCTTTACATGTAAAATACCGATATTCTAGAATCACAGAATCATAGCATCATATTCTTCATACTTGAAACATTTGTCCATGTTAACAACAGCAGTGACTATAGGGATTGGTTCATCAGTAACCAACAATTTTTCAGTTTGCAGAATGTTCTAAAGAAAATCGTTGTATCTATTTCATCACCATTTGGTAAGCAACAGCGTGTAGAAGGCTAAGAGTCACTACACTTGAACTCATTTACACCAAAGCCTTATTTACTGATTTATTCCCTACAACTTGTTTTCTCCAGCAGCTAGGATTTGCACCAGGAATTTACATCTTAAGTACTGGATTTTTTATTGTGAGAGTGTACAGCTGCAAGTTTAGTTATCCCGAGAAGGGTTAACCCCAGCCAGCTGCAGAAGCCCTGATCTCTAACAGAACGCTAGTCCTAGCACCTCACACTGTGTATGTTTCTTTCTCACAGCCAGTTCTGTTGTTAATGGGATGTGAACCCACTCCTGAAACAGCAAGACACTGATGGATGAGCTGGAGCCAATGCTAAGACAGAAAAAAAAAGGATGTGGCTACGCACAAAGGAGAAGTTAGTGCTTTTGAAGCCAACATGGGGATCCTTCTCTTCTCTGGCTAGCAGAAATAACAGCAGCTTCACAGATCCAGCTGTGAACTGGACTGGCAGAGCACAGGGTGACTAACCACAGCTCGGAGGGATGTCGGGGTGGCAGGAACACACAGGTAAGTGCGGGGCGAGGGCAAGCGGAACAGAGCACTTGCTCGTGATTATGTTATGCTATTGCTTCCTACTCCTTTGGCCTCTTAGGGAAATAGTCCAGCAAAACAAAGTTATTATAGTGCTATAGCCATTATAATATTAGAGTTTTTCCAGTTGGTAGGATAATTATATTGCTATAATAAGTTCTGCCACTGCATAGAGCTGTGCTGGTTCAGAGTGTAATTATTCTAGCAGAACTATGTCAGTATAACTCCCCTTGTGAATACTACTCTGGAAAAAGCAATTTTATTCTGATATAATTACTTCATTTATTATTCCTCTGTTACTTTCCTACTGAACCCATCTTTTAAACATTTGTCTTTCCCATGGGTCCTATTTAAAATATCATCTCCCTTGATCATTTTACCAATTACGTATCTTTTCTCTCCCTCCCTAGTACTCTGCTTTATTCTCTCATGCTACAATCTTTCAGCAGTTATTTTTTTTTCCCTTTTCCCTCTCCTCTCTGCTCTTTTCCTCAGTTTTTGCTTAGCTTGGACTTCACTTTTGCAGCTCTCTGGTACCTGCCTTTCCCCAATAAACTGACTCGTAAGCCGTTATGATAGACAGTGCTTCAGCAGTGCATGAAGCTGTAGTACCTTGGAATATAAACAAGTGGAAGAGCTGTTTGCATCAGGTAAAACCTAGTTGCCCTTCTTACCCCTCCCCTGTCTCCAGCCTGCTTCTGCGTGCTCCCACCTCGCCCAGCTGCTGCACAGGGTGCAGTATACTCACCCTGGGGTTCTGTATCACGAGTCTCTCTTCTCCGGGCAGTGCAGTGGCTCTCACGCTCCACACCAGCAGCAGAACGGACACCAGGCTGGCCACCAGCTGCATGATGTACAGGCTGTGACTACTGTGCTGAATGAGGAAGACTGGGAGAGGGAGCTGTTCCTGGGCTCTCTTCTGCCTCAGACAATGGCTGCAGCCCCTTTTATAGCCCTCCCCCTAGCCCAGTGGGTGACGCAAACAATTAAGTCTATATCAAAGGCAAATTAGACTTTGGAGAGGTTGTTAACACTTGGCTGCTTGAGTGGGATACTTCAGTGCCTCTGGGCTTTCTGTGTGCCAGGCCTGCAGAGACTGAGGAAGCAAAGGTTTGGGACTCCAGCAATATGCTGTTCCCTCTTTCCCATAAATTGTAGGCACTATCTGTGCCTCTGTTGGGTGGCTGAATTCTGCTCAGGAGCATAATGTGGGATAGAATAGGCCACCAGCTGACATAAACCTCTGGCCAATGCCAGATGATTCAGAGATAAAACTGGCCACCAGTACTTAGGTATGGGCATAGACCCTCAGCCTGTGTGTCCAAAGAGTTCCTGACTCCAGGGGTACTGGGATCTGGATGTCTCTAGTGGTGCATCTCCGTGTGGAATGCAAATGCGCCTGGTGTTCCCAGGATGGAGACGTGGGGACACAGGCCACAGCTATGCACTGACACAGTCTGTCTTGCAAAGGTATGTAAGACTCACCTGGGAGCCAGGTTCCAAGACACAGTGAAACACCAAAGCCCAGTAACCCCCCCCGGGGGGGGTTGGTGAAACACCAAAGCCCAGTAACCCCTCCCGGGGGGGGTTACTGGGCTTTGGTGTTTCACTGTGTCTTGCAACCTATCACAGAAGCGAAGTCAACACGGTGAATCCTGACTCAAGGACTCATTCAGTTTGAATGTATGAAAGGGGAAACAAAGCACTGAAAGGCCAGTCAGAGCTGAAGCTGCTCTGCTCACTGAGGCTTCAGGAAACAGCTGGCACTGCCTGCAGGCTGCTCGGACTAAGTTCCTACCACTTCTGATTTTTGTTAACAGTTGCCAATAATGCTTCTCCCTTTTCCCCAAATGCTGCCCCACTGGTGAGACTGGGTTTTGAGCCAACAGATGGTGCCATTAAGCACTGCTCTGGGTTGTCCCCAACACTGTCACATGCCTTTCAGATGCAGAGACAGAGGTAAGATCCCATCTCCCCACCAGCCCTACCTCCAGAAGCACTTGCCTCAGGGCAAGTCTTCTTCTGACCCTAACATTAAACGACATTGAAAAGGTAAATTGTTACCCTAATTTAGCACATAAAAAAAAAAAAACCAAACCACCAAGAGGTGACTTGGCCCAGGGAATGATGCTGTGGCAGAACTAGGAACAGAAGGCAGAAAAACCTGTGCCCCACTTCCACCACTTACCAGCACTGCAGACCCTGGAAACAGCACGACGAAGCTTTGCCTGCAAATAATCCAGCTCCAAACGCCTGTTACACCACCCTGGATGCTCTTGAGGGATGAGACACCAACACTTCCATGCATACTTGAAAAGAAACACTGGATTCCCTCACTGAAAGATAGAAAGAGGAAACCTTTCCTTAGTCATATGGTTTTGTGAGGAAAGGCAACGGTCTAGCAATTTCTAGAAATGAATTTGCCTCAGAAAACATTGTAACCTCATTGCTTCTCACCCCCCTGCCCCTCCTTGTGAGAGCTGGCTTCCCTGCACCAGTTTCAGATGAAACATTATCTGTTCCCTCCCAAACTGATCTCACTAGTTTATCAGAATTGCTGTGTTAGCCCTTGGTAATGGATTCTGTCAAACACTTCCCAGCCAGTCTGGGGCTGGAGACAGAGCAGCGAAGCACAAGGCTCCAGCAAGCAGACAAATCACAGGCACTTGCCAAATGACCCACAGCCCATTTGCTCTGGGAGAGGTAAAACTGGGAGAAGAGCAAATGGAGAAGGCACACTTGGTTGCCCGGGAGGAAGGAAGGTACCTGAGAGTGGGAGGTGGGCAGGCAGAGGGTGGGTCTCATAGCTAGACAGGCAGCAGGAGCAGTGCAGCCAGGTCTCCATGCTGGGGGCCATCTGCTCTAACCAAACTGCTTGTTGCAATAAATACAGTTTTGTTTGCAGCTTTATCTTCTGAATGGGCTGTTTTCTATAAAGCTTCGTCCAGTGAATGGGGTCACAAGTATGGCAATGCTCTTCTACCAAAAACCAGATGATACACTGAGCCAGAGATCAGCTTCTGGGGAGACCCACAGGATGCTAACAGTGACCAGGCTGTCATGAATCAGTCCTGGGATTAAAGGGCAGTAATAAAATTATTGTTATCTCTTGAGTGGGTTGGCTTTGGCCAGCACTTCTGCCAGCACCAAATCCATGACCAGCACAGCCCAGCCAAAACCCATCTGTCTGGCCTGGGGGTCTCTTCCCAGCTGAGAGGGAGGGGAGTAGGGACACATCAAAGCACTTGCATTCGAGTGCCCACAGTAGGGCTGGATCTCTAAATACAAATATGTCCCCTCTGGGGTCTGCTGCAGCACCTGTCAGTATCAGAAGCCTCTTTTCCAGATATGTGCATCTTCCCTCATGTCCTTCCCCTTCCTCACATTCTCTCTGCTGCTCACAGAATCACAGACTGGTTTGGGCTGGAAGGGGCCTCAAAGCCCATCTTAGTCCCAGCCCCTGCCATGGGCAGGGACACCCTCATGAGTCTAAGTTGCCCAAAGCCCCATCCAACCTGGCCTTGAACCCTGCCAGGGATCCAGGGGCTTCCACAACCTCTCTGGGCACCCTGTGCCAGGAGCCCCCCGCCCTCAGAGGGAAGAATTTCTGCCTAAGGTCTGATCTACCCCCGCCCTCTCCAGCTTGAAGCCATTGCCCCTTGTCCTGTCCCTGCAGTCCCTGGGGAACAGCCCCTCTCCCACGTTTCTGTAGGACCCCTTTAAGTATTGGGAGACCTTAATTAGGTCTCTCCAAGAGCCTTCTCTTCTCCAGGCTGAACCAGCCCAACTCTCTCAGCCTGTCTCCATGGGAGAGGTGCTCCAGCCCTTGGATCATTTTTGCCGACTCCTCTGGACATGCTCACAACAAGTCCATGTCCTTGTGCTGAGGTCTCCAGAGCTGCACACAGTATTCCAGGTGAGGTCTCCCCAGAGCAGAGGGGACAATCCCCTCTCTGTATCTGCTGGCCACACTTCTTTTGGTACAGCCCAGGATGCTGTTGGCCTCTGGGCTGCAGATGCACACTGGGGGCTCATGTCCAGCTTCTCACCCACAAGTCCCCCCAAGTCCTTTTCCTCAGGGCTGCTTTCCAGCACATCACCTCCTGACTTGGGTGGATAACAGGGATTGTCCTGACTCAGAAGCAGGACACCCACAAGTCCCCCCAAGTCCTTTTCCTCAGGGCTGCTTTCCAGCACATCACCTCCTGACTTGGGTGGATAACAGGGATTGTCCTGACTCAGAAGCAGGACACCCACAAGTCCCCCCAAGTCCTTTTCCTCAGGGCTGCTTTCCAGCACATCACCTCCTGACTTGGGTGGATAACAGGGATTGTCCTGACTCAGAAGCAGGACACCCACAAGTCCCCCCAAGTCCTTTTCCTCAGGGCTGCTTTCCAGCACATCACCTCCTGACTTGGGTGGATAACAGGGATTGTCCTGACTCAGAAGCAGGACACCCACAAGTCCCCCCAAGTCCTTTTCCTCAGGGCTGCTTTCCAGCACATCACCTCCTGACTTGGGTGGATAACAGGGATTGTCCTGACTCAGAAGCAGGACACCCACAAGTCCCCCCAAGTCCTTTTCCTCAGGGCTGCTTTCCAGCACATCACCTCCTGACTTGGGTGGATAACGGATTGTCCTGACTCAGAAGCAGGACTCTGCCCTTGGCTTTGTTGAATCTCATGAGTTTCACCTGGGCCCAGTTCTCCAGCCTGTCCAGGTCCCTCAGGATGGCATCCCATCCCTCTGGCACATTAATCTCACCAACCAGCTTGGTGTCATCAGCACATACTCATGAACACATCCCTGGGAAGCTGCTAAGGGTGGGGGTGCTCCAGAAGGAAGTTCAGCATTCAGTAACCTGAGCAGCCCTGGCTATCCAAGGATTTTGGGTGACAGCTTCAGCAGAGATGCAGAGTGGCTCCAGAAGTACAGCAGAACTCACTCACACAATTGCCTAAGACAACCTCCACCTTCTTGTGATGAAGGGTGCACAAGCAGCATGCAGTGGGAGAGGCTTTGTCTTTCAAGAAAGAGGTCCCTGACCTCTCCTTGGTGTATCTGTCCAGCAGTGAAGACTGAGCATTGCTGGAACACGAAAGCTGAGACTATGTCTGGCACCAAGTGCCACATTAAGGAACGAGATAATTTCTCAATTGCTTTCCTCTGTGGCCTGGATATTCGCCATCTTCTGCCCGTTTGTTGCTGGTCTGGGTTTGCTCAGATCACCGTGCTTAAAGCACGCGACGGGATTGCATCAGGCTTGCAGAATACACCCCGGCTCCCAAAGGTGAGACAGTCAGCTGCAGCTGAAGGAACAGGGTTCAAACACTTCTGCTCTCCTGTCACTGGAACCCTTTCTCTGCCCTCTAGAGTACCTGGTCACAAAGGCCAGTGCAATAAATAAAGCAATAGCCAGCTGACAGTTGTGAGCCTTCCTGGAAGGGGAAACCAATTTGTTCACGGGACTGAGCTCACAGCTCGTTTATCAGGCCGGGCTCGCAGGCTTCCCTCGCGCCGCACTCCCCAGGGACCTCTGAGAAGCATGCAGGTGGCCGTTCCAGCCACGGCTTCTCCTCCACACTGATCTCACAACCCCAAGGAAGAGCAGGCGCGAGCGTGGGCTGGAGCCTGTCGCTCCCGCTCATCTCTGAGAAGCGCTGCAGAGCAGGTGCAGGGAGGAGGAGGAGGAGGAGGAGGAGGGGAGTACTGCAGGGATGCTGCTGTCACAGCACGCACGACTACAAGCCTGTTCCAGCTCTCTGGGGAGGTGGAGCGGGGGGAGTTGTGCTGTCTTCTCTGCCTGCCGACCCCAGAGGGACTGCAGGAGGACGAAGGGAGGGCGAGTGTAACGCTTCAGTGGTGCTCAAAGCCTCTTGGTCCTTCAAGACGCATGCCAAGTTTAACATGTCAGTCACTTCACCAAAAGTCTTCCTAAAAAATAACTACTTGCTACGAAATGCTTCTATTTCAAAACCTATTTTCCACTGAAAATGTTTCACCTGGCTCCAGGTAGGAGGGATTGCAGGCTGCGAGACAGGCCAAGGATGCCTGAGGTTACCACCTACCGACAAAGGAGCTGACCTCTGTTACACCAGACTCGTGCTGTTGGTGGCAAGATTGGCCAGAAAAGCCTTGGTCAGAAGAGCTTCTTTGCCATCTGCACTTCCTGCGGGATCTCACGGGCACGGCGCCCCGGTGGGAGTCAGTCAGCAAGAGCTCACCAGGGACGTCACCTTGTGAGGCTGCCCGCGCCGCAGAAGGGACCGCTCGGCTGGGAGAGCTTTGAACAGGAACTCATGGGTGGGTGCTCATTAACCCCCTACAGCCGAAAGGGATGAAATGCAGGGTCACCACGTACATCATCTCGTCCTTATTCCCGCCAGACAGAATCAGCTTTGTTAAGCAAACCCCTTCCCGGGGTGGCCGTGGGCTGCTGCAGGAGCTGCTCGGTACGAAGGGAGGGGCAGCCCCCTCCTCCTCCTCCCCACGTCAACCCCATTAGCCACGGTGCTGGCGTCCTTGAACGGCCAGCTGCTGAGATCCTGACATCTGTAACGATCCTCCCTGCTTTATCTGCTCCACACACCACTGAGACTCCCTGGCTCTAACTCCCCACCTTTTGCCTATTTTAAGCACACTTACCTGTGCCCCACACACAGCCAGGAAGGAGTTTCACCCCAACTTCTCAGTATTTCACCTGGTTACATTTCTCATCTTGCTTTTTAACAAGGGTTTGTCAGGTCATTTCGCTAAACCCGAGCCTGTTTCACAGTTCTGCCCACACTTCTCCCTCCTCCTCCTCCCCCACCATTTCACCAAAGGAACTCTCCTCTCCCTGAACTCGGCGGCACTTGTTACTGGTAGTTTGCCTGTTTGCTTACTGGGGCTGCTGCTCACTGATGAAAGATGAGTTGCTGTTCTTACTTCAGCAGTCTCTTGCTCCAGCCAAGCTCCATCAATAATTCAGCCAGGCCTCGGTAACATCAGCTCTGGATGAATACAACACTCATGCCAATTAACTGACTGAAAGGGCTCAAGAGATACAGGCAAGAAATTTCCCTTAATTTTTTTAAGCTCCTTTCTGAACTTTTAAATATTGAGTTAGCTCAGTGAATACAGCACAGAGCAGGGAGCCTGACACGCTTCAAAAGGCGCCAAGAGGCTTAAGGAGCTGCTGTGCTCAAGCCCATCAGGCTGTGCTCCCCCGCCTGTCTCCACCTGCTCCGACGGGTACGATGCTGCACGTTACTTGGGACGAAGCCTGTCCCCATCCTGGCTCCTGGCTTATTAAGACACTGGAACATGCCTGCAGCTTGTCTAGACATACAGCTTGGTGGATCTTTGCTTACAAACAGCCCTGCTCGACTAGCCGTGGGCAAAAGCCAGGTAAAATTCCCAATGAGTTATTTAAGTCTTTTAGTTGCCCCTCAGACACCACAGACTGTGTCTGAATGTCCAGCACTCAACTCCACACGAAGCTCCACTAGTTTTCTCCTCTTGGGCATTACACAAATTGCACCTCCTCAATCCCCAGCGTCCTGGGCCGCTGCAGCGAGGCAGCTCAGACATACCTTTGGGGAAGGGAGAACCAGTCTGAGGCAGTTCCCTGGGGTGATGCCAATACCCTTCTGGCAGCCTTATCTGCATGCCGACCTTGCAGCAGCTCTGGGCTGACTTCTAACAGTCCTGAAGCGCCTGGAGCAGCTCAGATGGATCCAGTGATAGTACAAGCTCTCGCTGGCTGCGTTTGAGTCAAGCATTGCCCTCATCCCCCTCTTCACCTGCTGCACTGAAGTACGTGAAACTGCCTGGAGAGAAGAGTGATTTGGAGTGACTCAGGCTGACTCTGTGGATGGGGTACACAAACAGCCTGGTCTTCCTGCTCTCGGCACTGGCCACTCACTGAACTTACACACTTGAAGAGAGCTCAGAGAAACAGGAGGAGGAATTACCTGTGTGGAGGTAACAGGTTTGAGGAAGCTCTTTCCCTCCCGGGCATTGTTGTACTCACTAAGGGTGGGTGGATGGCTTGAACTTGTTAGAAGTTGGCAGCTGCTCTGAGGCCTTCCTGGACTACAGTCCTGGTCTTGGTTCCCATTCCTGGGGAGAGGAAGTGCCAGAGGAACTTTTCTGCTGGGGCTGACTGGGGCTCAGATCCCTACAACCAGTCTCCACTACTGGTTGGCTTTTAAGAGTAAAAATACAAGAGGTGAGTAAGGAAAACACCTCAGTAGTCCTAACTAATTACTAGCTGTGGGAGAAAGGGACAGCAGCCTGAACATGAGACCCAATGGGAATAACCTTCTCAATCCAACGGCCATCCAGACAGCTCTGCAGCTTGCAATGCTCTGCAAACCCTCACAAAGCAGCTGTGCTGGTAGTACAAGGGGACACTGGGAAAAAAGTGGTCTCATCTGAAGGAGGACAAAGGGGGAGGCTTGGTGTGACACCACCAAAGTCCCTTGCAGTGGCTGCCCCACCGGCGCTGGCTGTAGGGTCACAGTTACAGTAAAGCTCAACCCCATCCTCTGCTCCTTCTAGTTATTACTTAAGGAACTTAAACACCTCCCTCAGAAGCTTTCATGTCTTCTGGAGATGCCACCTAGTGACTGTTCCTAGCCTGTTCAGCTGGAGCTCAGCACCTGGAGCAGGCCCTCAGCACCAAGCCACTGCGATGTTTACAGAGGGAAGGATGGTGTGGTGATTGATGGGAATGACATCGTTCCATCTCTAGCAGGGAGACAACCAGCCAGAAAACTGCTTGGGAAGCTGTCCCAGAGGCAGCATTTGCACTAGAAAATAGCTAGGGTAGAAGGTACCGACTTCTGAAGCACAGAGGACAGAAGCTGGAGCCATTAGGCCATGAGGTTACAACACAAAATGTGCAACCGAACCACTCTTTGGAGTTTACTTTTGATGGTAACTTGTCATCCCTAGGGACAAGGGAGAGAGGAAGTCAGAGCAGCCCCAGAGGTCTTCTAACAATCACAGAAAACTTTCAGGATTGCTGTTTTTCCACCCCCACACTCCCCCCAAAGAAGCACACCAACCCACACTGACGTCACCTTGACCAGAGCCGAGTGTTTAATTGACTGCAAGGGAGTGACAACTGCACAGTGGTTGTGCTGGGAAGATACCTGCTGCACCGCGGGCGTACGGAGCCTTTAAATCAGAAGTAAGGAGGTGGAGGCAGATCCAGCTCACAACAGAGTACAATGAAAAACAACTTGTGCGTGTGGGGCTGCTGGGGGCAGTGTTAGAAATAACGATGCCTCCCACGGACTAGCAAATACCCAGAGCCCGAAAGATCTGTCAGCACAACTGACACCCCAGCACCAGTATTTAACAGCAGGCAATGGCTCTAAGGTTTGTTTTTTATATATATATATTTATATTTATATATATAAAGCGCCTATCACTGTATTGATAAACATTCTTTGGAACCACTCTGATGGCAGAGGTAAGAACAGGACTCAGCCCGTTAGTGCCTCAGCGCTGCTGCTTCCAACCGATTCCAACAACAACAACAAAAAGCCACAAGACTTTGCTGCCAGCTCGCTTTGGCTGGTGTTTAATACTGCTACTCCGTCGGGGTTGGAGGGAGACCTATTGTGAATGGCAACAGTTTGCACTGACTTCTCCAGCTGTGCTGCAGAGCAGCGCGGGTGTCGCGGAAGGGCAGTGGGACGCAAAGGCTCAGACCCGTTACCAGCCAAAAGGTCTCAGCAGCAGGGAGCTCCTACCAGGAGAGAGCAAGCTAACTTCTGCGCACAGAGCTCTTGCTCTCTGTGCTTAAGGCTGTGTTGGTGACCCTTCTGGACTCTTCCCAAGTTTCAGAAGATCACCAGATGGAAATACGTGTCAGTTATAAATATATCATGTCAGTTGTAGGGGGTGGAAGCGGGAGGAGGGCACAGGGAGGAGAGAAAGGAAAAAGACATCTTACGTTTCCAGTACTGGAAAGAACAGTTTTGACCTCACGCAATAAGTCACCAGGTCTTTTCTATAGTCTTATCTGGCTTATGCCCCATCGTCTTTAACACATCATCAAAGGGAATGTTGGCTGGCAAAGGGTTAAACAATCCCAGACCGAGGAGAGCAAATCTGCAGTCTGCTGGGAAGGTCCCCACCGCATCACTGACGATCTCGGGGGTCCCACTTGAAGGAAGGAAGCAGCTTCTCAGTCTCACACATCGCTCAGGGCCTGAAAGAAAAACAGTGTCAGGATGGACCTGCTGCAGCTCTACCAGTCCTCAGCAGCCACCCGGCTCAAACACCACCACAGCATTTGCCTTCATCCCTAGGACACTCCCAGGAGGTTGTTTTCTGGAATGTGAAGGTGCAAGGACCCAGTCAGGAGATGACAGAATGATAGGAACCACAACAATGTTTCATCAAAGGCGTTTGGAGCTTTCCAATGGGAAACACCAGTTCTGCAGGCTCTTGGCCTCAGGTTTGGTAGGTGAAGGATGAGCGATCTGCCATCAAAGCATGGGACACCAACCCAAAGAACTGTTCCAACCCCAACTCCTGTCATCCCAGACTGACTCATACTCTGCCATGTTATATGAAATGCTGTCCTGCTCCAACTTGCCCACAGAAGCCTTCAGGGCTTCAGAAAACCCTCAGCCCTGTGTACTCCACTCCCACTCCCGCTGAAGAGAAGTCACAGCTCATCCTCGACGGAGGAACAGCGGCACCACCTTGCTCACCTTCCGTGCAAACTCCGGCAGGATGAACGCTGCCCGGTGGATGTCGGAGTTGTAGTATTTCAGACTCCTCTCCTCTACCTGTTGCTGTGAGAGCTGCTGCACCGGCTCCCGGAAATTTGTGTTCTGCAACGAAGAAGCCAGGTAGCTCTGTAGCGGCTGGGTACCGAGCAAAAGGCTGCGCGACAGACATCCTGCTCCATGGCACAGAACCAAGGCGGCTTGCAGGAAAACAGATGATTTTCTGTTCTAGTGTGAGGTCACAGCTCCAGCCCCAAGGGTTCACGCTCTGTCCCTCGTGTGACTAGCCTTATTCAGAGATGACAGCGTATGAGCTCAGACTGCATGTGAGCCATGTGCCAGACGAAGCTGTCGGATTGCACCTGAGCATCTGAGCGGCGAGGCTTTTGCTCTTTGGAGCAGAATCCACGTCTGCGTTAAGCCAGCTGCTTCCCGTGCTGCCAGTGCCCCAGATAAATATAAGGCAGCAGCAGAAGTGCTGCTGGTCCCTGAGCAGACAGTTGTGTTACAGACTTGCTGTAGTGCAGCAGATTGGGAATGCTCTAGACCTCAGTGGTCCGATGGAGTTACCAGCCCACATCCGAGCACCAACTCGAACTTAGAGGCCTCTGTACGAGCAAACACCAGTCCCATGCTGCTGCCTGCTTTCTAACAGCCCACATCGATAAGCCAGAGCCTTAACAGGGTCTGGGAACCAGCAATAGTTCCTCCCAAGTTTGATGGACCTGAGAGAAACCCAAATCCATTCTAAGGCAACTGGTTACCTTACTGTTCAATTCTGTGCTTCACTCAGCACCAAGCGAGCTGTGCTGCAGCTCTGGGGCCCTGGGCAGGCAGAGCCAGGGCCCAGCATAAATTTGGAGGTCCCAGAGCTGGGAGAGCTCATTGCCACCATTCCAGCTGTGAGATGGACGACAACCTGAGGCTCAGCTGGCACTGCCCAGGAATAGAAAAGGGCACTTCAGATGCCGGAGACTCACCGGGTTCTTGCTGCAGAGCATGAAGCCAATCTGCCCGCTGGGATACGTGGGGATGGTGCAATAGGCGTATTCCACAACAGGGAACAGAGACTTGCAGAACTGACGCATCTCCTTAATGAGATCCAGGTGCAGCCACTGGCACTCCCCTACAGGGAGAGAGGAGACAGGATGCAAGGTGAGAGCTGCCCCTCTTCCCTGCACAGGCCTGTGCCGGGCTAGCTGTGCTTCCAAGCCCAAACCTGCTCTACTCCGCACAACTCGCGCGGTTCCAAAGGCAAGGCGAGACCCTTACGCCAGTTCTATGAAGCCCAGCCCAGAAGTTAACAAGTTGACGCATACAGATCAGAAAAACCACTCCTGTACCCAGAAGCTGAAAGAGATTTCAGTCCCACATCGTGCCTTTCCAGGAAGAGTGTCCCCTTTGTGCTGCACACTGTGCGTACAACGACCTGGCGTCAGCCTCTGCCCTGAGACAGCATCCTCACCTTGGCAGCAAAGAATCCCATCTTCTCGCAGGGCTGTCTTCATCAGCTGGTAGTAGGATTCTTTGAACAAGCTTTCTGCAGGACCTGAGGGAAAAGGGAATAAAGACATCTGTCCGGAGAGAGACTAAGGTGGACTTCTGAGCGATTTCTGAATGCCCAGACTGCACAGGAAAAAGAAATGTTTCAAACAGCTTTTCAGTGAACACAAGCGTTGGAGATGATCTACAAGCAGAAGGTTTTGACCCTGGGTGAAGCCCAGCCCACACCCAGCACAGCAGAGCCATTGGGGGGGTGGGATTTTAGCTTTGCTCAGTAACAAACCCAGGACATTTATCAAATAAAGTCCCAGTAGCCATCTCTGGCTTCAGCATTTCTTAAACTCCTGCTCCAAAAACTGCCTTTCAGAGATGCCTCTCTACGTTTACTATAGCTGAGGTGACTCAGGCACTCCTAAAACCAGGCACTGTGACTGGTCCCTCTCCCTATAGCCATCTTCAGGCTGGGCAGCTACTCCAACAGCGTGTGAACTGCTGCCTCATTAACTGCCACGTGCAAAGCTGTCTGACAGCGTGGTGCTGTGTCCCCCATGGGATTACTGGACTTGAGGATCAACTGTCTGCCAGAAGCAAGAGCTGCTGGACTTGAACTTTGAGGATAAAAACGTGACAGCGGGCTACAAGCTTTACTAATACAATTTTCTGGTCTTTATCCTTCCGTTTCTCTACCAAAAGAGCCAAGTCAGCAACAGTCTGTTTGTTTGAAAGGAGCCTGGGCAGGCCGGCATGACTTTCAGGAGGAAGGCAGGAGAGGGGAAGCAGTACCTTTTACAGCCAGAACTCTTACCCATGGGGTCAGACGAGTCTGTGATAATCACATCAAAGGCTTCTTGATTTTGTTTCATGAACTCAAAACCATCTCCCACGTGCAAGGTCAGCTTAGCGCTGGAATACCCCACTGCCATCCCTGGGAGGTATTTCTTAGATACCTGGATCACATCCTGCAACACAAGAGAGAGCACAGGCAGGTCAGCAGGCACTGCAAGGAGCAACTTCTCAGGCTACTGTGCAGCTGCAAGAACAGCACAGTGAGTCACTTCCTCCCGTGCCTCCAGCGCAAGCCCCACTCCTAGCAAGATCCTCCAGATCTGTCAGCATCTTCAGCCATGAGTTGCTCTCAGCCCTCTCCTGTGGCCTCAGGGTTCAGTGACACTGCTGGTGCCTCCTTGCCAAACTCAACAAGGGCTTCAAAGGCTCCCTGAGGAACTAGAGAATACCATCACGGATCCGAGTGCTCTGTGCTCCTTTCCCCTGCAGACATCACTCGCAAAGGTGATCTCAACTAAAGACCCTCTCCCTAAATAAAACCACGGCAGCGTTTTGGATGCAAGACGAGAGACATCCCCAACTCTGCCCCACAGCCAGTCTGTCCAGTACGAGACGGTTTTCTCTCTAAAGCGCTGCCGGCTCCTCGCAGGGAAACAGGCTGGTGTCAGGCAGCGCCTGTTCAGAGCCAGGCACCGACCGCACGGTTTCATGTGGGGCGCAGCCCAGCCAGAGCGCAGCCCCGGTACAAGGGGACAGCAAAGCTTTCTTAGAAAGGAAAATACCAGAATGGCACGAGGTGGAGGGTGGGGTAGGGGCGAGCAGCCTGTCTATCACAGGAAAAAACACCCACCACCACCCACTTATCTCCTGCTTTTGGGCACAGGGACTGAGGGACACAGCGACCATCCTCCACGGCAGCGGGGATGAGGCCGCACCTTCTCCGGGTCCCACGCCGGCCGGGGAAGGGGACTCTGCCCTCCGTGTGCGAGAGGAATCCCACGGAAGAGGCGGCCAGCTGCCACGTAGCCACCTCGGGAGGCAGAGGCGGCGCTGTCAGTGTCACGCCAGCCCCGCCGGCAGGAAGGCGCTGACGAGGGGGAGCAGGTGAAGCCGCGGCTCCATGGGGATGCCGCGAAGGGTTTCTGGGGTTCGCCGGACATCCCATCCCGCCCCGCCTGCCCGGAGCCCCCGGGACGCTTCCGCCCAACGCACCTCATCGATTTCGCACTGCACCACCGACTCCACGGCCGGGTGTTTCACCACCTCCCGCAGCACTCCCCCGTCGCCGCCACCGATGATCAGCACCTGCGAGAGGAGACGGGCGGGACGCCGGCACTCAGCGGGCTCGGCCGCGGCGGCGCCCGAAGGGGCGGCGGTGCTC
>VXBZ01001937.1:77888-92767 GCA_013399135.1 Heliornis fulica | reverse complement strand
AAAAAAATCACAAAACAACGCACTAGCAGTGAGGTCCCTGCCAAAATGCCTCCATGAGATTCACATCAGGTCCCTCCAACTTCAAGGAACCTGCTTGTTTACACTGTCAGGTTTATGTTTCAGGACCTCTTTCCATGTGTATGTGCTGAAAGCCATCTGAGTGAGTGCAGTTCGGTGGGTCTAACCCTGATGCGTGAGGTGCTGACAAACCTTACCACCTTGTCCCACATTCACCACTTTCTTTTTTTCCTCCTGAAAGACGTTTCAACTGACACAAAGGGGATTGCACAGGGAAGTGTTTACTACACTTCTGGGCATAAAAGTGTTCAGCTTCTAAAATACCATTTTGAGTTGAGTAACTAAGATGCTCCCTGGTACCTTTTACCCTCTAGGTAAAGATGTGGGAAAGCAGCAGGCACAGCAAAGAGGCTGAACAGCAATGAGCTCCTGAACTTCAATGTTTGAATATCCAGTGAGTTCATATGTGGGCACCCTATTACTTCATGCCTGAAAGCCCACTAGTGTCATGCACTGGCACCCAAACACTCCACGTGTGAATGCCACACAGGGTGTATACACGTGGGGTTTTGGGTAACCCAGGCCTGGGGGATGGAAACAAGAGGGGCTCTCCCGTGCTGGTTGCAGATTTCCCTATGTATGTGAGAGAATGAAGAGAATCACAAAAATCACACAGTTAGCAATAAATTAAGTAAAAACTGTCTGTGAGCAAAGACTGTTTTCCTAAGGACAGCACTGAATGGAGAACGTGGGCAACAAACTTGCCATGGCTGGGATTAACCAGATCATGAGATTTTTGAGAGTGCCCAGAATTTGGATTTGGGATTGTGTGGTGGTGTGCTGTGGGCAAAGTGTCACACCTGTGATATATGGGGACACAGATGTGAACATGAAGAGGTGGGAAACAAGAGCATCTGAGAAAAGCTCTTCCTTGATGGGAAGAGGTTATACTACAAAGTACGAGTTTGTGGTTGGAAGCTGCACCTCAGTACTAAGTGCTGTGTGGGAACATTCTGCAGATCTAGATAATATCATCTACTTTTCCCAGATGGGGACACGCTACCATCAACATTTCTGTCCCTTCTTTTAGGAAATGCCCATACCTTGCCTACATAAGCTTGCTTGGCAGGATCAAACTGTGACTGCTTCGAACTGCTTCTTCCTAAGGGAGAGAGGAGAGAAGCTGTCACTAAGATTTCAGAAAAATTTGTCACGGAAAGAACAGTACATTCCACAGTGTTCTCTGACAGTAACACACACATCAGTCTCTTAAAAGCAAAGGTGCATTTCAGTACACGTTACAAATGAGACAAATCTCCTTTGCCTCCCAGATCCTAGAGTCCAATTAAATAGATTAGTTTTTCCACAGAGAAAATAAGCAAAATACAAATCTGCAATGCCCTTGGCCAATGGTTTTGGGATTTTGTTCACAACTCTGAAAAGGGATCCTAAATCATACCATTCCTCAAGCTAATTTCTTTTAGTATTTCCCTCCTGTAAGTGCACTCTAAGGGTTTGTACTGCCTTGGCCCCTACATTCACACACAGCCTTCTCAGGGCTCAGATGGCAACATTCTCCACAGCCTGCAGCACTCCAGCAAGAGCTCCAGATCTCACCTGCAAACACTCTGAAGTTGGACCTCTTGTAATCGAAGGGGGTGAACCGCTTCGGTGCTTCCACCTCCTCTGGCTCCTGGGAGGCTTCTGGCCGTTTCCTCTCTTGCCTTGGCCTCTCTGTTCCCGTTTCACTCACGACTGTTGCCTCCTTCTTGTTTGCTCGTGCCTGCTGTGAAAGCAACCCACAGACTAGAAATGAGGACAAGCTCAGGAGAGGAGAATGAAGAATCTCTATGTAGGCATGAACACCAGCATGCAGTTTAACTGCCCAATGGACCTAGGTCCCAGCAGCAGCTACTGCCTGTGGACATCACACTGGAGGGAGAAAAGACCCTATTCTTTGGGCCTAAATAGTTTTGTTTCCACCCTCCCCACCCCAGCAGGGAGCTGTCACATGAAAGGCCAAGTTGTCATTTCACAGACACTGAAGGCTGAAATCTGCTGTGGCCCCACAGGCAGATTAGGGGAAATCCAGGAAGCAAGTGAGGAGCAGAGTCGTTCAGCAGCAGAAAACACTCCCTACTGAAGATATGCAGAGTGTGAGGAGGTGTCCAGCACAGCTGCTAGGAACCTGGTGCTATACACAGGTCAGAATCCCAGACAGACTGCAATCAAAAGACTGCCGTTGGGGTATTTCAGAGTTAGAGGGCTCAGGGTTTCCTTTTGAACTATGTTACAAAGGCCTGAAGGGGTAAAGGCTGGAAGTAGGGAATTAAAGAACATACCATAGCTTGCTGACGAACAGATGCAATATTTTCTGTTGTCTCTTCACACACCTTCACCTTCGGTGCCTGAGGAGAAGCAGCTATGGAAACAAAGCATCATTACCATAAGAAGCACGAGTAAGTTACCTGAAGAGCTGAGAAAAAGCAAGAGAGAGGGCAAGAGCCTTGTACCAAGTCTCAAACCAAGCAGTATAATCATTGTCAAACAATCACTCTCTTCCACCAGGAAATTGATCATCTAAGGTTTTCTGCTAACTGGGAAACAATCCATGTGCACTGGGGAAGTCAGGCCAGCCAGCACACCGAGGAAGGGAAGAACAGCTGTACCTGGCTGCTGGGCTACTCTCTTCTTGGCTTTGCCCTTGGATTCCCGCACTTGTGACTTTTTCAACAACCTCCATCGATTGCTGATCTGCAATGGAAGAAAAAATAATTACCTGGCATCACTTTCTTTGAAGTTTTATGGCAAAAGGGAGTTTATAAACTTGCTACCACATGCTGGTCTTCATTAAGAGTTTAAAAGATGAAACTGGAATGTAAAAGAGATTAAGATCTGCTGCACCAGGTAAAGTAAAACCATGTGCTTTAAAAGTTGTAAGCTATAAGCCAGCCATGAGAACAAAGGCAGATGCAGACTTCAGTAGTTGTAGCTTTAACAGACAGGAACATACAGTGGCAAGTCTCCAATCCTTGGTTCTTCCAAGGACAGGAACGCTGAAGAAACAATGAACTCCCATTCCAGAAACATGTCAGGTTTCTAAATGCTTAATGATTCTTTCTCCAATGAGAAAAATAATTAATCCTATTGCTGGGGTTCCCAAAGGAAAACAATCTACTTATCTACTACTTTTGTACTAGCTGGCAGGAAATTTTAGCATGAGTCTTACTTCATAAATTTTTGATGATGGGTCAAACTTTGCAGCTTGTGAGATATAGATATGGCTCTGATCTGGAGGTAGGAACTGTAGAGAAGAAGAAAAAAAACCAAACAAACATATTTTGCTTTTAATCCAGCACATGACATTTAGCTCATGGCTAAAATGTTACTTAAAACATTCCAAATCAAGAGGTTCATATTTAAGAAACATTCTACAAATCGATTACTTTTTGGCAAAAGAAAAATTACCACAGCTATGGCCACAAGAAATGTTAACAGAAAACCAGGCCAAAAAACACACACACAAAAAAAAAAACCCAACCAAAAAACCCACAAAAAAACAACCAGGCACCAGAAAAAGCTTGTCTGACATTCTCATATTTTGCCACTCCAAATCTGCATGTTTTATATTGGTCTTCTGAACCATTAGAAGAATAAACTCAGCTCATTAACTCGAGCCAGAAAGTAAAGATAGAAGTATGATGCAAATTAAAAACATCCAAGTTGATTAAAAAACCAAAACAGCGAGAGGTCTGTTTACTAGAGAAAGGCATCTATCTAAGCAGCATTTCGAGGTGTTTTGACAAGTCCACACGTGTGTGTTTTGAAAGGAGACACACATTCTGTTCCAGTGAGAGGTGGCAGATGATGCTCACAGCATCCTCTGCACTAGGTAGCCCACACAAATATGTATGAGGAGCTTTTACCATTTTAAATGGATTTTCGAAGGAATCAATTATACGCTGGGCTTTCTGCTGTGCGGTACTTAAAGGTTTCTTCTTTTCTTCATCTTTAATGCACTCCTAAAACAAACAAACAAAAAACCCACAAAAGAAATAGCATTAATCTTTAGTCTTGGCTACTGCCATTCCATGCATGATACTTCTTGCTTTCTCTGAAAGCCCAGCAATGGCTGTAAGCTTCCAGAGAAAGGCAATTAATCTGCTGGCCTCCTGACCACGTTGCCTTGGTTAAGCCACATGCCTGTCAGGAAGCCAGTTACACTTCCATGCATGTCCCACCTTATTATTTCTTGCAGTTTTGATTGTTTTATCAGATTATTAAGTAAGTTTTCTTCTACTTAAATACTGACACTATCACAAACACGTTGCTTACACTGAAAATGCTGGCAGCAGCCAGTGCAGCAAAGCTTTTGGAATCCAGCTGAACATGCTGAACATTCACTGTCTCCTCACTGTCTGGAAATAGACAGCCATGTTCCAAAACTGATGCAGGCTCTGCAAGGAAAGGAGACAATTGTTATTAGATATTGCATATTTTACTGTTCTTTTGCATAATGATATTTCACAAAGTTTCTTCAGGGCTGTTTCTTTCCTCATGTCAAAGTCACACTGTGTCATTATTAGTAGAGTTTTTAGGTAAAGTCCAAATTACCCAATGCCATGGTGTTCTGAAAGTCAGCCACAGGAACCTGGGAAGTGTCGTGTGGTCCAAAGAAGGCACTCTCCAGCCTCTGCAGAAATTCAAATCAAACCCACCATTAACAGATTATTCCAGGATCTGTGAATATATCCATATATCACAGAGACACACTAACAAAAATTCAAACAACGGGGGTAAATTCAGAGGCAGAATATTCTTAATACAGTTCACCTGCCACAGCACATTGCTACCTGGGCAAACCCACTGGCTAACAGACAGGCTTCGCTTTGTATGCACGAGGTGAGTGCACGAAACACATCTCAAACTTCCCTTCTTACAGGTCAGTCCATACAGACCAGCCAGGAAACAGTCCATCAGCCAGAGCATTTGCTGATGGTACCTGCAGCGCTGCTACTGAGGTGGTCTGTAAAATACCACTGGTAATGTTACCAGGAAAAGTAACATTATGCTAAACTGGAGAGATCAGTAAAAAGGATGAGAACAAACAATTTACTAGAAGCTGGAATCCTGCTCCATTTGTTTGAGTTTAATGCTTAAGGTATGATTAGGTAGGAAATACCAAGTGAACAGTACCTCCCGGCTGGCCAGGGGGGTCCTCTGGACTGTCAAAGCAACCTCCGACTAGGATAGGAGAAAAAAAAAAGAAAAAAGTCACTTAAACACACCAGCCCAATTTCTTCTAGGTTGGCCTCCTTAGCAATGTATTCAGGTTTATTACAAGCTGTCAGGTTAATAAAGTGACATGATTTCTTCTCCTGCAGTGTTTGCGTATGGATACACTGAACACGTCACAGAGAAAGGATCCATCACACACACAAATGCGTTTTGTTTCACTATAGGAAGACTGAATTAGCATTAACATGCTGATGATATATTTTTACTAAGAACCTTTTACACCTAAGAGGCTTTTTTTTGCTCCACCATACCTTTAAGACATTTGAATGAATCCATTTACTTGGCCAAAAACTAGAACACAAGGTCCAGTTCTTGCTCGCACAGGCAAACACAATGCACAATTTAAGACAGACAACTGCACCCTGTTGAAGCAGCATTTGTCTGTTACTGCTGTAGTTCTTCAGGAAACTACACAGTGTGCAACCCAGTACTCAGCAGACAACAGACAGGCAAGAAGTTGCAATTTATCTCTGTGCTCTACTACAGAACACTATATTCAGTGCCCAAAAGCAAACTTCGGCATACACATAATAGGTCACCATTTAGTTCCAGTCCCTAGTTTATGGGAAGCAAGTGATGAGTCTCCTGTGTGGTACAAGCTACTCCTACCTTGAGAAGGGGGATCTCCCGGGCCTGCTGAATGAGCAGATGCAATTCATTAATCTGCTGGTGAACTAGTGGTGGGACTGGACTACAGCAAGCAATGATGCCCTGGGGTTCTCTAAAGAGAGACAAGAAAAATTCAGTGAGCTGTATTTATGGTGGAGACACAAGGCATTTGCATTCAGAGGATGTTCAACCAGGCAACAGTCCTACAGTCCTGTCTGCACAGAGCAAGACAAGTCAGATTAACCTGTCAGAGTTTATTCTCTGCTATGAAAAATCCTTCTGTATCAGGTTTGTACAGATACAGAGACACCATTAACTCTGCTCTATTCTCACTTGTCTTTTCTGTGGTCTGTGTGTCCTCATCTTCATCTTGTATGTTTAAAGATGCATTTTCATTATTCTCAAGTAGAGATGTTCCATGATGAGTGCCAAGTGTTTGAGGAAAGTGTTGTACAAACCAGGTGTTTAAATGGATCTACCATTCATACCCCCAATCCTTCAAGGAACTCAAGGAAAAAAAAAAATCCTCAAATGAATCTTACAGAACCCATCCCTCTCTGCTGTACACATTAAGGGGGGGGACACATGACATACTGAAATGCCAAGCATGTATTTCATTAGTGGAATAAAATGAGAGAGACCTATCCCAGAAGAAGTCTGGAGGCTTTTGAAGGACTGTGGCTATTTATTCCTCTTCCAATCTAAAGAGCTATAGAGAAAAGCAGTACTGATAGCTGGAGGGATGGGACCAACTGCAGAAGGAACTACATGCTAAGAAATGACTTGCTGGATATTAAAATCAAAGAGACTCCTCAAGGGTGAACAACACTTACTTGGGCAGTTCCTCTGCTATCTTCAAGAGCATGTGATTTGGCAGCACATATCTACAACACAAAAAGGCAGTATGAATGTAGCAAAATGTTGAAAAACTCTTAAAAATACCTTTGAAGTGCAAGAACCTGCCCCAATTACCGATGCAATCACTTCAAGTGAATTCAAGTAGTGCTGATCTAGACAGCTGTTAAAATTTACTGCTAACATAAGAGGACTTCTGTGTAAAAAGCAGCCTGGGGTAATATACTAACTTCTACAGGTAACAAAATGGATCCACCTTGATGGGGAGCAGAGGGGCAGAGTCTGAGATTCCCTGAATTACTGAGCCAGTGTTAGCAACAAAAGACCTCCTACCCTGTACTCTCATCCTCCTGACGCGCCACCTTGTCTCTCCACGCAAACAGCAACCTGAATGCCGTTAGCTGCTGTACGTTGAGGTGTTTCTTCTGCTTCCTGTAGAGCTCAAGGTAGGATTCATCTGAAAAGAGGGGCTTGCTGTATTTCTAGACATGGAAAAAGAAAAGGAAAAACAAAAACCATGATCAGAATCAAATTTGTGCTCTCTAGTTTGCCTTGCTTTTTGTCAGAATCTGACACAAATACAGGGAACTAATTAAACAAGGTACAGTGTATCTTGGAGCTTTTACCCTTCGCTATTGGTAGGAGCCTCTCCCTGAAAACCATTAATTTCATCCATTTTGGGGGAAAAACCACCCTCACTAACTCCAGGAGCAGGTTTAGACATATAGTATCTTCATGCTTTTTTTAGGTTAGACAAAGCCTACATTCATAGACAATGTTTTCTGGCAGGCACAATATAATTATAATGCAACTCCAGCTAGGCTTTGAGCTTCTAGGAATGTCCAGTAGAACTGGAAATGTAACCCCTCTTGGGAACGGCACACCTGAAAGCATCAGGAGACCAAGGAGTGCTGGCATTCAAAACACAGGAAAAGGACACCTGAATTTAAGTGTTTAGCAAAACAAGTGCCTGGACACAGCTGAGAGAGTTTTTACAGCTGTTCTGAGGCACACACAGAGAGGAAAAACCTGCATCTATATGACAGGTGTAGAAGAGCAGAGGAATTTCAGGTAATCCAACCAGGTGAAGCTTTACCTTCAGGCAGATGTCCCTGCTGCGGTGCCACACAACCTGCAATTGAGTGGGCTGCTCGTTCCCTCTCTCCCACAGCGCCTCTCGCACTTTGTCATAGATGTAGAGTAGGTAGTGAGTGTCATCACGGGCATACTGAATCATTTCTTCTGGCAAAGGCCTAGAAAAAGAGCAAAAAAATGACACTAATATAGTTGAGTTGCCCCACCAACCTGCACTTCCCCCTTGCAGGACCTATTAGAGCAAACCACACATAAACCGCAAGAATATGGAAATTCTTGTGTCCTTACTGCAGGATTATTTGGGCAAGCACAGTAACTCGCTGCGCGCTCTCCAATCCAGAGGGCTTTTTGCTTGGGACTGCTGTGTAGCTAAGCCAGGTGGCAGAGCTGCTGGCTATGGTACCTGTCATACCCCCTCTCTACACAGCCTACACAGAGAAGACGTGGGATCTCTGCGATGCACAGGGTCCATCTGCACAGCCAGGCTTGCTGGTCCAACTGCAGCTCTACCTACTGCAGGTGACAATGTTTTTATGGGGGTAAATACTGTCTTCATAGTTCTGCAATGGTTAACTACCATTCCCAAGAACTGAGGAGCTTTTCATTACTTAACTTCCCTGACATATTTTTTGAAGAACCATGGGAAAAACCTAACACTCACAGAAGACCAGGAGAGCCAACTGTATCCTGGGGTACATCCAGCATGACATGGCCAGCCAATCCAGGGACTGCACTGTGCTGGGGTGGCCTCACCGTGAGCACTGGGGGCAGGTTTGGGTGGCACAGGACAAGAGGGACATAAAACTGTTGGAGAGTGTCCAGAGGAAGCTATGAGGGTGGGGAAGGGTCTGGACAGGAAGTCTTATGAGGAGAGGCTGAAGGCCCTGGGGTTGTTCAGCCTGGAGGAGGCTGAGGGGAGACCTCATGGTGGTCGGAGGCTTCCTAACAAGGGGCAGCAAAGGGGCAGGTGCCCATCTCCTCTCTGTGGGGACCAGGGACAGAACCCGAGGGACCAGCATGAAGCTGCACCAGGGGAGGGTCAGGCTGGGTGTCAGGAAGAGGTTCTGTCCTGAGAGGGGGTCAGGCACTGGGACAGGCTCCCAGGGAAGTGGTCCCAGCACCCGGCTGGACTGAGGTCAAGAAGCGTCTGGACGATGGGCTCAGTCCCACGCTCTGACTGGGCTGGTCCTGTGTGGAGCCAGGAGTTGGACTCGATGGTCCTGATGGGTCCCTCCAACTCAGGAGAGTCTGGGATCTTAAAGCACAGGCAGGTAAATGCTGTGTTTGTTCACTTTGACAGCAACCTTCAACTGTGGGGCTTGCTCCTGCACTACCAACACAAATAAGGATAAATGCTGCCTCACAGTTCCAGCCGTTTAAGAGGTCAGTTTTTACCGTATCCTCCAGTCAGCCAGCTGGTACTGCTTGTTGGCATCTATATTGCAATAGAGCTTCAGCAAGTGGTCCAGAGAATGCCTGCCGAGATTGAGGAGACGAGCAGCTTGGTGAG
Organism: Heliornis fulica; assembly: GCA_013399135.1. Taxonomy (NCBI): domain Eukaryota; kingdom Metazoa; phylum Chordata; class Aves; order Gruiformes; family Heliornithidae; genus Heliornis; species Heliornis fulica. The sequence continues at coordinate 83,382 of VXBZ01001937.1, read as the reverse complement.
TATCAAACATGTTCACCAAGTACAGACCAAAGTCTTTCTGCAGCCATTCCACATCTGAATCGGCACCATGAAGGACCTTGAAAAGCAAAAGAAATTGAGAATGACATGAAGAACATTTTCTCTCCAAGCTGGCAGTGTGGTGGCTTCACATTTATGTGTCTATGACTTGATTTCTTTTCTCTCTGCCCTTCACTGCTAAGTGCAGAACTACTAAATGAGTCGACTTGGCAAGTTACCCCCCACTTTCATCAAAGAAAGAGGCGTGTGAACAGATTACAGTGAAAGCTGAGCCACACAGCCAAGGCAGAGCACACAGCGTGCTCTTAATGGCAATAAAGCTTAAACTAAGGGAAGAAAATTGAATAAATAATAATAAAAAAGCAATTCTACTGGTGAATTTGGGAGCTGACCTTCACAATCGCAGGGTCTGTGAAGGTCTCATTGAGAATGTTCATGTCACTGCGCAACTCCAGCGTGTCAATAATGAAGTCTTCTGTTCGGGTGGAAATCTGCATCAAACATGTCAAGCCCAGGAAGCTCCTGTAGGAATGATGCTGAAAAACACAGAAAAGAGACATAAGCTATGGACCCTTACAGAGTAATGCCATAAACCAAAAAGACTCCCAATGAAGGAAGAAAAAGTAATAACAAACAACACCAGGAGAGGTGGATGAGCAAACCTTCTCGTTTCAGTCACTAACATGATGTAAAAGAACTTGGGATGAAGTGAAAGATCCAACTCCACATGAAGTGCACAGACAGTACTACCATTAGAAAACTTAGAATATTAACAGTCTAATTCAATCTCCTAGATAATACCTGGCAACCCAATATAATAAACTGTCTTTTCCTGTCATAAGTATAAAACCTCCAGAACATGTACAAAACAGCAGAAACATACAATGGTCTCCAGATACTGAGAGTACACATGTAACTTAAACATAAAAGGCAATCTGATTACCTCTAAGTCCAGAGCAAATTCTTCACACTTCATTAGCTTCTCATTTAGTTCTACCAGCTCATCCAGCGTGGTGATAAAATTACAGGGAGTTTCCTTGATGGGCCTGTACATCTGGCACAGCAAATTATTAGGTATGTTATGTTCTTTGTCAGTTCCCAGCCGTGACTCCCCCCTCCCCTCCCCAATTGTGAAATTTATCAAGTACAGCCAGCTGTAAACACACTGCATCCGCACTAGAAGTTTAACTTAATTTGGGCACCAACCTGGGGTTCTGGTTTCTTGAGAACTCCATCTGGTGGAGAGAAATGCTCTAGTTCATACTGGTACGGGTGAGCAAACCTGGGGAAATCAGCAAGACAGGCACAAATGAAGTTTTACTCATGTTTATGAAGCCAGATCACAAACACTTTGAGAGCTATGGCAGTTTCCCTACCAAGTAAAAACTGTGTCACTTATTAAACAGAAGCTTAAAATAAGTCTGAAGTACATCACACACAGACACAGACAAATGCAGAGGTGTTACACACCAATAGCATCAGCACAATGGGGCCAGGCAAGGGCATGTTAACCAGGGGTACTCCAAGCACCATGATGTCAGATTAAATTTCTTACACATCTTGCTCAGTCTGTGCCATCCTCTGCTGGTGTATGAAGTCTGCCAAGGCAGGTGGCACATCTAAGTCTTCAGGACGCTCCTTTTGCTTCCGTCCACTTTTTGTGAGAGCTGAATAACCAGTATTGAACAATGGATTAGATCCTACACCTAATGTGTTCTTAGCCTACTACTCTCTCCACTCCATCCACCACAAGATCCTATTAATATCACAAAGTATCCAAAATCTTAACAATTTAGACCTGTAATTTCTTGCTGTTAGCAAGATTCATCTCTACACCCTTACTGACAACTCAGTTACTAGGTTTTAACAGGCTGTTGTTAAGAAGACACAAGGCAGTTCTGCTCAAGAGCTTTGGAAAGTAACAAAAATCTCCAGTAATATCTTTCAATCCTTTCCAACTGTTAATTAGTACAACTGCATCCATGCAGAATAATGAAGAATCAGCAGCAGCATGACATGTTGCTGAGATAGTATGCTATGCTGGCAACTTTGATAAAGCACCCAAACCAAAGACAGGTCTAACCATGCACCTTGTGTGCCTAACTAATTAGAAAGACTAATCAGAAAGCAAACTAGACTAGGTGAGACCACTTCTGGTGTCAGAGCGACTCTGTTGTGTATGTTCAACAGTGGTAAAGAGAAGTATCAGAAGATCTGTTTGAAATAGATTATTTACTGTATACCAACAAGAAGATGCTGTATGCTCACCTACCCTTACACTGCACACACAGAGTCACAGAGCTTAAATGGTCAACATCTTCTTACTTGTTTTTACAGTCAGTGATTTCTCCTCTAGACTACAGGGGCTGATTTGGGTCATATTCTCAATAGGTTACCCAACAAAAAAAAATAAACTCCTTACCTTCAGGTAAAGGTTTCAAAGCATTTGGCTTAATAAAAAGTTTAGGTACAAAGGGAGTATTGGAATTGTCAATCTTTTCACGGAACTTAAGCTGCGGTCGAGAGATATTCTTGGCATGAAGCAGTCGGAAGGTTTCAGACTGATTTTTCTTGTGGAATGCTGCCTATTGAAAAAAAGGTAAACCAGAGGTAGGACTCATACAAGTTCACATATATTCAGAGTTTTGCTTACTCAGCCTCACCCAATATTATAAGATCACATCCCAAAACCAAAAGCAACTCTTTTGCAGGGAGTCTAGCACCTAAGAATGAAAGATGTCTGGACAGGGATCTTGAGTTCATGTGAATAAACCAAAGACAGGCTGCTGTGTATGTGGAACTGAAATGGCAATTGGAACCACTCTGAAACCAGAATAGAGTTTGAATAAAAGAGGGGGAAGGGGAAGAGGAAGGGGAAGGGGAAGGGGAAGGGGAAGGGGAAAAAGGAGGAAGCTAGGATGTGTAAAAACAGGCGACAAAACATTTTATCACTCAACTCCAGTGGAAAATCAGTAGTGCCAATGCTGAGGAAAAAAAGATAGCACAGAGATCAGATCCCAGAGGCCTCACCTTGCGGTTCCAGCTGGAAATGAGCATCTTTGGGGGCTCTAACCCAGCAGGGAGGACTGGCTGCTGGTTTCTGCTCACTCCTGATGCTTCATCCAATGAAATACCCTAAGTTCCAGAAGAGAGGTGAAAACTAAAAACCCGTTAAAATTCCCATACTTCGCCATTCCAGTCAGACTCAATGAAGCCACACATGCAGATATCTCCCCAGCCATTTCCCCAAATTCTGTGCAACACGAGACAGACAAATGTAGACAGAGTACATTGAACATCAAGGTTGGGATGTTCGGGGAAACAGTGCTATGAATTTACAGACTTGTCAGGTTCTCGTGCCAAACTGTGTTTTGTTTCCTCACAATTCATGGATTACCTGCCTTCCCTCTGCTATAACCAATCTTCCCTGGCTGCTCTGACCACTGGCCTAACACAAGGAAATGTTTTTAAAAAGAAAAGCCACCAGATTGAGAAAGCACTAAGTGGAATGGAAAGCACTACCACTGAAATTCCCACAGTGAAAAAAGTATCCGTGGCAACTGAAGTCTGTAAGAGCAATTTGCTTACCACTGTTTCAAGAATAGCGTCGTTGGCATCAACCAGCATATCAAATCTATCTTCCAAATCTGTCACTTTACTGCGGTTCTTCACGCGGCCACCGCAGCCATGGTACTGCATCACTCTGTTCATGCTTCCAAAAGAACAGCACAGCTATTAACAGCTCGAAAGCAAACTGAACACTAAATCATCCATGTCCCTTCAAGTATCTTTAAAGTTTGACAGCAAATCAAATGCAGTACGTGGAGATACTGCCATGTGAACAGAAGTACCTACACAGTACTGTTAGAATTAATTTCTTATGAACCCCATGACTTAAAATAGACAGCGTCAGTCACTGTTCCATGCATAGCTTGTTATCCAAATCATTATGAAGGGCTTTCTAGAAACTTGTTACTTAAACTGACAAGTGCTAGAAAAATTATCTAAATTAGATATGTGAAATAAAACATCTTTTCATCTACAGCAAGTTTGGCAGCTCCAAAGAAGGGTGCTGCCTTTTGTTTTGGATTGGAAGCTACTAGGAATGGCTCAGAGCCTCAAAATAATCCTTACCAGCTGAGGAGACGGCCGCTCAGTCTTTCACAGTACGTGCGGAAGCCAGAGAAGCTTTGGTAGAAGTCATACTCATCTCCAGGTTGAGGGAGCCCATTAGATGCCTTTGTTACAGCTACCACTGTGCCAAGAGCATACTGTGCAAGAGTACCATGTTACTAGCATTGCTGGTTTTTTTTTCCTCCAGCATTTTGTTCCCTTATTTACCCAGAATACTATTTTTCAGAAATGCATTTTGCCTAGCTTACTCAAAGTAGTTCAGTTCTGGGCCCCTCACTACAAGAAGGACATGAAGGCCCTGGAGTGGGCCTAGAGGAGGGTGACCAGGCTGAGGAAGGGGCTGGAGAAGAAACCTTCTGAGGAGCGGCTGAGGGAGCTGGGGGGTTGAGTCTGGAGAAGAGGAGACTGAGGGGAGACCTTCTCCCTACCTGGAATGAGCTGAGAGGAGGTTGGAGAGAGGTGGGTGATGGTCTCTTCTGCCCAGGGACAGGACAAGGGGGATGGCCTCAAGCTGCACCAGGGCAGGTTCAGATGAGATGTCAGAAGAAATTCTTCCCCCAAATTGCTGTGAGAGTGTGGGACAGGCTGCCCAGGGAGGGGGTGGAGTCCCCACCCCTGGGTGTATTGAACAGATGGGAACACGAGGTGCTCAGGGAGATGGTTTAGGAGAGGACAGGGATGGTTGGACTGGATGGTCTCAAAGGTCTTTCCCAAGCTAGTGATTCTGTGAACTGCATGGTTCTAACATAGAGCATTACAGAACTTTCAACGTGAGCAACCTGACAGTTATTTAGTTTATATGGCTTTTTGAGAGACCTTTAAAACAATGAGCTTAATAACAAGAACTAAAACTCAGTCTAGTATTTATGGCCTGAAAAATAACCCCCCTTGCTAAATCATCAGGAACAGAGATGATGATGCTGATTAACCCGACGCCCTCCCTTATAGCGCTTCCTGCCTGAGCACTGGTAAGCTGTTCCCTCGGAAGCAGCAGCAGCACACAGGGGAAGGCAGGTCTGTAACCCGCGGGTGTCAGTGATGCCGGTGCGCGGCCCAAGGGACGGTGCCCGCCGCCAGCCACGGCCCTCACGAGGGTCCCGAGCCCTCTGCACGCCAAGAGAGGGGCCAGGGGGCCGCCCCGCCGGCAACAGGCGGCTCGCAGCCTCCCTGCAGCGCACGGCGGTCACCCCAAGACGGGGACCCCCGGGTAGCCCCCGCAGGGAGAAACTACAGCTCCCGGTACGCCCGGAGCCGCGCACGGAACACCGGGAGCGGTAGTGCGCGGCCTCCGCTCCACTCCCCCCGGGCCCACCGCCGCGCACCTTCACGAAGGCGTCGGCGT
>VXBZ01001937.1:40496-77837 GCA_013399135.1 Heliornis fulica | reverse complement strand
TCCTCGGTCCCGGCGGGTCGCTCCGCCGCGTCGCGGGGCCCTCCCCGCCCCTCGGGACGCCTCGCCGCCCCGCCGCTGCTCCCTTCGCCAAGGGCCGCCGCCATCTTCTGACCAGCGTTTACGGGATGCGCATGCGTTCTCGCGAGAACGAGGCCGAGAGCGGGGAAGGGACGCATGCGCACGGGCAGAGGACTCATGCTCTGCGCTCTGGCGCCTCCTGGCGGAGCGGCGGGACTCGGGACGGAAACGGAGAGATACCCCCGCACACACCAGAGGAGCCCAGGTCCACGGCAGCCACACCGGTGCCTGGAAATGGGGCAGCGGGTGGTGTTGCCTAAAGCTCCTGCGTGCCACCTCCCTTCTTCCCCATTTGAATCGCAGAATCACAGAATCCCTTTGGTTGAAGAGACCTTTAAGCTCATCGAGTCCAGCCCCAGCCTCATCCTGCCTTGTCCACCTCTAGACCATGTCCATCAGCACCTCATCTCTTGGCCTTTCCAATCCCTCCAGGGATGGGGACTCCACCACTGCCCTGGGCAGCCTGTTCCAAGGCCTGACAACACTTTCAGGGGGGAAATTCTTCTCATGTCCTACCTCAATCTACCCTGGGGCAGTTTGTGACCATTTCCTCTCATCCTGAGAGAAAAGAGACCAACCCCAGCTCTCTGCACCCTCCTTTCAGGGACCTTTAGAGAGAGAGCAAGGTCTCCCCTCAGCCTCCTTTTCTCCAGATCCAGAGCTCCCTCAGCCACTCCTCGGAGGTCTTGTGCTCCAGACCCTTCCCCAGCTCTGTCGCCCTTCTCTGGACACACTCCAGCATCTCAACACCGTTCCTGGAGTGAGGTGCCCAGAACTGCATCCAGCACTCCAGGTGCGGCCTCACCAGAGCTGAGGACAATGGGACAATCCCTTCCCTGCTCCTGCTGGTCACACACATTTGGGGGACAGAAGCAGCTGGGTAAGCTCAAAGAGCCTGGCATGGGACAGTGACAGCCCCCATGACTCTTACCTCAAGGATGGCATCACACCTGGGAGAACTAAAAGTTAGAGGTGAAGGTTCTTGTATATGGTGACAGAAATAATTCAGTTTGGGGAGTTTTGTCTCCAGCTGCTATGAAAAGGGAGTACAGCCAACCCCCTGAACTGATGCAGAGAGATAAGTTAAAGTCATGGCTACAGGGAACTTAAAAAATATGTAAAAATAACCCACTTCTCTGTCTCTTGCCAGGGGTGATTAGGAATAACCAAGAACACAGTCAAAACATTTACATTTTGGTGTAATTTATTGGCACAAAAATATTCAAATACAACATGGCATCTAAACATGGCTACTCTGTTGTATTTTGTGCATTGTTTTTAATATGTTTAATTCATAAATCATAACTTTATCTTCACCCTCATGTTTAATAACCATTATTTTCTGTTTCAAGTTATGACCAGTTCTCCCCACATCTGCCTCCTATGCCGAGAACTAACTTCCCCTGGTTATTCCCCAATACTGCTTTTCATCCAGACACCGTGAGAAGCTCCCAAGTGGTATTTTATTTGTACCCTGCATCAGGTTTGCCACCGATCAATCCACAGAGGCAGCTGACTTTGCTCAGCTCAAGGTCTTCACTTCTTGGATCTGCTCCAATACCCTGATCTAGAAACACAACTCCTGCACTACTGTAATGAACGGAAATACAGTTTCCAGTTTTGGGGCAAGAATCAAGTTTGAAAACAAAGGTAACAGGACAAAACAAAACAATGTTAACATTCTCTTCCTCTTTCTGTCCAGTTATCCGTCTCACCTCCAAACCTAAACGAAACCTCCTGCACAAGGACAATGAGCTTGCTCAGCCACACCAACAGGACTGACCAGGGCAATAATTAATCTGCAAATGACTTAGTTACATTGCAAAGTAAGTCAAAACCCGTATATAGTTATTTCCAATGGATCACTGGTTCCCCCAAAGATCAAGTGGAACCATAAACATCTGTGGTACAATCAGTCTTCACTGTCCTGGAAACACAAACGAAGTACTGTGTTTCAGACAGCTTGTGTTTTTCCAACAGCAGCTATACATTGGCTTAAACCAACTTTTAATATACAATAACTCTTTTCATTTACATTTCAAAATATTGACAAAGGCTGTATTTCAGTCCAACTTTCAGTTTGTGTTTGTAGAAGAGCAAGTTTGGAGTGCAAAAGCCTCCAGAACAAAAGGCTGTGGACACTTTGGAATCTTCTGTTACCAGAAAGGACACCTAAAGAAAACAAAAATGTTGCAGTAATGCTGACTTGCATGGAGTTTCACAAAAGCAACACAGGAGGATTGAGAATCCATATTAACTAGGCACCATTTTAGCACAGGAAAGGTTGACAGGCGATTCCCAGGCTTCTTTCTAGCTAACTGAAGTTTAAAAATTAAAAAATCATATTTAAGAACAGTTAGCTAACTCACAAAACAACAAGAAATCATCTGTGTTTACTTTAGAACATGCAGTTCTTCACTGTAACTGCCATTGGTGACAACACACTGTATTTCAAATACTTGAACTGTTCAGGCTGATTGCAACTGTCCTGGTTCCAGCTAGGATAGAGTTAAATTTTGTTCTAGCAGCCAGTGGTGTTCAGCTCTGGCTGGGGGAAAAACCACGACAGCAACTTAAGTGTTCCAAAATCCCTGACAGCACTTACAAACCCAACCCTCTTCCCAAGGACTGCCACCAGAATCACTCTTACAGGCTTGGAAAATTAACCCAAGGAGATGCAACAGGTTGTAAGGCTCCTAATAGTAACTAACTACACAAGTGATATTTTCCTTCTCTCTGTTCTGTGCCCAGATTATTCAGAGAAGAATCTTGCAAGGTTAGCTGAACAACAAACTCACCATCCAATGTAGCACTGGCACAGATTCTCATGAGAAGTAGCTTGCTTAATGAGCAACTCTACTTGTGTGGGTACGTCAAGAGTTTCATCATGAGAGAAGTCTCGACCTTTGAAATTAAAGGATAAAAGCAAAGCATGAATGGAAGTCACAAATCATTTAACATCATTTGTTCCCAGGTATCAGTTAAGGACTGGTAGGACTTTAAACTACCTTTCCATTACAGTGTATAAAATACAATATTTCCCAAACATGGAGAAATCTGGGCTCTGTATGGCTTTAGAGCTGTCTTTTCCCTATTATTACAGCTTCTTCCTTTTATCTTCTCCCAATCATGAATAAACCAACAACAGAGGACTTTCCAGAAGCTGGAATCCTGGCTCTACTCAAGTACTTTGGGAGGGTGATAAAATTTTAAAAGCATAAAATTTTTCTACTAAATGCTGCAAATTATAAAGACAGGACAGTAGACAGGCAACTTCCACTAACAAGCCAAGAGATGCAAAATATGAAGTCTGTTTAGTGACAGTCACCTCTGGACTTTTCAAACCAGGCCCCTTTGTGCCCAAACACAGGCACCAGTACCTCTGTGTTAGACACAAACCATAAAACAGCCTCATTCATTTAATCAGAATATGCTGAATTCAAGGATTAACACTAAATACCAGCACTAAATATAGTGCTGATCCATCTCATTGGATTTTATGCTTATGTTATGATAAAAACATGCTCACCAGTGAGCTTATCTCGAACCCGGTTGATGATTTGAATTGCCTTCTTATTTAGAGCTTCAGGCTTCACTAGACCATCTCCTACTAAAAGAAAGAAGTAGGAAAGAGAATGAGGACTTCATCTGAACAATAAAAATATTTGTATTCCTGCTACATCTGCTCTTCCCAAACACCACAAATACCATTTTCAGAGCAAGTGAACCCAGATGCCATGACATTTTTGTCACCTTCTTTCTGGACTTGAGAGCCCAGGTAATTATATTCCTCAATTATGCTGACGAGGAACTATCTTTTCCCATCTCATATATCTGGACCATGATGAAATCTTCTGATCTAAGAACAATTTCTGTATCAGTATAGAAGCAACAATGAAACTTACTGAAGGAATGGATGGATTCAGGCACTGTGGTCCCAGTTTTCTTATGGGCTGTCTCACCCAATTCCACACTGTCCAACATTTCTATTGAAAACAACATGAAAACACATAAATGCAAAGCTGAAGAGCAGGTAAAATAATATTCTCCCAGACACACTGACGAAACTGTTAATCAGCTCAAACCACCCCACACATCTCTGTCACTATTTGTCTCAAAGAAGAAAACATTATTTTCCCTTGCTTTTTTGTATAAATAAAAGTAGTAATGAAAGCTGCTTAACTGTCCACTTTTGAGAAGTAGCCTGAAAACATTTCCCTGGTCTTGTGCACTGTAACATACATCACCTTTACTACTCACCTACTGACTGACTAGCTGAGTAGGAGTCTGTTCTTGTTCGTGAGCGCTTATTGCCTTTTGTATTTGCTGCAAGAAAATAAAGAGTTGAAAAGAATGACTTGGGAGTTTCACTGTTGTGTAGTAAATTTATCCACAATAGAAATTTGACTGCCTTCCTCTTTCTCAAAATTTTATTTCACCTCAACATGCCTTTCAAGCTGCTGATGACAACTAATACATAAAAACCCAAACAGTTGTTTGGCATCTGTGTTTAAGGGCAAAAGGGATTTAAACACTGTGGTAATTTCACATTACACCCCCTAAAACCCTGTGCATACAGAAGCAGCACTTGCAAATTAAGAACTGCTTCAAACAGACATCTGATTTCAGGATTTGGCATTTCTTGTATGAAATCAGATCAATTATTCTCTTGCTACCAGAGTTACTTACTGTCCATCAGCCGCCAGTTTAATAATGGATCATACACAAAGGCTTCAAGCACAGCCATGACACTGTCCTTATGCTCACGCAGGACTTCCATCACTGTGTGACAGGTGATTCTGTAGTTGCCATCAAGACCTGTCACCTTCAGAAGAGAAATAAGTGAATCAACTATACTGCTTCGTTCACTACTCAACTCCAACCCCAACATTCAGAGAACAGGACGTGGCTTGTGCTTTGAACTGGAATTCACCTCCACTCTGCTTTGTTCATTAAGAGAACAAGAAGGAGGTTTGTTACAAACTAAGAAGCTCCCTTCTGCTATTAAGATAATTTTTGTGAAGTACCATGCCATCAGCTGTGTCTGGTTGATGCAAACAGCTATTTGAAATGAGGAAAGTAAGGAAGGACTAAGAGGAATTTCAGGGTTTTTTTTTTCTTGTATCATTGAAAAAGTTACTTTCCCCTGTAATGTAGAGATCACAAGAGATATTTTAACTTACAGAAAATGCAGCTGAAACTAACATCTTTGATTATTACAAGAGTGGAGAGGTTTAGCCACAACAGAAAATACAGAAAAACTGAGAAATTAGTGTGATTTTCCCTAGGAACAATCCCCTTCACATTGAAGAGAAGATGGTTACCTCCATAGCATTTGTCAGCATTCTTGTTAACCTAAATGGAATCTTCTCTGGGAACTTTTCTCTTGTCATTGCAACCTAAAAACACGATGGAGAATCAGTAAATTAGTAGTTAACTGGTTATTATTTAAGATTAATTAAGTACTGCGATTTTTTTGCTACAAACTTGAAGCTTATATTCCAAATATAAACTCCCAGCTTTATGTTCCTCAGTTTTCACAAATTTTTGGGAAAGTCTAGATATTTAACTTGGTAACACAGTGGGAAACTTGAACTGTGTGCCCAGTTGCTTATGTCAAGTAACACAGACTACCTACCAGCAGTGTACATTGTTCTGAGACATTTTATGGAGATGTGATAATAGTACTTCTTTGCTTGTCCCAGCAGTTAGCTAACCTCCAAGACATGGCTTTGAGATAAAATATCTATGATTTTCATCTTGCCTGTAGTTAAAGCAAAGTCCAACAGAGAGCTAATGGGCTTGCCCAGGGTCGCTCTCCAAGATGAGTTTGTCTCAGCTTACAGATTCATTCCTGTTCCACCAGAAAATGTGAAATGTAACAGAAAATTTCATGTCCAAATAAAAAGATTTACCTCAAAACAGTCCCCAAAGTCAATATGCAGGATCTTTCCACTGAGTCTGTCTAACATCAGATTGGAGGGGTGTCTTTGATGAAGGAGCAGGAGAAAAAACAGAGTGACAGACAATTATAAAAACCCAAAGTAAATCACAGCAGCTCCAGTCTGAAATGATATTTATCTTCATGAAGAAGGATGGCCAGTGACAGCTTGCTTATCTGACATCTTCAATCTCAGGATGAACTGAAGGGCTTCCTGACAGTGCATCTATCATATTATTTTTGTAATTACCTCTCAGGAGTTAGAGATCTTCTCACCTTGGAAGATAAACAACCTAGCGGACCAGAGTCATCAGTACATTTCTTTGACATGAACATTTATTTTTCAGCTTGGATAGATTCTTCTGCTTGTTTTATACTTTTAAATTTTTTTTCAGTACAGGAAAATGTAATGAATTATCCTACAGGTGAAGTAATGCAAACTGGATTACCACCAGAAAAGATTTAATCTAGACTAGGAAAATCATGATGCCGCTATTCATGCTGACTTGTTCCAATTTTGTTTTCAGAGGTTTATGATTTAATTATTGATAAATTTAAGTTCAGGAATAAAAGCTTTTGTTATGAAAACATAGACTCATAGAATTTCCTGAGCTGTAAGGGACCCATCAGGACCACTGAGTCCAACTCCTGGCTCCACACAGGACCAGCCAAGTCAGAGCGTGGGACTGAGCCCATCATCCAGACGCTTCTTGACCTCAGTCAAGCTTGGTGCTTGAGGGTTCAGCTGTTTTTTTGCATTACAGACCTTAAATGTAAAATATATCATCTTCAAAAGTACTCTGGAAGTTTTGATGTCCCTTTCTGACAGCAAGCTATACACTAAATCAAACCTTCCTTCATTTTATCTTTTCTTTTTCTTCATTATTTGCCCAATCCATCTGGATTGTACACACCTCCAGAACATGTCTGCATTGCAGATCAGAAAAAGCATCATGTTAAGTAATAGTTACACTAACATTAACTATTGTGTATGTCAAGCCTTGCACAGTTTTGGAGTATTTATGGGCACTTCATGCATGTCTCACACCTGCTGTGAGCATATAGAGCACTAGAGGTTCCTGCTTCCCAGAATAAATACCCACCAGGCAAAAAGCAAGCAAAATAACCAGTGTTAACTGAATCCATTTGGAGGGAGAGTAAGAAAACCTCTGCCACTTGATACTTTCTAGATTTCTTTTTGCTGCTTCAGGGAACAAAGCCCAATGCTTGATCATGGTGATCCTTTCCTCCCCAAAAAAGCTGTATTTATGTGTACAGTCCTATCAGACTTTCTAAATAATCATCTCATCTCATAGGCATGAAGCGTGCACACAGGCCGCTGGCAAAAGTGAACAGTGCATCTGTGCTGTAGGAAGGATGGAGTAACATTTCCCACTTAGTGGGTGAAAGGACAAAATTAGAACTTGAGGTCCTTACATAATTCTGTGTGTGCATTCCTCTCCGAATGGAAGAGGTTCTTATTCGTACTCAAGATACACAAACAATGCAGCTCAAGTGCTGCCATTATTTTGAGCCCTGCAGGCAATTGGGTCCTGTAAGATGGTATCATTACAACTCAGCAATAACCACAATGAAAGATGTCATCTAAATACAGATACAAAGAAAGAATGGATAAGGCATACACAGTCTCTGCTTTTATTTAAAAGAAACCTTTGCAATTTCACTTACCTGTCCCCAAGGCCCAAAATGTACCCAACCATTGACATCACAGCTAGTGAACGAGTGTAGTTTGTTCTTCTGTCAAACCACACCTGCACATGGAGACAAAATGCAAAGAAGTCAGGCAGGGATGTGGTGTGTTTCAGCTGATATTTTAATTTATGTATTAACCACTTGCACTTTGGACAAAGCAAAGCTGTGCTGTGCTTAAGCTCAATACACTCTATAGCCCGAGGGGGTTCAAATATCCTGTGGGCTTGAATTAGAGTAATTAATTAAGCCATGAAGGGAATACATTGAGGTTCCTGTTTTTCTCCCTCCATGCAGAGTGTATGGAGCTTCTGTCTCTTGCTTTGGACTGTGCACACCTTGTGAGAGAATACACATGTGCAGATACGTGTTCCACAGTGGTTCACATGGAGTGTATGACTAATAAACATCATCTCTCACTCGTTCTGCAGAGAAGGCAACTCCACATTGCACTGACTGCCAAACACAGGCATTACCTGTGCTGAACTCACCTCTGAGCTTGGACTTTTCAACCACAGCAGTTTGGCAAGGTCATCACCAGCTGTGTTATTGACAGCATGTTCAAATACTTCTACTTTCTGCATCAGAGTCAGGTGGTCATAATCTGGAGCCATCTATAATTGAGAAGTGACAGGCAGCAACTTAAAAAACCCCGCTACCTCCAGTAATCCCTGGTTGTACTATGAGAATCACAGTAATCACAAATAATTTCAACATAAACTTGATATGAAATTATTTGTAGACTGACCAGTATGTTCCCAAACACAGTGAGATGACTACACAACCATGAAGAATTTATTTTAGATGGGATAGCAAACGATTTAGCATCCACAAAGTAGTCCATAGCCATATTTAATTAAAATACTGTGAAGGTAAATATGTTTCAAAAAACATTATTATCCCAAAAAGTCTTCTGGGTTGGCACACAATTTCCTTTTTGGGAGGAAATTCCAACTTCTCTAGTTGAGAAGTTTCTCCAGTCTAACTGTGGCCCCGTGGCTCAGACCCGTGGCTCAGACACACTGTAACACCAGCAGCACAGCACCTTGTGTAAGGCATGTCAGAGTCACACAAAACTCTAAAGACATTTTTGTCACCAGATGGTAACAACCTGTGATCACAACTAAAACAGGCAAGGAGAAACAAATAAAAGTATGCTCAACTTTACCTCTTGGTAGCATTTTATATCTCTTATCTCATCTTTTCATTTATTACCGGTACCAATAGCAATCAGAAAACAGAGAAGGGAAGAACAAGCTGCACACCACTATTCTGCATTAAGACATTGAAGTCCTAAAAAAATGTACCAAACCCCTCTGCCAGCTTTTCCCTTTACCCTGAGCATGATGCGATGTTCAATGTTGAGCAGGATCTTTTTCTTCTCCCTGTAGTCTCGGATGAGTGCGTGCAGCGTGTCACAGTGAGGGACCCAACCAATCAAGCCTGAATTTGTAGACAGTGGAATAACAGCATATCTCTGGATGCTACAGTAAAAAAAAAAAAAACAAAACAGAGCTCAAATTGTTGAATGTTGTGAACTATCACTTTTCAAGATACAAAAGAGCTGCTACTAAATCTGGTTGTGATCAAATTGTCTCTTCAGCAGTTGCCCTCCTTTTCTTCTTTTCAAACAGACCTGAAACATCCATTCAGACAGAGTACTGCCAGACGACCTAGACACACGCTCAAGCTTACAAGGCTTTCACTGAAAGAATGCTTTCAGAAGGTACATGTTATGTCACCCACGATGATCCACTATTTGCATCTGACATTTGATAGACCCATGCCTGAAAGACACTGCCCAGAACTGTAGTTGGTGACTATTCACCAAGTTATTTAGTGACTACAATAAAAAACCACCCTTGACACCCCAACCCATTCTCAAGCTCCTAAGGCAATGTTCAAGCTATCTCAAAATGTTTACAAGATGGGATTTCAATTAAATATAACAAGCAATCACCCATAGGATACATTTCCTCCTGTTTTGAATTCTATGGGTCTTTTTTTCTCTCTCTCTTTTTTAAAAATTAACTTAGCTCCAAACTTTGCCATTTCTTCACAATCCAGCTGGTTGTGCCAAGGGTTACTCGGAAACTGCACCTATATAGGGAGTCTCTTGTGCATGAGCACATTCAGTGATTTTCCACAACACTTACCTGAGGTTTTTACGAAGAGAAGTTGGATCGTTTGCTAGCAGAGTGTTGACCAACCCAAAAAGCTGCATCACTCTTTCATCTTGACGAAGGTCTTCATGACCTTTCAGAAGAAATACAAACTCATGCCCGTTGCTTCCTGTGAAAGAATTCATACACAGAAGTTTATTCTTGCTGAGCAAATGGACAAGAGTAAATACATGTGCACCCAAGAAAGGGAAAGCACTGGAGTCAGACTGACCAAGCCACTAAGAAATACCTCACTGGAGAGGTTTTACACCTGGTAAATGTGCAGTTTCACCTAAAAGCTCTGACTGTTTAAAATACTAGAATAACTAAGTGCAAACTGCTCTCACTTACCCATTAGTGTTAACTTCCTGGGACGCTGCTTGGAGGTGATGACCTGCAGCGAGGGTGCAATGGACTGAATTCGTATGATGGGCTGGTTGGGATCGTATGTTCCTGGCACTGCCAATTCCAGGTCCCGGCACATTAAGAGTTTTGGTGACACATACTGTAGTTCCAAAGAAGTGAGCTACCAAAATCAAAAAGAAATACAACCCCCCAGAATTTCAGTTAAATCTCACAGAAACATCTGAAGAGCTCATGCTGTCAGAGGACCTGGAACAGTTCATTTGTCAATACTTCAGATGCCTGCAGGAAATGTTGCATAATCAGCAAACCTGCAGCATGTCATATGCTGGTATTTCCAGAATACTGAATTTGAGTGTTTTGAACAACCAAAAAACATAAAACAAAGACTGCTATTGACAGCTTGCACTAAGACCCACAATGGAATTGTACCTCTCCCCCCACCTGAGGCAGCTGCTTTGAGATACGCCGGAACACGTGGTAATAGAGATCCCAAGCCTGAGTTAAGTCTTTGACATTTCCTGACTTCATGTACTTCCTGCACCATTCCTGAGCTTCCATGAGATCTCTGCCATAGGCCTATGGAGGAAGAGAAAAACAACAGAAGAGAAACATTTTTACAGACTATAGTAGGATGGGTGGAGACCACTTAATACCTACAAAGCAACACAGTATTTTCAAATTGTGTTACAAATACCTGATTTCACATTTTTGTAACTTATCAGAGTTAAAGACCCAGAAATTCCTGGATCCAAGTCAGGCACTGAGTTCATTAGGCAACTTTGCCCACAAATAGACTCAGTGATAGGAAGCAACAGAATTAATGGAAACATCCTTGAAGAGCAGGCCCAGAAACTCAAATTGGGGAAGGACTTTGCATAAGGACATGTAATAATAAGATAAGGGGTAATGGCTGGACATAAGGAAGACATTTTTCACAGTGAGGGTAGTGAAACACTGGCACAGGTTGCCCAGGGACGCTATGGATGTCCCGTCCCTGGAAGTGGTGGAGCTGGATGGGGCTTTGGGCAACCTGGTCTAGTGAAGGTGTTCCTGCCCATGGCAGGGAGCTCGAATCTCTAAGGCCCCTTCCAACCCAAACCATTCCATAATTCTGTGAATGTAATGAGTCCCAAGAGGTGTACTCTTTGTGTCAGACTGGTAAGACTGGTCCTGGTAAGACTTCTGAGACACGTGGCTGTCCTGTCTGTTTTTGAGGGTGTGCAGAAGGTTATGTTCTTGGCCATTTGGTGATACCTGGTTGAAGGACGTCTCTTTTAAAGTCTGAGGCCCACGCTCCATCATTGCATGAAGGGGTTCCAGCACCTCAAACATCCCCTTCACATTCCTTTCTCCAAAGTAGAGACGAGATGCTTCCTCCAACCCTTCATGCCACATCTCATGCCATAGGATGGCTACACGGATTAGCTCCTCACTCACCTGTTTCAGGACAGGAGAAAAGATCAAATGTCTAAAGAAAAGCATGATGACTCTATATTGACAACTGCAAAACTACTTTCTTCTCTAATGATTATGTAGTATTTGTGGCTGGCAGGTAGAGGGAGCCACATGAGCTTCCATAACGCTGTTCCGCTTTATTCGGCAAGAAGCTCATTGGGCTTTTCCACCTTATTTGTTGCCTTAGAAATTTTCTATGTAGTTGCATAGCTTGGCCCGAAAGCATGACTTTTCATTTGTTCATAAAAAGCTTTAGCAAATTAATTAAATTACTCTTTCCATGCCATGCTCAGTAAGTTTTGTTTCCACTTTTCCTTAAGCAAAAATACCTCTTTATGATTGCCTCTAAATGATTCTGTATTTCTTCTCTAAATTTATTTATAAGAAGACACAAGAATTAAGAGTATGAAAATTACGGTCCTTTTTTAATTTAAAAACATTATCTTGAAATTATATTAACTGTAACTTCTACCAATAGCAACCCCACTCCCCAAATTAATTGTACTTGAAGAAAATTAACAATTAATAGTCATTTTGTGTTGTTAAACCTGTGCTACACCCATTCCTGAAACACAATACTCTAAGTACTCACCATCATTGCCTGCTGTACCAGAGTGTTACTGTGCTCACACATGTTTTTCAAGATCTTATTTGCAGCGTTATGGCGAGCAGTGGTTGTAGATTTAGAGGCCACAGTCAAAGGATAGATCAAAGCCTACAAGGGACATCAACCAATAATAATTATAACCACACAGAAAAGCTACATAAGTTAAAACATTATCAGAGTGTGAATAAATAGCAGGCTTAGAACTAGACAAGAGAAAGTAAGCTTGCTTCTGGAAAGAGGTGACAGGAATTTGCTATTCGAAGTCTTACAGTATGAGAAGCTTACAAGAATTTAATTCACTGAATTAAATTAAAACTAAATACAGGCTCTCAGAATGACTCCCAAACTGGGAGAAATGAAAACTCCTTTTAGCATACTGTGATTTTCCACTCTGTAGGAAGAAATTCAGATAAAACATCTGTGAGGTAGCCTCTTAGTAGTGACTCATCATGATTCAAGGTGATTTGGACTACCCAGAAACGAGAAACTTCTCCAGCCACATGGCTTATCCACCTATTCTTTCCATTTTTATATAACAGTGCTGAGGTGAAAGAAGCAGTAGCAGAAACACTGCCTATCCTCACTTGCTGTGACTTCCAGATGTATCCAGACCAGGTGAAATGGAACAAGGGAAATGCCTTCACTGGCTATCAGCCTGTGGGAATTCCTCCTGTAAGCCAAAGCTTACCTGGGGGTGGTACCGTCCGATATCTGTGAGGAGCTGATGAATGAGACGTCCTACTAACGGTCGAGGGGTATCAATTCTTGCAATGAGTTGAGGGATAACCTAGTAGTAAGGATAAGTAAAATAAACATCCCTGTCATCTCATGTGTTCAGTTCACAAGCTGCTCTGCCTTCTGTTAGAGCCTTCAGTCTCTGCAAGAGACATTGAGGCCCAGCACTCATTTCTAAGATAGTCGAACGGTAACACAAGGTTCCCAGCGGCGTCAGAAGTGCAGGACAGGTCAGTGAGATCACAAGTGTTTCGTGCAAAACTGTTACAGGATTCTGTAATGGAACTGAAGTGTAATTCTTAAATATGAAATAAAGCAGTTTGTCATTTATTTTCAAGAGTTATTCTACAAAGCAATCCTGAAATAGACCACCTGAATTACATCAGAGCAGCACGGTGGTGATTTATACTTGATCACCACTGACTGCACATAATCTTCCATTTTAAAAAGTTCACTCTCATTCATAGGAACTCATCTGCATATAAACACAGAAACGCATGCAAGCATGTTTCTCATGTCTCTCTTCAAGATGTTTGATATCAATTACAATTTGCACTGCACACTGCTCTCACCACTCACCTACAGAGGATTGTTTAGTGAAGGATCATCATGGATATCATGTCACAAAATCCTCAAGCTTTCCCCAGAAATGAGATGTGTCTTAGCCCTTTGTGTTCCTTACCTGAAGCCATGTATCGATTTGGATTGCCTTGACTCCTTCTACTAAAGCCTCATTCACATCAGGCCAGTGACCATAGTCAAACCACAGAGTAAGGACTCTGCAAAGGAGAAATATGTCCATCAGGAATGAAACAAAGAACCCCATCCCAGTCAAATACCATCAGATCCATTCACAAGTTACTCTTTTGCCCAGAATGTAGAGATAAGTAGGATAAGGGCTAATCCACCAAACATAAATTAGCTTGGACTGAAGCAATCCCTTAGTTTAGCCATAATAGAAAAAGCAGAAATAGGTTCTACCTAATCTTAAACCACTTATCCTTATCAGCTGGATTTCATTTACTGTGTGTTTTATTAGGTACCTTAGAGTGTCTTGTAGGTTGTTTCCTCGAGACAGAGATATGGATCGGAAGAATCCCTGGACAGCAGGGACTGTGTACATCAAGAGAGTCTTGGATAAATCCTTTAGGAATGAAAATTTCTGCATTAGTTCTACACAACTGCATCAGTCTACATGAATTCTAAACTCGGTAAAGGGGGAGAGGAAGAAATACGTAGAAACATAGGCCAAATGCACATTATAGTTGACTTCTGCTCATACTTTTCCCAGGACATGTTGCTCCTGGAATTTCTGTTTTGACTGACTACACATAAGTCTTTCGGCCTGGCAAGGAACATATATGAAGTGGTTTTGTACTTCAGTTTGTTGGTAAAACTATGGACCACAAAGCAGCCTAAAAACTGCAACACTAACTGTTTAGTAAAAGTGATTCCTCACAGTCTTTCACAACGGGCTAAAACAGCAGAACTTGTGAATGCAATTGTACTGCCTGTGACAGCCATCCATACATGAGGGTGTTGCAGCTGGGGAAGGGTCTGGAACACAAGTCTGATGAGAAGCAGCTGTGGGAGCTGGGACTGTTTAGTCTGGAGAAGAGGAGACTCAGAGGAAATCTCATTGCTCTCTACAACCACCTGAAAGGAGGTTGTGAGGAGCTGGGGCTCAGCCTCTTCTCGCAGATAACTGGTGACAGGACAGGAGGGGATGGCTGCAAGTTGCGCTGGGGGAGGTTGAGGTTAGAAATGAGGAGAAATTTCTTCTCAGAAAGAAGGGTTAGGCATTGCATTGGCTAGGTACTGGGTTGCCCAGGGAGGTGGTGGAGTCACTGTCCCTCAGGGTGTTTAAGGAAAGGTTGGATGAGGTATTTAAGGACATGGTTTAGTGAGTAATATAGGTGGTGAGGGGACGGTTGGACTAGATGATCCTGGAGGTTTTTCCCAACTGTAATGAGTCTATGCTTTAGCTCACAGCTAACTAATCCATCACTTGCATTAACTTATACCTCTTAAGACTGAGTTAATCTGAACTTACTTGCCTCTGCTGTAAACTATGAGCATATAAGCGTACTTTTATATGTATATATACATAACATAAAAACCTACATTTACAGACAGCTTCCCCTAGCCCGGTACATGGAGTAACTTGTTCCTCATCATAGCATTTTCTTGTGTCTAAGCATGATGTATTGATCCTCAGCATGAACAGGGAAGAAAGGTACCTCAGTGACTTTCTTCTGCACCGGCGATGGGATGGGACTGTTCTCTGTGCTCTCTGCATCACTCTCACTATTGCTGCCCTCAGTGTTAGCACTGGTGATGCTGGCTCCACTGGCATGACGGAGTTTCTTCTTTTCATCTCTGGCCTGGTTTTGGTGCTTGTAGTGAAGCACTGCTTCAAAGTTCATCACTGCCCAGGCATGCCAGGCCTGCCAGCAAGAGAGAACAGAAGTCAGAAGGAAGATGAATCCTTTCTGCAATCTGTGCTTTCATATTATTAGGCAACACAATACTTTGTTTACTCTAATCACTTGTATTATTATCTTAAATAACATCATGGTCAGTTCTTGGTCAGGAGCTCCTTGTTGGATATTAAGGCAAAAGAGCTCTGCACCAAAAAATTAAATCATGTGCCACTCACATACACCTTCATTTTTCAATGCTGAAACTGAAGATTAGTGTGTTAGGACTCAGGGAGGTGTATTGGGAAGAAATGCAGGGGACAGCTACCCCAGCGAAGGTGCAGTACCAAATATTAATTGAAATTTCACAACCCTGAAATCAAAGGCTCTTTGGAGAGTTAGCAGCATGGCTACTTTCCTAGTTTAGTTTACTGAGATGGTTTTTTTCCATTTAGATTATCCCTTCTCTTTTACTGTTAGTTGACAGGAGAGAAAACCCCAAAAGCAAGAATAGAGAAACTGAATTGTAGCCTAGTTTTACCAGGCAGAAAAAAGTATAAACAAGAATCTCACAGTTACCTTGGACTGCTTTCTCTGGTTTTGTTTTGGGTATGGTTTTTTTAATTTTTTTTTTTTAAATCCTACTTGCAGTAACAAGGCAGACAGTTACAAGGTAAGAGATCTTCTATGAACATCTTCCTTCCCTGTAGTATGGGATGTGATCAAATTTACTGATCGGTCTGTAGTGGCACTGGAACCTTCTCCTTACTGACCTTGTACCAGTTGCGATCATGCTCTGTTGCAGCACTGTAGTACTGCAAGACTTTGGGGATGGTACTCTCATTGATGCCTTGCAGGTTCAGCTGCCACTCACCCAGTTTGAGGAAACACCTGGTTAAGGCAAAGAGATTATTGACTCAGAACCTAGAACGGAAATGAAGGCTACTGGATTAAAAAGCAGGCTTCTTATGTGAAGACTGAAAGACATTTCATGTGGTAAGCCCACCCAGTAAGTCTCTTCTGCAGACTGGGAGCATACATGTTAACACCTAAGGTTAACATCCTCCTTGTAAGTGTGGAGCTAAGTACTTAAGGGTGTAACTTTCATCAGAAATGTGAGGGTCAAACTTTGTTCCTCAGTTGTATCAGTTATAAAATAAATCTAAGAGGCAGCTAACTAGCATCAAAAGATTCCATCTGTAGCACACAGGATATGTGCTGCCTGGCTGAACATCTGGCCATACAAATTAGCTATCTGCAGAGAAGACTGGGGCAAACAGTGGAAACAGAGTGACTGCTCTTCCCCCAAGCCAGTACCCCCTTAAGTCATCCTCCCCTCGCAGGGAAAAGGAAAACCAACACATTTTTACTGCAGCAGGGTGGGGCTGTGAAGGTTTGTGCAAAGCTCAATACTTTGCTCCCTCAGCAGGCTTTAAATACCACAGCTACGTAGCTGTCCTTTCTGGAGTTTGAGTTTTCCAAAGAGCATTGTGCAAGAAAAATACTGTGCACAGCTCACTGCTAATCTGATAGCCACTGAGGAAAAAATAAGACCGTGCCGTTATCAAGTTCCCGTTCTTATAAAAGCAAATTAAATGCATGCCTCCCTTCAAAAAAAAATCCATGAAACCACTACACAAAAAGCCAAAGCACTTTGCACTTTCTTTTAAATTGGAAACAACGGATCTGGCACTTCCAGATCCAGAGAGGAAAAGGGGGATTATAAGATGTGTTTTAATGCGACAGTATTTTAAGAGCCCATCACATGCTGGGCTCCTGTTGCCCAAAGCGCTGCTGCTGTATTAAGGGCACACGCTGCCAAGCACAGATGTGCCAGGCATGTGGGAAGTGTTTCTTTCCCTCTGACTGGATCTCCTGAAAACCAAAGCAATAGAGCTCTGCCTTCTGCCAGTGCACTGGAAAAACACAACCAGCCACAGTGACAAATACAAGCTTGTTTGTGCCAATGCATCACAATAACATTTACTGAAACAATACAACAGATAAAAATGTATTACCAACAGGTCTCTACCAGCTACATGAGAAACCCCATGTTCCTTTTAATCATCATCTCACAAGTGTCATCTGCACAGACCCCACAACCTCAGGAAAGGCAACAGTTTCACTCTATAGCTAAAGGGTGGCCAAGGACCAGGTGCTGACCGTGCCATGAGCTTGTGGAGTTCCTGCTTGTGCTGCTGGTCCTCAGTGGCGATAGCGTGCTGTGCCTGCTGCTGCATTGTCTGCACAAAGTGCTGCATGTGCTGGAATGCGTCAATCTGGAATTGGATATGGAAGGACCACAGGAGTTAAATGCAACGCCACAAGGGAGAAGATAACATGGAGATGAATCTTCACTGAAGACAAAAAATAGAGTTTTGTTTTCTTTTGAAGCTTTATAGCCATTTGCATCCCTCTAAAAATCAGTTTATACTCTATATAGGTAGCACTGAATAAATTATAGGATCCTAAAATCACAGACTCTCCTGAGCTGGAAGGACCCATCAGGACCATCGAGTCCAGCTCCTGGCTCCACACAGGACCAGCCCAGTCAGAGTGTGGGACTGAGCCCATCGTCCAGACGCTTCTTGACCTCAGTCCAGCCGGGTGCTGGGACCACTTCCCTGGGGAGCCTGTCCCAGTGCCTGACCCCCTCTCAGGACAGAACCTCTTCCTGACACCCAGCCTAACCCTCCCCTGGTGCAGCTTCATGCTGTTAAATGAAGAAGTTCAAGACTCTTGATGCCTCAGAAACCTGGCCACTCATTCGCTACACTGAGAGACAAGTAACTTCACCAGCAGATTACATAAGGCAGCAGTGCTGAAGCACCTTGCACAAACAGATTCTGAGGGGAGACATTTTTTTAATTCCTTGGAAAGAATTATGGGGTAAGAAAACCCAAAATTAAAGATTTAAGAACAAAGTATGCAAGCTTCACTGGAAACAATTAGAGTAAAGCTCCTGCAATCTGCAAGGTCATTTCAGGTCAGGAACCGCCAAATATGCTATTAAGAGTCCAATTTACTTCTGTTCCATTTACAGGAATGGGCTATGGTAGAGTGAGACAAGAACTGCCTGAGCTGAAACGCCTCATCTACCCCATTCAAATGTCAGTGTGCACAAGTCAATTGTCAGGAAAAAGGTTACTAGCCCAGGGTGAAATAAAAGAAGGTATCACACTATTAACAGGGTGCATTCCACAGCTTGTAACCTAGAAACTTGGTTAGAAGGTGAGGGGGAAAATAACAATCTTATAAATAGTTATGCTGTTATACCAGACATTTGTCAAAAACAGACATGGGGATATTGCCAAACAATTACGTGCCCCTCTCATATCTAGGCACACCCAACCTGCTCTTCAGTTTCCATTAATATCGAGAACTGGTCACCACAAGCTGACAGGCAAAGCATTTAAGACTGAAAGCAGTTAGTTTTCTTAAACAACTGAATTCCCAGGTTTGCGTGCAGCCTTGTTACAGTATATGTCTGGACAACACAGCTGCTGGCAGGGGTCCTTGGAAGAAGAAATGCAAGAGGCTTTACTTCTCCATCTTTTTATCTGTTGTTTGAGAAAACACTGTTGTGAAGCTTCACAAGTACTACATGGTTAGTTTCCATCTAGATGCCAGTTTTCTTTTTGCTGCTGAATCTGGCAAGTGCCAAAGTGACAGTAAGATCAACCAAGTCACCTGGAACTCCTTAGCCAGAGAAAATGGTCATTTCCTACCACACCTGCCTACCTCAGCAGTTCATTACTCAAGATACCAAATCAGGTGAACACACAGAGTTACATAAAAGTCTGGTCTATATACATCACTAGGTGTAACTATGGATTATTTAATTAATGACAGTCACTCAAAATTGGGCATAAGCATACACCCAACGATGTAATGCTCCTGGGACCAGGAAAATTCTCTAAGTGCTTCAGTGTTTGGTATAAACAAACACTGGTCTCACCCCAGACCACAAATTCTATTGTGCTCTCACACAGCTTCTTCTGCCTCTGAGCTGCACCTTTAGCCACAAATTTAAAAAATAAGCATCAACCCTCTAAGTGCCATGAAGGACTGAATCACTGTAACAGCCCTTCCAGCAGAAGAGTGCTCAGGCTTGTGTGCAGGTCTAGGATTAGTACTATCTCGGGTAAAACATTTCTCCCTCGGCACTGTAAACAGCACCCAGTTCTAATGTGTTAGAAAGAAGAAGAAAAAAAACCCCAAACCAGTCCCTAAGCACAGAGCTCATGTACTGTATTTAAACAGGAAATCATTCAATGAGCAAGAGGAAGTGATTCCAACCCCATCTGGTTTTCCTTCTCAGCATCTCTGCTGCTTTTCTAATCTTATTTTTTTCCCATCTGCATGGGCCCTATGCATTCACATCAATTTATTTTAGATACATTCTCTTTCTCCACTCACTTAATCTTTGTGTCTCCAATTCTGCTTTCTACATCCACAGCAGTTTCCTGCATCTTATCTATTTCTTTTATCACAGGTCAAAAAAAAAAACCAAAACAACACAGAAAAGCCCACTTTGTTTCATTGAGGCAGGCAGAGAAGACCCATATACTTCTTGGGTCACTTAGTGAAGAGAATAAGAGACCATTACACTGTTTTACAAAGAACAGGGCCTCATCAGCAGCTGCTTCTGGTTTTTAAATTCAACTAAAGAATAGTTAGGTCATGGCAATATTCCCATAGCAATGGCTCTGCTCCAGTCTGGAAATCCCAAGGACAGGAAAAATAAAAAAGATGTGGCAGAATATGAGGATAAATGGAGGCTTTAATGTATATTAAAAAAAGATAACTTATCCAGTCTGCAGCTTATTGGATTTGGTTATGTAAATTCTCCCTGTGTTGCAATGTCAAAAACATTCACCCTAGGCTCTTTGCAGCCAAACTGTTCCCGTGACAAAACCCTATGTACTTTTCAGCTGTCTCTCACTTAGAAAATTTCAATAACGTCCTTAATAACAGTCAGTTCTGCTCAGCAACTAAGTACAAACTGTGCAGGATACTCTTCTCAAACCCCTTACTTCCCTCCCCAGCATGTAACCCTGACCCCAGGTACAGCATGGAGACCTGGCGATCAGAGCAGTGGATGAAAAGTCAAGTACCATGCCCACATAGGAAAACCTGGGTGAGGACAGAAGAGCTAACATTGACCATTAATCTTGTCTGCATCCCTTGTGTACCTGACACTGGTTTAGCAAAAATAATCTTTCCACAGAGGAAATAAAATTAGGGCCAGGCCTTTTCTGTTACTACAGAGTCTTAAAGGAAAATTTCAAAAGCTTGTCCTCTGAGTAAGGAAAGGGATTAGCTACCTTTTTCTTTATAGGTGAGTAAAAATAAAACCTTCAGCCATAACTCTGTCCTGAAGGGACTACGAAGAGCTGATGTGATCACACCAAACCTGAGCAGTGAAACATAGAGAGTACTATGCTCTTTTGTACCTTACGGGCGCTTTTCCACATGTGTTTCATGTACGCGTAAGTCACTTGGGGGTGTACTGTCGGCAGTGGGTGATCCAGCTGTCGGGATGGATCTACTCCCAAGAGCAGGACAAGTGTCTTATGGGCTAAAGCCTGGAGAAAGTTGCAAAGAGCAAAAAGCAGGTTAAAACATGCTCATTCTTACCTCTATTTCATAGTGACTGCAGAACTACCTGTCACTAAAAAGTACTTCTGACTCTCCAGATAAAACAGACATAGCCTTATTACTACTCCCTTGACTCATAAGAACACCACATGATAAACCATATGTCTTCATCAGTTAGAGTCTCATTTCAGAAGCCAGTGGAGAGCGTAAAGTCTCTGTTTCAGTTATTTTTTTTTTGTAATAAATGTTGTGGTGAATGTTGAAATAGGATTGTAATGTTTAATGACAGCAACTCCACATTCTCGATTTGACAGAGCGCTGTAGCAGAGAGTGCTATTATTAATAATTACTAGTGCTGTGTAAGAACCTTCAGCTACAGCATGCAATAAGAAACTGGCTCTGAGGCTTGCAGGTATAATATTAATCCCACAAAAATAAACTTGGCTACAAACATGAACTCTTATCCTGGTTACAACTTTAGCATTTCAATTTACAACCAGTCTCTTCCTCAGAGCTCAGCACATCCACTTCAGCAATGACAACACCCAGAAATGCTCAAGGTTGAAGCAGCATGACAAAGCCAATCATCTAAAAACTTGCTGCAGAGAGTAGAGCTCAATAATGCTCACCAGTCGCCCACTCTTGCCACACAAGCTGGCATACTTGAGCCATGTTCTCATATCCTCATGAGGATTCACAACAAGAGATCGGACCATCAATATTCTCTGCCAGTCTTCTACAATTCGTTGACAGCCCTGAGAGAAAAAGGAAGAAAGGATATGTCAGTGTTTTATCTCCAATCTATTCCACAGAGCCTTAATTCAGAATCCAAAGGGACTTTTCCCATGATGGACAGACTTCAGTATCGTAATTCACAGCAGGCCAATGGTACCAACTAGCTGGGTATTTCTTTATCATTGCAACATGTGAAGAAGGTTATGGCTTTGACTCTTACTCTCTGGAGCCAGCTCAGTGTTTGCAGTCTAATGATACACTTTAATGGAAAAAGAAGAAAAGCTTCTGCAGCAGAAATGGATCCAAAAATCAGAAAAGCTCTTTGTGAAATTCCAAAACGAATCAAGAGTTTTATAACACTTCTCAACCTAGTTTTAAAGGCTTTTCTTGGTTTAAACAGCAACAAATCTCAATATGGAGATGGTACGAAACCAAATGGCTACAGAGGTATTTTTGCTACTGCCTTTCTTTCTTCTCCTTGCATGGGTTGCTTTTAGAGCCTGGCGTGACTTGTCTGGTCAGAACATTGTCTGGTTCTTGTCTCTCTGAAAGGAGAGGCACAAACCCACTGTCGGTCAGAGAAGGGTGAGTCTGTGTTTCAAATGCTAGGATGCTAGGCAGAAGTACTGTGGAAAGGACAGGAACCAAGTAATCATCAAGTATTCTTGGTGATTACTGTAGCCACCAAGCACTGAAGGGTAAGGGTGATGCTCTGAAGTTTGTATTGATCCAGAGACGACTTAGGTTTGAAGTACATGAAAATTTCTAATGGCAGCAAGCACCTTAGCACCAAAGCATCTATTTCTTTCTCTTTCTCCTCTTCCCCAAAATTGAGGACTGGGAAGTTAAGCAAAGCATATTTCCTAACACCCAAAAAAAACCTCATCCACTAGGCATTTAAAATTTATTAAAAAGCAGCTATAAAATGTGCAAGAACTGTATGTACTGCTTTCAGGACTATAAACAGCTGTATTCAGACATTACACTTCCTGTCACTCTCAGCTTCTCCACCCCAGTGGAAAGCTCCTGAGCTTTTCCAGACAGGAATGCAGATGGGAGACTAAAAGCTTTGTCACAGTTTCCCAAACAGCTAAAAAATATGCAGCAGCAACAGCCTTTCATAAGGAGGCAGATATAGCAGTCACAGCAAAGAACTCTGCATAGGGAGAAACTCTTTCTCCAGGCAGTCTATCAAGATTTGGTATAATGAGAGTGTTTTACCAGAATTATTCCTCTTTTCATCCCTCTTTCCTTGCAGGAATGACCTTTTAAAACAGTATTTCTGTATGTACTAGTTCATCTGATGATGTTCACTTTCACTGTAGGGATGCATCTTGTAAGGAAATAGTCTCAAAATATTTGGCTGTTTTATGTCTTCAGGGGTGCTTTGGATTTTTGCTGGTTAGAGTAAGAAAAACACAGACTTCAAATGCAGGGAAAGCAGCACTGCTAAAGGTCTCTTAAGAGGACAAGGCCAATCAATCAGAAATGTTCTTCTAAGAGGTCAAGAAGGAACAAGTATGTAAGTTTTCTGTCCAGTTTTCCAGCTCTGTGAGGGAATTCATATCTTAAAATGCAGCTGGACAGAAAAAAATCAAAGTAGCCTTATCCAGACCAGTATTTCCAGGTGTGATCCCACACTGAAATAAGCAGCCTTGGAGATGTTACTAGTGTCTCCATTCTGTACACATCTATCTCAAGGCTTAAGTCAGTAAATGTCAACCAAAAAAGCCATCCCAAACCCAAAGTGAAACAACCAGGACAAGTGCAAAGGAGACAAAAAGCATGCAGCCATGTAAGCAGGTACGTTATCAGGATTGAGAGAGACATGGAAAGATCTGCTGAGCCATTACACTGATTTGAAAGGAAGCTCTTTAGGCTAGCACATCAGCACCTCCATCCCTGATCTTTACACAGATGTACCTGCAGTCTTTCCCACCAGATCTGGCGGATGATCTCACGGCGTTCTGGTACAAGTTTGTACTGGATAACCTCTTCCAGTTCTGACAACATCTGGCAGGATACCATAGCCTGAAGGAAACAATCACATTCCATCCCAATCACTACAGAACAAATCTATAATTAAGGAACAGTATTTTAGCATCAAAATCTTCAGTACATATACTGCCCAATAGGTAAAGGACAGACTGCTCCATATTTGTATCTAGACAATTTGCTGATTCAAACTTTCTAAATGTCAATTTACATTTAAGGGGAGGAGATCACTTCACTGTTTAATTTGTCCCAAAGCTGCTCCTACAAAGTTACATTTGTTATCTGACGAGCTATTTAGCTTGTGGGCCTACAGAGGTCTTACATTTGATACAAGCACTGCTCACAGGTTTTATGCACCATGAGGACAAAGGCTCAGAGTCCAACACTTACCCCATAGGCTCGACTGTAACTCTCCCCAGCCATGGCAGTCAGCTCAGCATCCAGGAGATCTCTGGCTTTGTCAATGCACTGAAAGAGAACAGATATTGGAGTAAAGGTGACATGTTTTACCTAAAGTCAACTGTTGGAACTGCTACTGAAGTGTTCCATCTCATAAACGAAGCTGGAATTGTTCCCACTCTCCAACAAGAACCAGGAAAGGATGTTATCAATGGTAAGAACTGACAAGGAAACAGTGTTCAAGGCAGTTACAGGGGACATCAGGGAACCTTCATTTGTCACCTAGTGTTTGTCTTTCTACCAAATCAAAGTTTGCAGTATTTCTAATCCTACTGCCACTGTAGAGATTATCATTAACCACATTTATACAGGAGAGTTGGTTACAAAAAAAAGTCTCAAGAAATGTCTCTTGGTAATATATAGAAAATAGCTTCTACTGTTTTATGTAACCCGACAGGTTTTTATGAATTTTACAGGACAGCAAATTCCATTTCTCTTCCTCCAACTAAGACATGTTCCTCAAGCATGAAATAAATCCTGCTCTGGTTCCAGTCATTATATAATCACACATCTACAGTCCTTTGTGCCCAAAATGTTAAAGGTTAATCACAGACTCTACTGCCTTGAATGCCTGGCTAATTTTACTGTGCACATCACCCAAAAATCTATGTACGGGTTTTGACAGAGCAGACTGAATTACTCCTCTATCTGAGTTGGCAAGCCAGCACAGAATTCTGAGAAATGGTGCTTGAGCTTCCTTGGAACATAAACAGGTTTCACATCTACAGAGGGAAAAAAGTTGCCCTGCAAATCTCCTCTGTGACAAACAAGCATACTAATATGGCTCTTTCATAGACCCATTCCTTGCCTTGATTTCTCAACTCAATTAAGATTTAACACTGCTACCAGAAAAACTACAGGAAGAGTTCTGCTACACCATATATATCAGCACTTCACTGAAAAAGCTGCAACAGACAGAAGGGCACAGAATACCCGTGAGGGCTCTTATGTTAGTTTCATGAACACCTTTTATCAAGCAGTGCCTTGTGAAATGGAACCTCTGCTGAGACTCTCCTCTTGCACTGTCTGTCTGGAGTAGAGTCATAAAGAAGCCTAAGAATGACTACAGCCTTCTTACACCCTGCAGCACCAGACCACTGCTACCTGTACCTATAGTCACTGCTATGTCACTGGAAATAGGATATCAATGGCTGGCATTTACTGCATCAATGGAAATAATACATAGGTTATCATCGAATCATAGGATGCGTTAAGTTGGGAGGAACTTCTAAAGACCATCTAGTCTAACTCCCCTGCAGTGAGCAGGGACATCTTCACTAGTTCAGGCTGCTCAGAGCCCCATCCACCCTGACCTTGAATATCTCCAGGGATGGGGCCTCTACCATCTCTCTGGGCAACTTGGTTCAGTGTCTCACCACCCTCAGAGTGAAGAACTTCTTCCTAAGGTCTCATCTAACTCTGCCCTGCTCTAGTTTAAACCATTGTCCCTCATGCTGTTGCTCCCTGCCCTTACAAACAGTCCTACCCAGCTTTCCTGTAGGTCCCATCAGGGACTGGAAGGATTACAGCCAATCACTTTAAAACAGGATGTCTTTCCATGCAGCAATATAACCTAGTTCATCCTAAGCTATGTTTCTGGAAGCCAACAAGGAAGATAATTACCTGCTGAGCCAGTGAGAAAAGGTCCTGATGAAGAGCCAGTACAGCTCTGTAGAAAGCACCATCATGGGTGTCCCTTGGGATCATGCAGGTATATTCTTCCATGCTATCCCACTGACCTGCAGAGACAGATTTCCTCGGTGATACAACAGACTTCTCTGCAAGGTAAGACCAGAACTGCACTACCTTGCTCAGACATCAGTGACCTGGATGCTGAGGTCAGGTCTCCAATGGCTTGTCTTTGGCAGTCTGTTTTCTGCACAGAAACTGTGTGTATATATGTGCACAGAAGCTGTATACATACATACACAGAGATAATAGACAAACTCAGACATTTTGCCTCTAAGGAAATTGCTATCTTCATGGAAAAGGTTCTTGCATTCCCTGTGATGAAAAAGTTACTATGCTGATATTTCCAGAACATCTGAATGAATTAGTGTCCTACAAAGCAAAAGACTTATTTTCTCAGCAATGGCTGACAAACAGCAGATGACTTGGATTTTTCTCTAGTAAATACCTGGCTATCAATGTTAGTAAATACCTGGTTATCAATGTTACTGAGATTTGAATCAGTTATATATTTATTCCACCTACAACTGTCTACTCAGCAGGCACACCGTATCAAAAGGCTCAACAGATATTGTTCCACTTTGCAAATACGGGTTTGTCATAAATCAGAGAAATTCTATTAATCTCATTTCAGGTCTGAGCTATGTTCAATGTAAAACTAAGTAAAAATAACTGATTATCTGCTTAGGGCAATAAGGCAGTCTCTGTTACCTGAGACCACACTGGGAGACCTTAGGCAAATGCAGGTTTTCCAAAGGGTTTTGGCATTGAATGACACTGACTTCATATCCCAACATAAATAATTCTGTTCTTAGATTTTGCTATTTTGCATATTTTGCAGTTCTGAAGTAAGTTAAAACTATCTGTGCTTCCACATGGTGGGCTGTCATATACATGGATACATTACCTAGACCCCAGGCAGCAGCGGCGGCCATCCTGGCCATCTTAGCTTGAGTTTCATCATTGACTTGTGTCCACTTTTCACAGCATTGCTGGTGGAGCTGCCCCCTAAGAAGAATCCACAATTTCTGATCAGCAAAAAGCCTCTTCTAGGAATTCCACCTAGTTAAGCAACCACTTTCCACAGATAAAACAATCAGCCCCATCATTCTTTTTATGTAGGGTGGGTAACAGGATTCCCACGCGGCTTCTCTGGCCAATTCGGGCATGCCAGCCTGGTGACAAATACACTAGCATCAGAAAAGAATGTAAAGGCAAACTATGCTTTGAAAACACAAATTCAGGCCAAAGTTTGCATTTGCTCCCCAGCAGTTAGCAATGCCTACTTTACAAACTGAGCAGTCACCTCCTGTCTACAAAAAAACCAAACCACCATCACCACCACCACTCAAAGGATGCTCCACGTTTTGGTTTTTTGCAAGTGTCAGTACCAGGGCCCCATGACCTGAACCACTTGTGCATGGCTCAAACACTGTGGACAAACACATCATCAAGTCTGAATACATGGGCTAGAGAATCAAAGCTGCTGTAACCTTGTCTGAAGACTTGTCAGGGCAAGATCACAGAGGGGATCTGAATCTTTCCTCTCCAGCGGAGAGGAAGCATCAGGATGGTTTTTTAATAGTTTTTTTTAAATCAACTGTGAATGCTCCATTAATCAAACCAATTACTGTGGGTGTTGCAGTTCCATAATTTCTTGGGCTGGATACTGTATAGCAGTGGAATAGCTGCCAACTGTGAGGGGAGGCCAACTCGCCTTCTCTATACTGTCATCCTCTTCCCTTCCAAAAGGGAAGATGAGTTAGTCAAACAGAACTGGTGGGCTGCTGCAGGCAAGACAGTCATTCTGACAGCTTAATGGCCAGGAGAAAAAACCCAAACCCAAACCAAACAGAGCAAATGAAAAGCCAAGCCAAACCTAGCAACAGCAGTAAAACAGGACCTCAGAGATGCTCATATAGAATTGCTCCTGCAGACACACAACAATCAGGGGACAATCAGCTAAGAATATTTTGGCTGTACTTTCAAAATGTCACTGCACAGAGTACTGAAATAATGATGTTGCATAGTGTCAGCTTTAGATTAATGGTTATATTCTGCCAAGCTGACTCCAGCAGCACCAACAGTCAAGTTGAACACTACTGAAGAACAAGAGCTACTGGAACCTCTGTCTCAGGGTGGTATTTCTACAGCGAGTTGCAGGGTGGCAGGCAGCACTTTGCAAAGGCACTTCTGGATTGTAAAAAACATCTGTGCAGAGACAGAATGCAGTTCCACAAGAGCAAGAACACAGACCTTTGTGATTGCTCTCATCACCACAGACTGCCAACACATGCACAATATCTAGCTCTGACAGAAGTAAAGCATCTTTTTGTCATATATTTGTCACAGATATATGAAGAAGCAGGAGGTTCAAAGAGGACACTTTACACAAATATAGGGCCTGCAGAGAAAGGGATTTGGTAAATCCCTGGTGGGAACTGGCTACTCCTAGAAAAAGATGACTGAGAAACTGGTCAGTAAGAGGATATCTTTTTTTTTTTTTTTCCCTACTGAAAAAGCTAGACCCAATATGCTTCACCCTCACCTAGAAATAAAAAGGGCAGAAAAATGCTGTCAGAAATGGGTTTCTCAAAGAGCTCTGTTTCTCTAACAGTAAAATGACTTTAGTGAAGAGGAATCTCTTTACTGTGTGCCACCCCATGGGTTCACGTCAGGACCCATCAGGAGAGAGCTCGAGTGACATGAAAAGTTCAGTAGAGAGGTGGAACCTGGACCAAATCAAATATGGCCCTGGGCAGAACTACATGCTAAGGCGCACATGTCGTCTCCAATTATCTTCTTTGAAGTGAACAGGGAGGAGCAGAACCCCATCGAACCTGTAACCACCAGTCATCCTCTCACAAAAACCTACCCTCTATTCAGTGACAACACACCTTTAACACGGGGTGTGAAATGCCAAATGCCCACAAAGCCAATGTTAATGAATACTGAAAAAGCTATTCATGAAGAACTCTGCCATCTATAAGATGAGCAAAAGGGTTCTATAGGGAGGAAATTTTATTTGATATAATCTTACACCCAAGTGACTCTTGGGAAACAGGCAACTTTATTAACGCTCTATAAAAGAGAATCGTTCCGGATAGGCACGAGTCTGTCACACTTGAATCAGAGTTTAAAAGGGAGTGCCACAGTGAGCAACTTTTATCACTGTTTTTGACAAGTGCTGCACACTTAATGTTTCCTGAGAGGTCCCCTCTATTTACAACTTATTCCTTGGTTACAAATGGCATTAACCTGATCATAAGACTGGAGCTTCTCTTTCAGAGAAACTGTAACTCATCAGGTGTTCTGTCCCAAAAGGCTTAGAGAGGTTACTATTGATTCTGATATTAATTAATAAAGAAATCACTGGAAATACTCAAACTATTAAGTAAGCAGGATTAAATGGGAACTAAGGCAAACAAATTTCACCTGGATGACACTACCCTGGGAAGAGTTAGGTACCAGTCCTTTACCCTTACCATTCACCAAGTGCTTCTAAGCAACGCATCCGTCCCAGCATCAGCTCAGGATCATCTTTGTTTGTGTCCATCTTCTTGTCATATGCTACCAGGGCATCTTCCCATTCATGAAGCTTTTCATACCAGGTAGCTTGAATTTCCTAATGGGGAAAAAAACCCTCTCATAATAAATACTGGAATTAATCTTCACCATTCTATATTAAGTACACAGCTTCCCCTAAAAAATTCTGCACCTCCAGCAGCTGCCAATCCCTTTTTTATTCCAAATATCAACACAGACTTCTACAATACAGAGAAAAGCCTTGAGCTAGTGCAAAAATAGGAATCCTGAGTATAGCTTAACCGGCACAGCAATGACCTCAGGTTTACCAGAGGGATGAATACTAAATCACCACCCATCAGGGCCACTGCAGTACTAGCTCAGTAGCTAGTGTTTTCATGGTGTATGTTTTGGAGAGGGGGATGAGTGGAGTAGGAAAAAAAAAGGTAAATCTATAAAATAGTCTGCTTCCCATTGTTGAACATGCTTCAATTTAAACATCAACAACAGTCCTGTGTTCAGGAATGGAGTGACCAACTGGAAAAACACCCCAAACCCAAAGAGCACACTTTGTGTCTGGCTACTGCTAGGACATTTGTAACGTGCCAGGCACACATAATGTCGGGGTCTAACCAGTCCTCACAAGGAAAGGCTCTGGCTCGTTACAAAGACTTTAGAAGTAAGCCAAGCAGTCATCCTTATCAACCTTACAAACTTTTCTTCAGTCCTTGCTTCTTTTTTTTTTTTTTGTACTTTTCAAGAAATAAAATGCCTTGATATGTTTTCTATGATGATCTCTGCTAGTGTTTTTCTGCTCAGCCCTTGGTAGCTCATCTCTTGAAATAGGCTACAGAACAGATTCTTTCCCCAGCCCTGTGGGCAGGGTCAGTGTAAACGATGCTCTGCATGCCAGGTCTTCCACTTAGGGCATTTAGGTACCAGTCCTTTAACTTCTCAGTTCAGCCAATACTTCAAGGAAGTTTCTGAGAACACAGCTCACAGCTCCTCTTCATTTCTTTTCGCTGAGTTCAGACAAACTCTGTTTTGAAGTAGATTTACTGCTAGAAGTACATTACTGCTAAAGAGTGAGGTCAGATTTGGGCAACATCAACCCAAAGTATCACAAAAAGTTGCATAGGTGTTCTGAAGTCCTCTCCCAGAAATTACTTCTTCTCCAGTCTAGATCTAAACCACATGGAATCCTACACAAGAGGATGTTGCTAGGTCCCCGTGGCTGCATTTAGAGTCAATGACAGCTGCTAAATTCTCCTCCAAATCAGGTTCCTGCCCAAGTTCTTTCAGCCTTTCCCAGCTGGAATACACTGAAGTACCCAGTATACATCCCACAGGCAGCAAGGCACCTTCAGTAGAATCATAGAATCATAGAATGATTAGGGTTAGAAGCGACTCCCAGAGGTCATCTAGTCCAACCCCCCTGCAAGAAGCAGGGACACCCCCAACTAGATCAGCTTGCTCAGGGCCTCATGCAACCTGGCCTTGAACTTCTCCGGGGATGGGGCATCCACCACCTCCCTGGGCAACCTGTTCCAGTGCTCCACCACTCTCACAGGAAAGAATTTTTCCTAATATCCAATCTAAATCTCCCTCTCTCTATTTTAAAACCATCACCCCTTGTCCTGTCACAAAGGGTAATGTATGAACAAAGCAATATTGTGAGTGGGCACAGTACCTCAAAATGATTAACTGAAAACACACACCACACACCCTAGCAAAAAACCCCAACATGAAAACTTAAGACATGAAGAAGACAGTTATCCAGCAGGACTCACCAGCTCCCCAAAGTGCTTCATGGCATATTCCAGTACCCCAGCAGCTGCTTCGGGCTGTTGCAGTTTATTATTAATGCTGAAAAGGCAGGAAGAGAAAGACCATTTAACACAGCTGACAATTCACAGGGGCTGGTATCAGCTTCTGCTTGGTAATACCAAGCTCTATCAGTTAGAAATACCAGTGGAACATCCTCCTGTTTCTTTAAGGCTTTCACATGTATGATTAGACTACATGAGACACACAGTGACTATGTATTTGCAAAACAATAGGTGCACAAGTATTCTCTGACATACTCTCAAGAGTTGTTACACAAAGATTATTTATGATTGGAAATTCTAAACAGCAGTCTGTATAAGGAGAAGAATAGTTCCTAAAGACATAGTAAGTGCAGCAGTTTGAAAAATTAAGAGCTTTACAGTACTGATCCCCCCCAACCCTTTCTCTTAAACAGACCACCAACTCCTTAAAAAAATCAGAGTAGAGATTTTAATGCCCAGGAACATCATTAGGACAGTTGACAAAATCACCAGGAACACACCTGCTGACTTCCCAAAAAGCTGCAACCCTACTTTCGGTTTCATTTAACACGTCTACACTGGTATTGACCAGCACCAATGTTGCCCTTCTGCTGGTTTTCAAGAGAAACTCTTCTCAGCATAACCAGTCCCCATTCTGTACCAGTGAGGCATCTTAACTTTGCAAGGGCAGGTCAATTTTGTGAAGTAGGAGCAAATATGCTACTTGTGAGCCTGGCTCGGGAGGTTCCACACTGATGTCCGAGAGAACTTCTTCACAGTGAGGGTGCTGGAGCCCTGGGACAGGCAGCCCAGGGGGTTGTGGAGTCTCCTTCTCTGGAGATATTCCAGACCCATCTGGACACCAACCTGTGTGACCTGCTCTAAGGAACCTGCTTTGGCAGGGTGTTGGACTCGATGATCTCTGGAAGTCCCTTCCAACCCCTACAACTCTGTGATTCTGTGATTCTCTGGTTCGGCAACATCATGTTCAACTATTCAAGAGCTTCCATTTCACATTGGATTTCTTACTGTGACAGCAGAAATAGGTCTATCTGCACACCAGTGCTTGATGATCGGTGCTTTAGCTAAACCCTGGTTTAATGAGGAAATAAACTTTATGAAGCTCCCACTATTTTATAAAGCTTATTTACAAACAGTCTCTGGTTCATGGCTTTCCTCTTTCCCTAAAAAAAGACAGGAAAAATGCACGTTGTCCAAGGCCATGTCACAATGCCCAGGCATGCTACAACACACCCTGAAGAGTCCAGTATTAAACACTGGAATGGAAACAGCATAACCAGTGATACAAAACACGTCAAGTGATAGCAATGGAAAGAGACTTTGATCAGGCTTTAAATAGGTTGCCATAAACAGAAGGCAGCTTTCAGAAATGTTCCTTCTTGCCCACTACCCTTATGACAGGGTACCCTTATGATGAGCCTTATGATCAGTAAGAGATGAGGAAGTCTGTCATGTTAAAGGGAGTACTCTGAACAATCAAAATACAGGACATTTTCAAATAACTTCAAATAATATTTCTTCTGTCTGTAGAAGTTTCCTTGCCGAACAACTAAATAACCAAGCTCCTAGACACACTCTGGATATCTGGGAAGGTCAAGTAAAATATCTTGGAAATAAGGCCCTCAGAATGGCTTAAGCTCAAATCAGATGTAGCTGGGGTAAGACTGCACTGTAATCACAGTTCAAGAAGACAGGCACCCAAAGATGGGAAGCTCTTGAAATACAGCCATGCCTTTTTTTAGCAAGATAGTCAAAGAACACAGTACCTCTACACTTCCCAGGGGAAAGCCAGGCAGCAGTGCCTCATAAAAGTGATAAATGGCTGTCACATTTCATTTCCTGATGATTTAAAGAGCCATTGGCAGACACATCACTTCCAGCATGTCAGACAGTTAATTACTTCTAACTTATCTTTCTTGTCAAGGCTTCCTGACAAAATTGGCTGTTATCTTTTATTCTTCAACAATTAACACTGCTCTTTTGTTGATGCTCCCTGGTGCACTCAATTACTCTTTCTTTTGTTTTGTACTTTCTTGGCTGTCCAAAGTACAATTACATGTTTCAAAGCTGTCTATGGCTAGGTTTAAGCAAAGGGAGGGGAAAGAAGGGAAAGGAGAAAGACTTTAATATAACAGAATACACAGCAGTACACTGTGTTGACAGTATTAATCATAAATTACTCTCGAATGATCTAATCCACTCTGTGAGTAAAGGTAGCTAACTTTGTGGACTGGGATAAACCACTGACTTAATCACATTAAAACAGCAGATACAGAAAATGGGGGGGTGGTGTTGAGGGGAGCAACAACTCACTGCTAATGCACCTAAACATGGAGAAGTACAACTGCCACTCGAAAGCAAGACTCACACATCAAACCAGGCTTTATTACTGTGGCTGAACGGTGACTGACTTCTTTCTTCAGAGTGATAAAGCCTTGGTAACCACTGCACCGTTTTGCTCTTCAGTTTTACAGGCTAAGGGCAACAGTTGCATGTGGATTATGTTCTGATCTTGTGTTTTGGAGGGTGTTTTGTTTTGAAAGACCTCAGATTTCTGTTTTCTCTCATCTGTTGGATTCGGTGCGCTCTAAGTGTTGGAAGTATACTGACAGTTCCCAAAAATCACTACTACCACAGCTCACTGGAATGTGTTTTCAACAGACCCACACACAATTCTGCATACAAATCCTGAGGGCAGGCCTGCAGATCACACTTTGCTTGGAAAAGCATTTCTATGGGGAGTCCTGTTAACACATTCAAAACACACCTTCAGAAATTGCCTCGGGCCACCAAGGTATTGCCCCTCTCCCCACAGATCTGAAGAGGTCTGCACTCAGGGAGAATCTTCTCAGATTCTGTAATGCTCTTAAAGCACTACACAGCTGTTTTCTAGTCATCCTGCTGGAGACCAGAGGGAAAAGCTCCAGGCACAAAGAAGAGGCCCCAAGGGGCCAACAGTTCAGCCAGGCAGAGTTGCCAGGGGGTTTTAGTCACTGTTTCTGCTGGAAGTCAGGGCAGTTTACCAGATTAGAATCAGGGGTGATAGATTTCTCCTCCTATCTGGAAAAAGATAACTACAAAATCTTTCTGGATTAAGGAAGAAGGTGGGAAAACATGTTTCAAGATAGAAGCAATGCTGCTGGCTAACTCAGCAGACAGTAACAGCACAGACAGTCTTTGTTGACTGGGAGGTGTCCTTGCAGTTGTTCCTAATCCAGGATAATATGAAGCTTAATATTAAGGCAAAGACCAGTTGTGCCCCATATCCAGTGTGGGCAGAACACAGCCATCGTTCATTTTTGGTTAGAAGCTAGGAAAAAGCTGCCACTACCACCCACTTTACTTGAAGGCTCAGCAGCAGGCCCTAAGAGATAGCCACCACATCTCCTTTCTTGGAAGCTTTCAGGTAAAGGTTTGGGAGGGTCTAGGTGACATGTGTCATGTCAGGAAAGGCCTAAGCATTCAGCAATGCAGAATCTTCCAGTATTAATGCTCAAGTATTTGAAAATTGTATTTTTGAAATGCCACATGTACATAATTCTGTATCTATTTCAAGACAGAGTCCACAGAAACAACAAGACTGCCTAAATCCTATGAGTAATACTTCGAACTGATGCACTGATGTCATTGTTTAGTACTCACCATTTGATTTCACATATTATCCAATAAGCAAAGTGATGAGAAGAAACAACAAAAGAATGCAAGATCATTATGCTTTCCTTCAAAATGAAGATGAATCAGCTGCAAAATTGATTTCCATTAATGATGTTTTGCAGGAGTCTGGCCCACCTGGACTCACTGCCTAATTATATAATGCAGCACAACAGAATTAAAACTGATGCAATCCCAAACACAGCTACAGATTGGGCAGACAATGGCTGGAGAGCAGCCCTGAGGAGAAGGACTTGGGGGTGCTGATGGGTGACAAGCCCAACACAGCTGGCAGTGTGTGCTGGCAGCTCAGAAAGCCAACCCTGTCCTGAGCTGCATCAAGAACAGTGTGGCCAGCAGGTCTGGGGGGATTCTGCTCCCCTGCTCTGCTCTTGTAGGATCCCAACTGCAGTGCTGCCTCCAGCTCCAGTACAGGAAAGACATGGAGCTGTTGGAGTGAGTCCAGGGGAGGCCATGGAGGTGATCAGGGGGCTGGAGCACCTCTGTTGTGAAGACAGGCTGTGAGAGTTGGGCTGGTTCAGCCTCAAGGAGAGAAGGCTCCAGGGAGACCTAATTATGGCCTCCCAGTACCAGGTTGGATGGGGCTTTGGGCAGTCTGGGGTAGTGAGGGTGTCCCTGCCCATGGCAGGGGGTAGGGACTAGATGGGCTTTGAGGTCCCTTCCAACCCAAACCAGGCTGTGATTCTATGTCAAGCACAATAACAAAAGCATGAATTCCTGTGTTCAAGTGTCCAATCCTCAGCAGCTGTAAGGGGCAGCTGAATAAGGAAATGACACTGGCACAGAAAGCTTTGCAAGGAGAAGATGGTTAAATCCAAGACTCTAATTTAACACATCCACCCCTGTTTATTAATCAATACCTGTACCGTAGCCAGGAAATCAATTCTCCTGTCCAACCCTAACTTATTTGTAGCAGTTGATCATGATGAGTTGGCTATTCAAACATGACAAGCCTTCCAATGAAAAAAAGATTTGTAGGGATGGAATGACACAGTAACTGTGACTATGCTTGGCAAACTCCCTGATATAAAAATCTTGGACAAAAATCTTAAATCTTTGAATTTTATCGGTAGTGAAAGTTTGCATAAACTATTGTTTGATTACGAAGATATCAAATAAAAATGTCTTAGATGTGCAAAGGACTAAAATGTAGCACTCTGAGCTAGAAACACAAAAATGAACACTATTTAAGAGAATATACTCCTATTGCTTGTGTATTTTAAAAGCTGTTTAAACAGAAACCAGACGTGAACTGGGAATGAAAAAGAACTTTACTGTCTTCAGCAGCCAGAGCACACAAATGATGG
Source organism: Heliornis fulica (assembly GCA_013399135.1). NCBI lineage: Eukaryota > Metazoa > Chordata > Aves > Gruiformes > Heliornithidae > Heliornis > Heliornis fulica. The sequence continues at coordinate 41,551 of VXBZ01001937.1, read as the reverse complement.
ACCTTTCTCCTCCACAAACCACAGGCATAAACGTCTAATATTTACTAGGAATATTTTCTTTTACACAGTACTGGAATCTTCCATTATTTCTGAGGGTCTCTTACAATACTCTCTGTCACTCAAAACATATTCCATTTTCAAGAACTCAGAAGTATGAGACTGGACTCCTCCCTATCTTCCCATAAAAATGAAAACCTTTCTTCTCCTAGAGCCTTTTCAGAAAGTCCCAAGCCTATCTGAGAGAACACACATTTCCTACTGCCTGAAAACATCACAAAATTTGGTAGCAAAAGCTTATTTTTGCAGTAAGGCAACTTGTGTGCAATGTCTAGACAAAAAGTCAAATGCTTTTTCAGTCTCCCCAAGTTTGTTTAAAAATCTCCTCTATGTGACAGATTTTACCAATTTAATTCAAGCTTGTTTTTCCTTGGGAAGAAGTGCTGAGAGCTTGCTTCTGGGATCAGAGGCGGAAGGCACTGCTACTTTGTAGATACTTTGGGGAACAGATAATCCTCTGGCAAGAGGAATTGGCTTTGTTGGCCAGTTTCCCCAATTCTACAGTTTATTTGTGTTCAGGCATCCCTGAGTCCTTAATTCAACAAACTCAAAAAAAAAAAACCAAACCCCAAAAAACCAACTGCCCCCCAAACAACTCTAAAACCTAAAGCATTTCCATCATGTCACTAAAAATTATTCTCCTGCTGGGAACAAACATGTTTGAGAAGCCAATACCATCAAAGAGCTGTTCTCAATACCCACTTGTGCTGACTGACTGCTTACAGACCAGAGCAGCAGCCCCTTCAGCTTCTCAGCATGGGCACACCACACTGCTCACAACCACGGCGACTGCCCAAATTCCCAATATGGATCTAAACACGTGCAAATCAAATAAAAACATTCAAGAGGCTTGAAAGGAGAAGCAGTGAAAGTTGCTATGCTAAAATCCTTAGCCAGCCCTGCTGCTATGGCTGCAAAAGGTCTAGAATCACCTTTTCTTAATTAGCATCATAGAATCACGGAATCAAGGAATCTCCTGAGTTGGAGGGACCCATCAG
>VXBZ01001937.1:9315-40412 GCA_013399135.1 Heliornis fulica | reverse complement strand
CAGGGCCTTCAGCCTCTCCTCATAAGACTTGCTGTCCAGACCCATCCCCACCTTCGTAGCTTCCTCTGGACACTCTCCAATAGTTTTATGTCCCTCTTGTCCTGTGCCACCCAAACCTGCCCCCAGTGCTCACTGGTGAGGCCAGTGCAGAGCGGTACAATCCATGGTCTCACCATGCTGGATGCACCCCAGGATATGGTTGGCAATTAACCACATTCACTTAAGGCAGAGAAGGAAAAAAATTGCCAAGGAAAGAATTTATCAGAAAAAGGTGAAACAGAGCCAGTCTTTATGTATTGGTTATGCAGAGAAAGGATACATTAAATAAAAAAATCACAAATGACTGTAGGAAGATCAGTGTTTAGTTTCTCACTGGGCACTCCCACTTGTTCCTCCTGTTTCTATATATCCTCAGAGATTTACAGTAATCATGTGCAGTAGGCAATAATTTGATTTGACTTTACTAGGTATTTGGCCATCACTGTATATAGCAGAGTGACTGTTAGGAACATGTCCCAAGCCAGAGGTGAACTGTTTCATGCTTCCAGGGAAGGGAAAGCAGTGTTTCCCAGAGCTCTGTGGAAGTGCAGACTCCTGCGACCTGCCAGCACAGAGCTGCGAGAGCCGTTGCCATCTCAGCGAGCACCAGGAATGCTCGATTCTAAGCATTTGCTGGATGCACATTAAGGGTTTCACAATGACTGGTTACCAAATAAATAGCCACAGGGTACTGAGTTTTTCTTCTTGTCTCAGCTTCACACATGCCTGCCAGAACAGCTTCCCAAGGAGGCAGTCATCTAAACCACCTCTGATTTAATCTGGCCCTCCAGGGACAAGGGGTATCTAGCTCTAACCAAGTAATACTGATATCTTTGAATCTGGTAACATCAGCCAACATTATAAGGATAAGGTGCAACCACTTAATTATCCAAAACATTTCAACCNTATATAAACATGTACATACAGACATATGTTTATGTGGAAATATAGCAGGAAACCTAGGGCAATGGATTTCAGATCAAATAATAATGAATTTCTCTTATCAGTGTTGGGGAAAAGGGAAAAAAAATCATGGAACTAGTTTCTTCCTAACTATGCCTTTTTCCTAAACAAAACTTCCATTCCAGATCCTTTTTTAAAGTACACTAGTCCATAACTGTGACAACATTTTCCTACAGACTGTCAACTTCTACAGCTGATCTAATCTGGCCACAACTAGCATCAGTAGCTGTTGCTGCCTACATGACTACACTCAGCTCTCCAGGCAACAGGGCAAGATTCATCTTTCAAATACTCATAAAGAAGTCAAATTCCATTAAGGCTAAGGTCTCTGCTAAGAAAGATCTGTCTGCCTAAATCTCTCTTAATGCTTCCTCAGAAGTAGTGAGACAGGAAGATTTGCTCTTTTCCAGTCTGGCATAATGGGTCTCTTGCCACCCCCTTACACAGAACAAAGTGAGAGGACAATACAGTATTAGTTGTGTTTTAAAACAGGTAAACTCAAGTGCAGAAAGGAAAGAGGGCTTGCATTAAGAGACACAAATCAGAGGCCGAACCTAAATTAAAACCATGCCTGCCTCATTTCCAATTGAACACTCCAGTTTAGAGGGGGTAATTGGAGGCTTTTCTGCACTGTTTTTGTAATATCTGTTGGCAACAGTGAGTTTGGCTGAATCCTGGATCCTTCCAAAGTTTGTGTCAAGAGGGAATGCACGGACCTACAAGTGGCTCTCTTCTTCCACATCTGCCCCTCAGGGCACAAGTCTGTGAAATTCAGACCGTACAAGACAGACAGAAGAGTTATGGTGAGGGAGAGCAGCAGCATAATGGATCAAAGAAAGGCCTATGCAACATGACAGGGGTACTAGCAGGGTGGATTTTTTGGGTGGAGAAACCAGGGTCTGACCTGTCCTATTCTTTGTTCCAACTTTGACAAAAACATGTTTCTCATCACAGGAAGCCCGAGAAGAATTTTCCCCTGGGAATGACAGAAGCTCCAGCTGGAAGAGGGCTCAGACAGGATTAGAGGCAGAACAAAAAGGTCAGGCTTTCATCTGTGTGCAGTGGCACTTCTGGTCTGAAGTATAAAAAGCAGTTTTGCTATGGAAGGTTTCTGGAATGTCCATGACAAAAATGTGACTGAAGCCTACAGTCTGCCACGGGAGTATTCACAGCAATGAAGTTGTACTTGTAGATCTCAGGTCACTGGTACCACCCAGTCGCCTCACCAGCTCACTACAGACCACAGTGGTTTCTGCTTGAAGTACAGCACACAGGGAGTCACCCATGATGAAACTCAAGATGTTCATGGAGATCTCCAATTTTAGCTTTCTCCAAAAGATTCCCTCTTCTTCCTCTAAGAAAATTCAGGCCTATGAAGCACCTGTATCCATACTGCACCCCTAAATCTTCGCACCCTGTGGATTCTCTCATTAAAAAATGTGTTAGCCAGCACTAGCACAAATCAAAGGCAGAACAAAGCCTCTAGTAATGAGTGTAACAAAGTGAAGGAGGAAGAGAAGCCACACCAATGAGAAACTCTGCTTCCTATTTCTCTAAATGTGGATGTCAGATCAGCAAGGCTTTCCTTATCTTTCCTACTTAGGCAGAAATCCCGCAGCCACTTTGCATCAGCAAATGAAATCTAGCTGGGGCAGCATGGGACACTTGGGTTTGTCTTGGTTTTCCTTGGAAAAGGAGCAAAATTAGTTTTGTTCTGTTTTCTTATACACCAAGAAGCTATCATGGCATTTGCCCCAGGAGCAGTTACTTGAGCCATTTACTGCTTCATCTGCATCTTACACCTGACAGTTATCACAACCAGAAACTGCAGGAAGAGGCAAGAACCTACACTGTGCAATTACAGAGCAGCTGCCTGTGGAAAACCAACTTATCTGTAAGGATCTAGAACAAAAGTTGCAGACCTTTTCCCAAACACTGCACCACTGCTGAAATGGTTCTATGTTTGGATCAAATAGGTATAATCAACTCTTGAACTGCTAAAAGATATAAAAAAGAGGACTGGAAGTTGCCATCTCAGGCAGCTGATAACTGATCTGCATTCTGAATGTCTAAACATTTAAGAGTAAATCTTTAAAGAGTAAAAAAAATACACTTTATGTAACTGTGGACATTTTAATTACCCACAGGAAAACCTTGGGTAAAAAATCCTCTCAAAATCTTGCTAATAAACTGGCCTCCATACTAGCAGAGTTAGATCACATTGTCTGTAAAAACCCATCTCTTATCACTTTCCAGTGGATTCAGTATTACCTAACACCCTTTTGATTGACCACTACAAGTAAAAATACAAGTCTGGGTTTTGACTTACATATTTTGCAGGTTTCTTCCACCCCATCCTCAGATAACCCATCTCTAAAGAGCAGCACTGAATTCTACAAAACAAATAGTGCAAAGGCACCAGTGTCCAGAGAGATGAGGATTAAGTCTGAACCTAAATTAGGAAATACTGCTGAATTATCCCCTACAACTTCCAGGGAATATATTAGCGGGATTTGTTGCAGCCAGGGCTACCTGCTCAGAGTTTCCTCCCATGAACTGTTATAAACTCTCCTGTTTGGACAGCCTCTTCTTCACATTCTGGACCCTGTATGCTTTTATGTTCCTGAAGTGCCAGAACTAGTCACTGAGAGGGCTACCATCCAACAGGCAGTAATTGCTGGAAGCTCTCCTTGTTTCTAAGCCCTCTCCCACACCCCTTCAAGACAGAACTGAGGGAGGTGTCTCCTGCTCTCCTTAACCTTTCTTGGCTGAAACCTGTTCCAATTTCACCCTGCAACACCTGATATGAACAGATGAACTGGGAGGGGCTAGAAAGCTCTTCATAGCTGCAGAGGGGTGGAGGTAAACAGAAAAATAGTATATAAGATGCTCTGAGACAGATTTCCAAAGTGCACAGATGGTGACAGGAGGGGTCTGGAGAGGAAAAAACCCAACTACTTCTTCAGGCTCCACCTTCAGAGACTCACTTCATTGGAAGAAAGCTAGGTACCAGTCTGCTGCAGCACTTGTAGAAACTTTCATACCTACTCCAGCTGCATTCAGACTACCCGCAGTCAGCTGGAAGGTTTCTGCTGCTGTAAGCAAAAATGCCAGCAAGATCCACTGCTCAGCTGGCATGGCTCTGCATTGTCACTATGTCTGTGGCAATCTATCCCGTGCTGCTGCAGAAACCTCCAAAAAGGAGAACCATCAATGGGAATGCACAGTCCAAGACGCCAGGCTGCTGCGATGAGATTAAGGAGCTCAAGTTGCAAGTTGCCAACCTGAGCAGAATGCTGCAGGAGCTGAGCAAGAAGCAGGAAGGTGACTGGGTGAACGTGGTCATGCAGGTGATGGAGCTGGAGGGGAGCACCAAGCAGATGGAGTCCCGCCTCATAGATGCTGAGAGCAAATACTCCGAAATGAACAACCAGATAGATATCATGCAACTCCAGGCAGCTCAGACGGTCACACAAACTTCAGCTGGTAAGGAGGGAGTCACCAGGCTCCCAGATACACCTCTTAATGCACAAAATGAACTAATGACTAGTTCTTAATGCCAGCATGTTCTGCTAACATGATTAGTGAGCGGGACACTGAATACTTCTGCTTGAAGTACTTCAAGTGATCCTGAGCCAGCTAGAATGAATGTATCTGTCAAACGTCCAAAGACCTGGCTGTATTTTCATATCTGTGTGTCTGTTACTAGGGAGTGGAAAAATTGAACAGGTACTGTGTACAGTGAGGAACTCGGTTGAACATTTCATTTTCTGAGCACTACAGTACCAATCCAAGAAAAAAGGGAGCTGGCTTCATCAGAGGAGTGTTCTGGCAGTAACACACTCTGAGCTCGTAGCACTGACAGGGGACTAGAAGTTGGTAAAACAACTATAAATGATCTCTAAACATTACTGGAGATTTGTAATTGTATCTTTATGACTATCTCTGAACAAGAGTGAAACTGTGATCCTTACTTGAATGATAATTCTCAAAAATTCAAGGTTGTATATAATGCATGATGGAAATTGTGATATAAGCCTTGCCAGAACTCAGTTAAATTGTTCAATATTCTCTTTTCCCTGAGGGAAAATTTCATTGCACACAATAGTTGCACAGGCCTGTACTAAACGTGGAATGCAGGTGCCTTTTGTAGGTCAGCTACTTGTAAAGCCACTTCAAGAAGAAAGTGTTGACTTTTAACGTGAAATTCACTGCAACAAGCTTAAAAAATCCTAAAGAGAGAGACTGCTGTTGTCTGGGATGACTGTGTTTTCCAAAAGACTTAGTTTACTATTTGTTGGGCTGCTTTTTTAAAATGCAAATGAAACCCTTCTAAATCTATTTACTAAATTCTTCTTACAAAAAGTTCCACTTGGCTAGTTTTGACACACCACTGTTTATAAGAGGCCTTAAACAAAAAAATTACCATAATGCATCTCTTTGGACCTGTAGTAAAGGTTTGGAAAAAATCCAACCACACACAGAAGAACCTGGGCCAGAAGGTATTTAACACAGACATGTCTCACCTCCCCAGTTAAGGGATGTTTAGTCTGTACTGAATTGAATGCCATCAGAATGGACAAAGCCTGGCTTCAGCTAGTTTATCTTCCTCCAGAGGAGGATTCTTATCATAGAATAAGCTCCTGAACCAGGAGGAAAGGCTTGCAGAAGCTGGCAGAGTGGTGACTGCAGCAAAAAGCCACCACCTCTGCCACAGTCTCTCATGCAAAGTGTGCAGCAAGCCTGACCTTAAATAACCCTTAATTATTTTTACCTTCCAGTACAGACACATATGTAGGAGCAATGTAAAGAGAAAATAGAGTTTTTTGTTTGGATAGAACAGGTTAAAAAACAACCAACCAAAAGCCAAAAGGGAAACAAAGTCCCACTGCTACAACCCCTTTATCCAATGCGTGCACTGAGGAAAACTAAAGTATTCCAGGGAGGCATTAGGCCTGTAAGAAGGTTGTTTTTGCTTAATTTCTCCTTGTCTTACAAACTCAGCTCTACAGAAACCACACTCACAGTGGAGTTCTTGCTGCTCAGATTGTTACTTTCTGGTTCTGATTCAAGTAGATGCTGTTTATGACTGCTCATCACTTTATCAGAGGAACTACCGAATCTCTGGCGTTTACAAGCTACCTCCTGATGAATTTTTGGGGAGTCCAGATCTGGAGGTAAGTACACAATGTATATTGCGTGTCTCTTTCAGATATAATCAGGAAATACTTATCTACCACAGAGATGAAAAGAGCACCTACTGAGTTATGATACCCTGCTCTTTGAGTCAGCATCTCTGTGTAGGCAAACTTCAAGAAAGGAGAGAGTGTACATTTAAGAGGGAAACAGAGCAAGGGTTCATTTAACACACATTTTCGTAACTGTGGAATAAAATAAGTACTTCTTCAAGTTGTGAAATCTGGAACAATGTCTTGCCTTAAAAGAATTGAACCTTCTGAAGTTTACTGACAAATAAATATTGCCTTTTTCCTATCCTAGGTGTTCTGTGACATGGAGACAGATGCAGGGGGCTGGACTATCATCCAAAGGCGTAAAGTTGGCTTGATATCTTTCAATAGGGACTGGAAACAATACAGGGAAGGATTTGGCAATATCCGGGGAGATTTTTGGCTGGGAAATGAAAATATCTACCGACTTTCAAGACGCCCAACTGTTCTGCGGGTAGAGCTGGAGGTAATTAATAAACTCAATTTCAGCAGCAAAAGGGTATTTTGTACAAAGTGATTCTCTAGCAGCACATACCATCTAACTCTAAGGCACAAAAAATTTGCATACTGTAATTACAGGAGAAGGAAGTAGGACAGACGTAGTGAGACATTCGAGGACAAGATAGAGTTACATTTTCCGTCATGAAAAGTCAGTAGGACAACCTCCTGTCTGCACACAGATTTGTTTTAGGGGCAGAGAATTTTGTTCTAGTGAATTCCACTGAACCCACTGCAGACAGGTCAAACTGCTGTCCACTGCAGATTTAAACATTCAGAGAGTTGCCCCATAGTTTTAAAGCTTCCAAGTCTTTTCCTTTTCAGCCCTTCCTTCCAGCCTGCATAGAGAAGATGTATAACCTTGCACTGCATATCCTCAAAGTTATTTCTACAGTATACTAAAGGCTTGGCTTGTACTTATGACTAACTGATAGCTGATTGTACTATTTACTGATATAGTATAATAGCTTTGAGGCATGGGATTTGTGTAATGGAACAAGTAAGCTGAAAGGTTTTTTATCTAAAAGTCACTGTTTCAGAGGGGGGGGGAAACCTACTTGATGTTGAGTGGAAGAGCTGTGCACCAGCTTGTATCGTTTCATAGCAGTGCAGATAAGAACAGGAAATATGATGCTTTGCTCTGGAAAGTTTCTCTGCCTTAACAGAGACAGAAAAAAACCCCACCTGAAAAATCTAGGACTGAGAAGAGATATGCAACATGCACTGTACAGGACCATAGATGGCAGAGCCTTTCCTAACTATTCTAATAGGACCTATTTCTTCTTTACTGCTCTGCGCAGGACTGGGAAGGTAACGTACGCTACGCACAATATAACCAGTTCACCCTGAGCAACGAATTAAACAGCTATCGGCTCTTTGTGGGCAACTACACCGGCAACACGGGGCGAGACTCCCTACGGTACCACAACAACACAGCCTTCAGCACGAAGGACAAGGACAATGACAAGTGTGTGGATGACTGCGCCCGGTTCCGTAAAGGTAAACGCACACAGACATCTCCCTGTCCCGAGAGAGCTGCGGGGGCACTTTGTAGAGCGCCCAAGACTCTCCCCAAGTAACTAGTAAGTAGGCACCTGGATGGCAGATTGAGGGAGAGGTGACTAATTCTGGAATACACGGTCAGGTCACCTGGCTCAGGGTGGCCTCATCCTCCATTGCTGCTCAGAGACAAGGCACAGTTTGGGGAGCAGCAAGTGAGTCCCTGCTAGTGCTTGCCCACATGGGGAATCTGGCAGCTCACGCTGACTTACGCAGAGACAGACTGTGTGCTGCAGACATCAGTACACTTCAGATGAACTGTGTGTGCTCACACCTACACAGAGTGTGATCCAGCCCATCGTGCACATCTGCCAGGCTATCACAGCTATTGATGCAATCCAGTGATGCAGGATGTTATTCCCTTAGATCTAGATCGCTTTTATTTTTTTCTGGTGTTTTTTTTTCCCCTGAGGTTTCAACTTCTAGTAATTATTCTATATTATTATCTTGTAATTATTCTATATTATTATCATCCAACATGCACCTCAAGGTTCAACCTGAATTCTAATCTTTACTTCTACTCTATTAAAAGACTCTAATTAGGTTACTCTCTTCATTTAATTTATTATCTTTATATGAGGCCTGTCATGAAGATAATTGTCTTCACTGTGTCTTGCCCTTTATTTTTAATTTTCCCATTGTGGCCCCACACGACATGGAAATAACATTGTTGATAGCAGTCTCAATAAAATAGTGCAGCTTACTTGCAGGTCCAGAAATCCTTTAGATGCCTTAAGATGCCCATGTTAACAATCCTGATTCGCTTGCTATGCTAATTTTCAGAGTCACAATATTTCCTTGACATGTTTCTAAGAGGAATGGAGCACCAAAATGAAAAGTCTCTAGGCTAATTTGACCATGTAACTGTAAAAAATTTATGTATTTAGTATCTAAAGTTTGATTTTTGCCTTCAATCCCAGCTGTTACAGCCATAGGCTCCAGGGATTCAGAGATGCATTCGGGTCACTCTCCTCCAGAAAGAGCAATAATTCTTATAATTAATATAAAACATACCTGTTTTAAGTAAATGACTCACCAAGAATCTATTAATTCGTTTTCTGAAAGGTGGATATTGGTACAACTGCTGCACAGATTCCAACCTGAATGGGGTTTACTACCGCAAAGGAGAACACACCAAGAACATGGATGGCATCACTTGGTATGGATGGCATGGATCAACATATTCCTTGAAGAGAGTTGAGATGAAGATCCGGCCAGAGGATTTCAAACCATAGAGGGAACAACTGCTAGCACAGCTAGGTGCTAGCAGTGATGCCACTGCAGAGAAGGTGGGCAACAGACCGCTCAAAATCAGCCAAGTAATTCATTTCACCTAATATGTGTAACAGTTACATACTGGCCTTGTACACACACAAACACTAAGGCACACTAAGCACCAGCCACAGCCACCAGCGTTATCAAGCCTCAGACTTCTTCCTCTTAGGGCTCCTTCCAAAGGGAAAATACTGTGTTAGAATAGGTTAGAAGAGCATGCACTTACAGCACCTTCAGGAACCTTACTGGTGTGTTTTCACAAGCATTGTGACCTTGGTATTAGCCAGCTAGGCAGGGACTGTAAAAAGAAAGCCTCCTTGTAGCCTTTTCTTCAGCATCTAGAGCAAGCATTGCTGAGTAACCCTTCCAAGAGTGACGCTAATCACAAACCCAACACACTCCTTTCAAACCAGAGGAATCAAATCAGATGTGACCCTGATGCACCTTCCTTTAGTGTATAAGTGACTTACATTACCACAAAGGAAAAGGAAAAAAAAAGCTCAAGTTTTGGATTATTATTGCTCAGGTTCTATCCTTAAGTATTGCTGATGCTGCCTCCCCATAGAGAGTGACATAAGTCCCCACAGAACGTGACACTCAGAAGATCATAACCGTGGAGGAAGCATTCATGCCATATGCTCTGATGCTTATTTCTATCCACAGAGGTTGATAAATAGAAAGCCACTTTCTGGGTTGCTACTAAACAATGTTCAGGTTAGAACATAAGCATGCTATATGTCAATAAGATTAAGAGATAACAGCAAGTTAGCAAAAAAACCCAGACCCAGCCAAAAAGCCTCAACACATAAAACCACCGTATCCCTGAGGAAAACACTAGTACACACCAGAGAATCTATTAAGTGCCAAAAGTTATTCAAATGTAGGGAGATGTTTGTTAGCATACTCTGCCGAGAAATATTAACATCTCCTCTGAAGACTACCCCAACGAAAAATTCCCTAAAGATGTTATGCCAAAAATCAGTACATTTCTCCTTTACATAACACAGTGTCAAAAAATAACATTTACAAAATAAAGAGGCTCCTTCTGTAGCCATACCGCTGTTTGAGTATGTTGGCAAAGATAGTTATAGTTAATATATCCATTTTTATTCTCCTTAAAGAGAATTTGAATCTAATTTAAATTGTTCAGCCTTGTAAAATGGGAGATTAAAGGTGCCTCGGGAATTGCCTTACATATGTTTGATTCTTCATACTGTAAATTTCAACAGTGTGGAACTATAGTTGGAACTATTTTAACTGTGGTCTATAAAATGGATTTTTAAAAGTTTCTAAACTTTTTCATATCTAATAAATTGTCTTTCATTTTTAATCCTTCTTTCTTTCAAGTCTTTGCTCCTTAACTTGCTTTCTGATACATAAAGAGCTGCACATGTGACCGAAGCCAAGAAAGGGAATACACCAAATTCTCTATATTCCTTAAAAAAGAGAGAACAAAGTATGAAAGAGCAAAAGAGGGTTAAAACCAGGAAAGTATAACACCAAGGAAGTAGGAGGGCTGAAAAATTCACTGCATTCAGACAAAGCTAAATTTTCACTCAACTAAAATCAATTTGTCTGTATCAAATTATAGAGTTAGCATTTCTGTGATATAAAACATATTCACATTTTAAAACACATAGTTTAGTACCAAATCCTGCATAGGTACTTCAGGCTAACATCTTTCTTGTGGACAAAGCTCAGGAAAAAATACACTCTCATTATAACATCTTCTATTTGATATATGAAGAATGAAACCTACCTAAGATAGATAAGCAGAATATGATGAGAATTTTTAGTTAAGAACTTCAGCTTTCCTGACTTAACTCTATGTGGGTACAGAATTCTATTGCATCTAACTTCCAACCACTCCATGACATCCCATAATGAACCTGAAGGGTGAGAGGTGGAAATCCTAAGACTCCACTTTTTGCTGCACAACTTCCATCATCATTCTAATCATGTAACAGAAGGACAGAACTCAGCAGCTAAAGCATATATAGACAAGCTTTTTGGCAAGCCAACAAGGACTTGTGGCAGAGAGTGAAATCTTAAGACTTGTCTAGTTCCATTCTAGTGGTATCCTAGATTGGTAACTGATGCAAGAACAGAAATCTCATCAGTTGTGGCCTTACCTGATAAGAGACTCTAGAATGGCTGGGGTGGGACCCTTTTGAAATTCCAGCTCCTTATAGTGAAGGGCCTTGGCATATGCTCGACATTTTGCAGCTCTTTCTCCCAGGAGGACAATGCCATTATCATCTCTCAAAGGCAGCGGACCCTGGGTAGAAGCACATACATCAAAAGCAGGATGAATATAAAAAGGAGAAAGAATGTGTGAACTCTTCACACTCTCTTCACAGACATGGGCCAGCTAGCCAGTATTAAAAAAGAGTTGCCCAACAGCATCCCTACCTTGTCACTGTGTTCCATGAATTCTGCCAAGTTCAGCAGCGTCTGAGTGACTTCTGCAATGTCCTGAGAAGTCAGGGCCAGTTCAATGCTCCGGATCAGCTCATCCTGCTGGTCCTCATTCAGTTCAGACCAGCATGAAACAAAAGCTGCATTGAAGAGATCTCTGAGGAGGAAAACAAAAGAGAGTGGAGATTTATTATTCATGAGAAAAAAATCAGTTTGACAGCAGATTTGCCTTTGTATTCAGAGAAAAAGAGCTAAAAAAGAGTTGTCTACCTGCAATAAATAGTGATTTTTAGCTTTTATAAAGCTAACTTCTGTACCAATAACTGCATTTTAAGAGACATATAACAGGATGAGATATTACAATTGTAAAAATATTGTCCTGTCACAAAGTATTTTAGGCTAAAACAAACTCTTCATAGCAGCAAGAATGCTCTTCTCTTCTGTTATGAAGAACCAGGCCTAATCTGTCTTGTATCACAAAGGCATGTGGTAAAAAAGGTCACTACATTTCTCTGGACACATACTCTGCAAGACTTGTTTTCTGTGCTCCCTAGCAGACTGCAATAGCTAGATTTCACATTAATGACAAACCTTGAGGTGGAATGGTCATGAAAAACATAGAGTGACAACCCGTTTTTTCTGCTATTGCTGAGGGGAAGTACTGTGGAATGGGATTGGGATGCGTGGTGTATACAAGGAGGATGCCAGCATTACCTCTGCCTTCTGAGGAATTCCTGACTTGTCATAATTTTGTTTGCTCTTCTATTTCAAAAATGATGAAATTCACATTAAGCCAAACTTAACCAAGAATAAACACTTTTCTAGCACCAGTAGTCAGAGTCATATCACTGAGATGACAAACGATGTCATCAAGAAGGCAACAGGCAACTGCTTACAGAGACTCAAAAGATTTTCCAGACATACTGGTTGCAAAAGAAATAAAGCACTGTGGCTTATTCCACTTTTAGGTATTTTTATTCATCCACAGTAGCTCCTCAAAACTATTTCATGCTCTGCTGTTTTTCCAGCTTCACTTTTATGTACTGCATTTTATTTCTAGACTAATATGCAGAATTCCACTGAAAGATTTTGTGCATATCATGGAGCAGCCAACTGTGAAGGGTGGAAATGAAATCAAGCTGCCAGCTATTTGATTTGTCCCAAAGCAGGATCTATCTCTATTTATGGAACCTAAGAGTAACTTGAAGTAACGTTTTGCTTATAATATCTGGCTTGAATCTGCAATTTCAAGTGATCTGAAAAAAAAACCCAGAATTACTCTACCGAGCCATGGGATTATACGCCTGAGCCAGGGCCCAGCATGAGCGCAAGGATGGTGAGGAGGAATCTTTCAGCAGCTCCAAGCTTAGTCTTCTTAACCATTCCAACCAGTCATCTTTGGAGACTCTTCGGGCTGCTCCCCAGGCCTGCAGTACAAAGCAAGACAATTCAGCTATCAAATGAAGTGCTATCCAAAAGTGGAAGAAATCCATCAGCAGAATTACTTCTTTACAGCTCCAAAGCTCATTGCTGAGATTCCCTTTTCAATTCCCTGAAATCCATTAGCTTTACCCGATAATTTGCAGTACTTTAGTCTCATTTCTAAGAAATCTTCCTCTAAATGTATTCCTGTCATGACATGCCAAGTATTTAACATGAATAATTCTTTCCCTATAAAAATACATCAAGAGCTGAAGCCACTGTTGAACCATCAGCTTAAAAATACTTAATGCGTTTAGAATTACATCTTTAAGCCCAGCATTTTCCAATCCATCCCACTACTGAACTAAGTGCTACATACATTTACTGTTTAAATTAGCTAGTGCTGAGCTATTAATTCCATACTGGCTTCAAGAGAATATAGCACTAAGAAGAGAAGTTGTGTATGAAAAAATGCAGAGGCTCTCAAATAGATGCCTCTAAAAGCTACAAGTGATTCCTTGTGAGCTAGGAAGTCTGGTCCATACCTCACATAACAAGAAAGTGTAAAGATTACTTCATGGCCATTAATATTCTGATAAATCAGCTGCTCCTATCTTTAAAGTTGCTTAGCACGTTCTAATTTTACAGTCTCAGACACTACTTTGACTTCAGTTTTTCACAGAACTGGCAACAGAAGAAAGTTACAGATGCAGTTCAGATGTACTGGACAAACTCTTTAGATGAGGTACAAGAGCTCCTCCTGTCAGTAACAAATTCATGCTGTGCAGCACTCCAGTCTTACCTTCTGCAGGTTGATGGTGCTAACATGTAGTTTCTTCATGGGACCTGTTTCCACAGGACCACTGGCCAAAGTTTCTCCTTGGTTGCTTCTCAACATTCGGTGCTGATAAATCAGGGGATCCTCCTCTTCATCAGCAAGAGTGTAGCCCTACAATACACAGCTTACAATGAAGATCACATCCACACATACAACAGCAATATTCTACAAGTCAAAAGGATGATAAAGTCAGAGCACTATCCAGTTTCACAACAACATCCATGAGGCAAGCAATTGTGTTTCATTGTAATTATTGCACCTTATAAACCAGAGAACTCAAATGATATCCCTTTTCCATTCAAAATAACTGCTAAGAAATCTTAGACCCTAGTATTAAAAGCCAAAATAATGCATTTTGAAACAAGCACTTTTTCCCATCTGACCCACTAGTAAGCCTAGAAGAGCAGTGTGCTACTTGTTCCACACTAATCAATTCTCAAACACTCAGTAACAGCTTTGCAGTGTGGGATGCACTACAGAAAATGCTGAGATAATAAGGTCTCCTGAAGTCCTGAAACTGTGGAGAAAAAATCCACACTTAAGAACTACTGAGAAAAAAGTAACGACAGGGGCCATGAGTTTATGTTCTTACCTAGAACTTGCAGTGATTTTCTTATAGGAAATAATTGATACCAGCTGACAATAATTTTCCCAGTGCAATCTCAAAGTCTCCTTAAAAAAACTGCACATAACACACAGATACAGCAAACAATCATTCTTCATTTTATGACACAAAGTTTCCACCTTCATCTGTTTCAATGTGAAAACAACCCCAAAGTGCCATTATGTAAACAACTTTACACTTTTTAACTCACCTTTACAATTCTGCAGATGAGAACGTCATAGCGTTGATGGTTAATTCTGTGGCGCACCAGAACTTTGTTCACCATTGGGATAAAAATCTGGTACTGTGCAGGGGAACACATTGAAAGCTAGTTACCCAGTGTCACCAAGACCCATAAAATCCCACCTTTGTTTCATCAATCTTTTAAGAAAATGATTCAGAAAGTTTGATTTCAGTAACTCCCAATTCCAGAAAGAAGTGATAGCAGGAAAATAAACCTGTCTTCTTTAAAATCCCAAACAAGTGTGTTACAAAGATTCAACTTTAAATCCTTGATCTTTGGGACAGTCCCTCCTTCTATGGGCTTTCAAGGCCAAACAAAAATAATATTACCTTCTTTCCCAGCTGGAACACCAGAGAGGAGAGTGTGTCCATTGCAGTTGTCCGTAGCTCAGGACTCTGATCTAGCGTTCGCACAATGGGATGAATAATCCGTGAAGCATAATCAGTGAAATCCAGGGACTCTGTCAAGCGGTCCACTGTTTCTAGAGCAGCTCTAAAGTCAGAGCAGAAGGAACAGAGGGTATAAGATAGGAAAAATTAAGTGTAAAAATACCTGATTCATACTCAGAACTCCTAGGCATCACTATTAAACGGAAAAAACCAGGTCACCAGCTCTCTGTTAATGAAGCTAGTACTTGCAGTACAGCTTGCAAGTTGCAGCAGCTAAAATACTGGCAGGCAAGAACCAGAAAGTAATAGAAAAGCTAGGAACAGTGCTGTGACGTCAAACAAAAGCAGTCTTCTATAATGATTTAACACAGAGAAAACCTCTGGAAGGAAGTATTCATTCCACACTTGGCTGGGCCAGCCATTGTAGAACTCAGATGTCACAGGAAAATAGAGACTTGCAAAGCCACCAAAACTTACTTTCGAGCCACCACTGGGACATCTGGGGCATCAAATAGCTTTACAATGGGAGGTAGTAACAAATGAAGGTAGTCATCCAGGTTAGCTCCAAAGAGCTGGATCGCATTCAATAGCTGGAGGGAAAAACGACCCAATGTGACTCAAACTCATGAAAGAGATGCACTTTAAATAAGTCAGTGAAAAGTTGCTTCAACCTTCTGCTTTAAACAAAAGAACTGTCTGCATCATTTCACATCAAGCTGCACTGATTTGTACCTATCCTATTTGCTCGCCACACGCAAGGAAGAAGCTCTGCTGCAGCAGGGCACTTTGGGCATGCACCTTCCTTGGAGACATCCAGCTTTTGGAGCTTCCCACTCACCTTGACAGAGACAATGCGACTCTGACTGTTGTCATGCATGAAGACCCGTAACATGTGAGGAATGAGCTGAGGCAGGTAAAGTTTGAATTCGCCTCCTAGAGCCACGACAATCTGCTCGATAAGTAGGATAATGGTGCTCTGTATGGAGTTGTTCATGACCCAGAAGTCCTACAGAAGAAAATAAAGAAAAAAGGAAAAAAATGAAACAGTTTTCAGGTAAACTGTACCAGTTAAAAGAAAGTCTCTAGATAAATTCAAGATTGCAGGGAGGGACTATACTTCCCTTATAGATGAGTATAAATTGGCAGTTTTTGTCTGTGTTTAAAACAGTCTGTGCCTTCAGTATATTTATAGCTGTTAAAAACAACCTGTAGGCAACCAAGTTTTCTTCATCCCTCTAAGTGTTTGCAAACAGTAAGTGAAAATGAAGTGAAATGCCACCTATTTATGAACTCCAAACACTTGTTCCTCAAACTGTGCTTTTGAAAGCAACACACACACAATCCAAGCACTCAAATGGACTTATGCACTAGCAGAACCTGCCCTTACTGCAGTTGCTAGATATAATGTACGTTACTGTTGCAAACACACTTCTTCCAAACAGAATTACTACTTCAAATGTGTGGAATTGCAAACTTTGTATGATTTTATGAAGCACCTAACAGACCTGATATATACCCGAAACACTATCGACCTTCCCTGACATTACGATGCTGGCTTAAAGACTGTACTCACTCTCATAAGGGTGACAATTTCATCCATATAGGGACGAATATGACTTCTCACAAAGGACACCAGCATCCCTAGCTGCTGGAACAGGAACTGGAAGGAAGAAATGCGTAATGATCAATGTAGTTTATATAAATGTCAAAGCAACAGCAGGGAAACAGTGTTTTAACAGGCCAGTTGCAAGCTCATTTACCAAACAGCATGCATAGCACGTACATGCTCAAAATCTTGGGGCTGAATTCTTGGCAGCTTCAGCTCAGCAGCTTGGGATTTTGGGGGTGAGTGGGTGTTGTGGGGGGGAGTGATTTTGGGTTTTTTTTGGTTGGGATTTCTCCCCCCAACTCGAATCAAAAATTTTGTAAGCTGAATGCCTTAGACAGTCAAGCACACAAATAGGGATTTATAATGTGTCAGCTATTTATAAAGTGTCAGAACAGACTTGCAAGCACAAACACCTCAACAACAGAGCTTTGTAATTTAGGTTTGAGGGATGCTTCCAAAAATTAAGCCCCTAATCTGTTCCCCCTGCCTATAAACCAAACCAGCACACACTTTTAAGATACTCTTAGCCATGCCCACCCAGATACACTGGTGAAAAGTTACTGGGGAAGACTTTAGTCCTTGCCAGAAATATCAGGTTTTTGATAGTGGATTGTACCACAGAAGAATGTTGACTGAGAATTTTGTTTGGATGCAATAGGACAGTTTTGCAATTAATTTTGCCCCAGTACAATCTTATGCACTCTCTTGTGACAATTAATTTACTTTTCAGATTGGTATGAAATAACTTTTTGCACAAAATAATATATATATATAACATTTTCCCACTAGGAAAATGTAAGTTGCATATTAAATTTCAGTTCTCCATGCAATATTTGAAGACAAAGTGGAGCTCAGAAAAAGACAGAGAAGCAATTTTTTTGTGAAAACTAAGTAAGAAATATTATCACCTGCTTTAGCAAGAGCAGTACACCTACATTTAGTAGAAATGAATGCTGAGCTCCTGAACCATGCCTTTTTGGTGTAGTGAGAGGATGCTTACATACAGGACAAGGACCTGCCTCCTTTAGGCTTTAGTGTCACGCATACCCACCTCAGCTCTTCTCCCCAGTACACTTTCACCATCTTCTTTTACCTGAAAATTTTTAAACAGAGTGTGCAAAACTGCATAGCTTTCAAGCAAGTTAGATCAGTCAGGTCTAGAAGTTCGGCCAACCCGGGCGTGTGAGGTGTTTTCCTTCCAATCTGAGTAGTAGTTCAGTCTGGGAGAAAACAGTGGTTCTATAGGAGGGTTGGGATTCTGCTAAAGGAGCACCCATCCCACCTATAAAACACAGTACCAGTAACTAACACGAACTACCCTTCCCACCCCAGAGATTATTTTCAGCTGCCTGAGGAAAAGATTGGCAAACAGCAGCCATCTCTGGTTAGGTGAACCTTAAGCCCATTATTATCTTCACACAATTCTCATTTCCTTCTAAAACTGTAAGTGAAGTGGGAAGGAAGAGAAAGCACTGCTGTGGAATCACCACCCACACTGCTCTGAATGTTAGCAGACTGTAGCAAATTGAATTTTCCTTCTCACAGATGAGCAGTACATGGCTCTATCAGAAATTCAAAACCATCTACCTCTATTATTTAATAATACTGTTTGCAACAGTACATTAATGCAGAGACCACTGAAAGCTCTGGAAGCTGCACAGGCTGTTTTCCTGGACAAGACCAGCTTGATAAAACAACAGAATCATCTATTAGCCTTTAAGGATTATACACAGAAGCAGCTGTTTCAATAAGAAGCAAAATAAATAAATAAATAAATAAATAAATAAATAAAACATTTCCACTGCATATTCTCTCAAATGCTCACAGAAGGGAAAAAGCAGAGCTGAACCCCACTTTTGCAGCATGCCTGGCAGCAACACACAGCACAGCAATGCCCAAAGCCAGTCACATTCTCTTTTTAATAGATGGATTCTTATTTTAGGGCAGTGGAACAGGAAGGAAGGAGTGGAGGAGCGGTCCCTAGTACACTCACCTCTCGGATGGCACCATCACAAACCCGTATTACGTTAAGGAACGTTGGCATGACCTGGGGCAGGAACTGCACACACTTCAGCCCAAGAGATTTGAAAATAAAGGTGATGGCCTGAACTACCATAGTGTGGTGTTGGGACAAGGATTGGTCTCGGAAAATTCTCATCAGTGCCACCATAGAGACAGCTGGATAGAACTCGTCCAGAGGGAGGTTTCCCATGTTCACCAACATCTCACTGGTACTGTAGTCCGCTAGGAAAAAAGAGAGTAGTGTCACAAACTACACAGGAAATGGTCTTGAATACCAGCTCAGAAGCAGCTGAGTATCAGGTGAAAATGTGCACTACTAATTTGTAAAGAGGAGGAAACAAACTGATAACAACAAAACCAAACCAAACCAAATTAAAAAATCAACACCTGTTTTTAGGTGCTAAAGCTATTAATCTGAAATAAAAATGCAGATACTTACAAGAATCCTGGCTGGATTTGGACTCAGAGAGGCTGACGGCTGAAGCATCTCGTGACTGATCAATCATGCCAATGTTCACTTTGTGTTTGTAAGGGTCCAAAGCACCCAGCAGCCCTAACACACGAATAGCCTGGTAAGACACAAATAAAAAAAGAAATTCATCAGAACAGCATCACCAAGGCAAAAGCCAATTAATGAACCCACATGTTTGAAAAGGTCCTGAGGATTAAAGAGAGATGTGGAACTGAAGTGACCACCTGGAAAAAACATCAATGCTTTCCATTCAACTGCTGGAGACCAATTCACTGGCTAAATATTGTCACATACTGAAATCTGCTTACTGTACACAGCACAGCAACAGCAATGATCCTTCACCCTTCCTCCCCACTCTCAATCTATGCAGACACATAGATTTGCATTTGACAGTTTGTTCTTCCCAAAAATACTTTTAGAAACTGCTGCAATAGCTTCATGTCCATACCTCTCTACGGGTACCCTGGTTCTGCTCAGTCTTCAAGAAGTTCAGAAGCACCTCCAGCAAAGTTGGGTACTTCCTATAAGGTTCCACCACATAACCAGTGCTGGCCACAAGCTGTCCCAGTGTCCAAAGGGCCACCTGGATAGATCAAGCCCAGAGAAGATTAGTTTTGGCTGGTGAATTTATTATTCCTCCTGATCCATCAGTTACTCAACTTCTGTAAAGTTTCTATGAGCATTTTAGCGTCACAGTGTAAATCACAGTCGATGGTTTGAAAGCCTCTGTAAAGAGCTTTTTAATAAGCAATAGTAAAGAAAGTGATAATCAACAATCTGTTAGACTCTGACTGCCATAATTGCACTCACTTAGAGATACAATTCAAAAAGGCATTTGATTCAGTGAGTAAATGCCTTCTAATAAAAACTCCTTCCTTTTTTTTCCTTCTTTTCCTTTAACAATTCTGTGCTATGTCACAACAGACAGGCACTGACCTGTGTGCCACAAGTGTGACTATACTCTCCATGAGTGAGACCCTAGTGATCGGAAGGTTCATTTTAGCAGCTAAAATGGGTCACGTGGATACTTCACTACACCTTTGGTCACAGTGGATAGAAAGCTTAGTGCAGTTGTTAAACACTTACCTGTCTTTTAGCCAACAGGGAGGAGTCCTGCAGCATGTCCATAATTATAATGAAGAGCTCATCCACCCACTTTCTCATTTCCAATCCACTGACCTATTGAAAGACAAAAATCGAAGTCCTTCATCATACTGCCAAAAGCTTAGAGCTGCCCCCCTGGCAGAGAGGTACCTGCAGTATCCCTACCTGTGCAAGCTCCCCAATGGTAGCTAGGACATTGTTAATCACCCCTGGATTTGGATCCGGATCGGGATCTTTCAGTTTCACAATCAGTGCCTGGTAGGTGACAGAAGAACAAATTAGAATGTCTTTAGAAGACTCCTTGCTGTACATACAATACTCAAAATGATCTTTTTTTGTTTATGCCTGAAATTGACTGCATAGGGGCTCAACCTGCATCATGGTGAGCATTTCAACAAACAATGTAATTCTGGTTTCCCAAGCTTCACACAAATCCAGAACCAAGGCTGTTGCATACGTGCATTACTGTGGGTAACATCCACAAAATCTGATTTTTTTTCCTGCTCTGAGGTAGAACTGATGGTTATGTATCCACTTGCCATATCACACTCCAAAGTCACCAGGAAACCTACAGAGACTGTACCTTAAGAATAGGCTCCATGTATGGACGAATGAGGCGTGGAGCATTAGAAACCAGGTGACCCAACATCCTGGCACTCTGCTCTTTAATCCTGCCAACACCACTGTGTTCCAGCTCTGTCAGAATCTGCAGAAAAGAAGACAAAAGCACGAGAACAAGGAAAATAAAGGTAGGCAAAAATGTATTGCTTTTTCTTTCTGTTGTCATTGGAGAGGATGAAATCTCAGCACTTATGAAGGGTATTCTACATTTATACCCCATCCAGTCATTCACGCCCAAATGAAGTTGAAGTTAATTAGCATAAAACTGAGTAAATGGCTCCAAAACCATCTACATTTATGAAGTGGTGCATCCATTCAAAAGTGCTCTAGCATGATGAATGTGGGGTGAAGTAATGACTGCTACCCTTTCCTTTTAGTATATCCTTAGAGCTTTAGTCCAAATATCAAGCACTAACGATTTCCTGAAGCCTGAGAAATATTTTTCCAAAAAAAGGAGCTATTCCTCCACTCTCCCACACATTCACTACAAAATATCCCAGTCTCTAACACCACCTTAGTCTCACCACCAAGTATTCTGCAGGCATTTTCACTGCAGGCATTCCTGTTCGTTACCTGGATTAACATCTTGCGCAGAAAAGGCATGACAAAAGCGGGGTTCATGCTGCTCAGGCGACCCACAGTACAGATGGCCAACTCTCGGATTTCAAATACTTGATCATTCAGGGCCACAAAAAGAGCTTGCAAATTTTCTGCCTGGGCAAGGTGAGCATCAAATCTCTCATCCAGAGAAGCCAACACACAGAAACGTATATCAGGGTCTGCAAGAACACATTTGTTTCTCTTTAAATGCAGGAAACTCCTGTGCTTATTATTGCCCTTGTTCACCAACTGGCCCCAAAAATTCTTCACAGCTTCAGGGAAATGCCAAGTTTCCCCAGCCTGAGACATTACATCGGTATTCTACACAGGAGAAACAGTGTAGGTCAGCTGAACAAATTCAGTAGTGCTTCAATAATTAGACCAGTATGACGCCAACCTCTTGCACCTACTAGTGGCATATGTGGAGGCAGCGTGCAGAAAACAAACTCATCTCAGTTTAACATATTGTAACTGAAAGAATGAGAAAAAAAATGAAGTAGGAAGATTCAACAGTAGGGCCCAATCCCTTCCCAAACTATGAAGTGGAGGGCCACGGCACAGAACAGCAGTAAAAGAAGTCTCAGGGCTCTACCTAGTTCAAAGGACTACTGAGAGTATAGTTTGAGCATTTTTGCTAAGGTTCTATTAATACCTACAAAAAAAAAAATCAAGATCTGGGAAGAGAAACTTGGAAACTTTCCAAACTGTAAAGAATGAGAGCTTAAGTTCACAGCAAGTATGTTAAAATTCTACCACAACATGAATATTGTTACCTGTTCACATGCTAAAGTTAACATGGTAAGAGAAACCTTTTGTCTGCACTTCTCACTAACCTGGGTCAGTTATTCCAACCACAAGCAGTTTGCTGAGAACATCAGCAACAACCTGCACTGCTGTCTGACTGACCACATGGGCGTGACCACTGATCAAGTGGATGGAAGGTGTGAGCAAGCGCGAGCAAGTGCGGGCTGCTTCCATCCGAATCTCCTTGTGCTCGCTGTTCAGAAAGTGGTCTGCACAGTGCCGCACAAACTGAGTCAGAGAGTGGCCTAGAAGGAAGAAGATGGGGAGTTTAATACAGGTGGGGAGTTTAATACAGCTTTATACCTCAGTTACTGGTCTTAAGGGAGGAGGAGTTTAAAGAAAGTGCTTTCAGAGTCTTCCTGCTACATGTCCTCCACTCCAATGCACTAGCGTTTCCATCCCATAGCCCTTGGCTCCCCACTTCCTTATTTCATCTTACCTTCAAACTCGAAGCTACCCAGTGTACGAAGGGCAAGGGTGATGCTACCCACATCACTGGCCTCGGGGATGTTGGTGAGGCTAGGGGAGGCAAGCTGGTGGGCAAGGCCCTTGGGCATTCCTGGATGTCGCAGAGGTTTGTGCATTAGAACAAGGGAGAGCATTTTCAGCAGCCCATCCTGGATGTCTTTCTTTAGCTGTGGGATCTGACGACTCAAATCATACAGCACAGCTGTTAGAGCAGGGCTGAGGACAAGAAAAAAGCAGACAGTCGTTAGAACTCAAACAACAAGGTGCACATTCCACCTTTCTGTTTATGCTTTTGCCTGTCAGGTGATAACTGTGGGCATTCAAATATCACAGCAAGACCTGTCAGCAGAGCATGTGGGTCCTTGTGTGAAGTCCAGCACACCAGATGACCTTCTTATGTGGACATCAAACTGCCAGGACTGCTGCACACATTGCTACAGTACTGCTAGAATGCCACGAACACTATTGCTAGAATACCATGAACACTTGCACACAATAATGCTGTAACAAGTGTTACAAGTGTTAAGTGACTCCTTATACTTGTGCTTTCTAGGCACAGAGGCAACTAAATTCACTTCCAGACAGCAACATTAATCTGAACAGCTCTGTGCTACCCGGTTACTTTCTCCATACCCTCCCATACTAACAACTTTTTGATCTAGGAAATTTCCAACAGGAACTGTCAGCTCCAAAGGTGAAAGAAACTAGGACCAAATAATTCACCACTTCAGTTCTCCTTCACTGCCAATTTGATACAGCAGAAATCTGTTGGCCTTCAAAAGCCTTTCTGAACTTTTGCAGCCTGTTGCCAAATGTGTTTGAATAGTGGAAAGGAAAGCAGATTACTTTAGAATTCACTTGCTCTTCCACAAACAGAGCAACAGAGAGCGACACTCGAGTAAGTCAGCCACATAAACACATAAAGCATATTATAAGCTACACTGATCTTCTTTTCTGGAGGGTCAATTAAAAGCAATGTCTGTTCTCAATCTGAAGACTTTGAAGGACTCATTCCACGTAGCCAACAATGCCATCCAGTGGCTAACAGGAAAATGTGCTCCCATGCCTAGTACATACCTCAGGCCCACGGCCAGCATAGGTTCCAGAAGCTCTTTGATGTCCTGCTGGATGCTGGGTCCCATGGCTCGGGCCAGCATACTAATGCAGGTGAAGACTGTGGCATCAACCTGCACGGATTTCTGCCTCCTGCAAAGGGATCACATAAAAGTTAATGAAGAGGAGCTGCTCTTTTTCAAACATCAGATTTTACCTCTGATTTTAATGCAATAGCTTGATCCCACATCACAAAAATGACACAAAGAACAGGTGTTACAGTTTTTTCCTCTAACCTTCGCATACTTACTTGTGTGCAAAGTCCTTTGGTGGAAGAGCTGCTTTTATGATTTCAAGGACTTTTGGCAGGTAAGCTTGAAACTCAGACCTCACAGCCACAGAAAGTAAACCCAAGGCCTGGAAAGCTGCTGTTCTCTCCTTCTCCTTCTTCACACAGCTGAGAACATGATTCATGGTGTCTGGAAGATACTGATCAGCTGCCCACAAGAGAGAACAATACAGATATTGAAACTCATTTAGGTTTACAGGTTGCATCATATTTGCAACTAACTCTTTACAAGTACAAAGCTAGGGAATGGATGTAGCAGACATGGTGCTGTATAATAAAATTTTCAAAGGCCAGGTGGCCTTTTTCTTTAAATATTCACCAAAATAAGAGCTATGAGGGGAAAAAATATTGCAACAAGTTCTATACACAAATAAGATCTGAGCAACTTGTTTTTTTAGTCATTGATTGGAAAGTTGAAATAACAACATGAAGTTTGTTCCAACCCACTTGGGTAGCTTGGTGACTTGCCTCTAACCCTGACACTCTACCAAGTTTGCTTGACAAATCAATTTAACTGCTTTATAGCCAGCAGTTACTTCCCATTTTTACTTACTATTTCTTGGCACATGCAACAGAGAAAAAACAAAGACAACTCAGTTGATATTTAGGATACCTTGAGTGGGAACAAGAGAGGAGAATTCAACCTTAAGTTTGACTTATTGAGAAAAAATAAACAAACTCAAAACAGCCTCCTAAAAAACCAGCAATAGAACAAAAAGAATGTGCTACATCTTACAGTACTGATTACAGAATTCGGACATCAGTTTTAAATCCATTTTCTTCATCAAAGCAACACAAAGGTATCAAGTCACACTTATTCAGAAAAAAAAAGACTGTCCTCCCACAGAAGAATTTGCTCATCTTACAAGCATTGCATTTGTACTGCTGCATTGCCTGCACAAGCTCATCTGGACCAAAGAGAGCTGGATAACTTCCAGCCCAATTTCAGCAACACTTCTAACATCCAACCATCTGTCTTGTCACCTGTGAACGCCGAAGGACGGAAAGCCGCCAACCGTGGTAGCAGATTGAGAACAGTCATCTGGATCAAAGAATTTTTGCTGGTTCTGCATTTAAGAACCCACTGGCACACCTGGAAGGAGACAGATTTGGCTCTGAAGGATGGCCACTGGCAGTAACGCACAAACGTTTATTACCTGGGTGCTTTAAGACATTTGGCTTCAGAGTCCCATCAGAAAGATGGATAATTAAGGCTGCTTTCCAAAGAAAGTAAATCACTTCCTCTATGAGAGTCAGTGACAAAGCCAGGATACTTACAATTAGTGAGTTTTGATGCTCAATTCAATACTGGACTACGTAAGGGCACTGAGGACAACTGGTCTACAAGATCCAATGCTGTGAAAGCTTGTAGGCAAGATGAAGAACCTACCTGATCAAATTTCTCTTCCATTAGATCCCTGCAGCATCGACTTTCCACCAACGTAGACTTTGCCGGGACAGGTGAGGTCGCAAAACCCATGATTCCTTGGTGGGCACTGTACCCCAGAAGACCAGCCAAAGCATTTGACTGAGAGGGCTGAAGAGACTGGAAACTAGTGAAGGGGGTGATGTGGCGAGGTTTGGTACTAAAGCCCATCAGGTCTTTGCAGTACTTGTCATGCACAAGCTGCTGCTGAGTGATCTCTTCCATCTCTTCTCTAAGGCGCTGGACAAAGTAGAAAAGTAATTTGGTTTGTTCTTAAACAAAAAAAAAAAAAACTAACAAAGTATTTAAATAAGATATTCCCAACACAGTTGCCCCCAAATCTCTTGAACAGCATCATGTATTATTGATATACAAATGTCTGTAAAACATCAAATAAGCAAAATCCAGCAAAAATGTCTGGGTATCTAACATGCAACAGACAGTTCTTATTCTATAAATTATTTTTCACTGTAATTAATCCATTTTATAGCACTTTTCATCAGAATTTAATACCTACTCAGCACAAAATTGTTACTCATTTCTCTGACGCACTTCCATTTGTAACAATCAATGCTCTGACTCCATGTTCAGATGATTTTTCAGCCCAACAACCCCAGTTCAAACACCACGGGGTATTTCCACAGACTGCACAATTGCTACACATTGTCAATCAATCTGCCAACCAAAATCCATAATCCTCATCTTGTTCATTTGCTCACCTCTCCCTCCATACTGCTGATTCTCACTAGCTCATTGAGGATCAGTAAGGCACCATGGATTCGGTCATCACGGTTCATTCCTTTCTCTTTGGCCAAAGTCTCATCAAAGCCCTTCTCAGCCTCTTCATATGTATGCTTGGGGAAAAGAAGAAAAAAAAATAAAAAAATCTTGTGATCACACAGAAACAAAGCCCGTGGAACTAAAGTGGTAAACCAGTCAAGAGTTACTGATGCCCTTTAATTTTCCAAGAGCAGACACAAACCTCAACTAACACCACAAAATTCAGATCCACCCAGAAGCTGTGGGCATTTTCAACAGCACTAATCAAACAGACAGTCAGACATGACATGGTATAAACTTCATCAATATCTGCATCACGTATTTGACTATAAGGAACACAAGTTCACAACTTGGATTTTTTTTTCTTTTACTGAACTGTCCAAACATTATTTGATATTAAGAAGCTTGAATTCATGCGACAATGGCAGCACAACTAAGGTACAGGCAAAAGAATCCTTATCTTTGTCACTCACATTTTATCTACACTAATAAACCAATCTGCTAGTAAGAAATGACAATAGATAGATGATTGCATGGCTGTAAAACTAGGTCAGGCTCAACAGCTGAAAATGAGTAATAGAATTCTTGATGGAATTAAGTCTCTTACAGTAGGCTAAAAGAACTATTCATTTTGTGAGGTATTATATTTTCAGCCCTTTCAAGGAGAGACAGTTTTCTACTGCTAATCAGACATACTGACAAAGGTGACACAGGTTCTTAGCTTAAACAGCTGTTCTAAAAATTGGCTCTTGATCATTATGAGGATCTGCTTCAAAACAATTATTTTCTTACTCTGTACCACTGGGGCTTCTGCATCTCCTTTGGCTCCCGTTGAGTGGTTAGGATAAGGCAGGCTCTTAAGGCAGAAACAGCTCCCTCTCGTATGGCCTGTTTGGGATCCCACACTGCCACAAATATATTGTCAAAGAATGGCTGCACTTGTTGGAAGAAGAAGGTAGGCACGCTGATTGCCAGCTCACGCAGGACAAGAACCTGGAGGTGGAAAGAGAAATAGTACCAGTCTGTGAAGATGAGCACATATAGACAAACCTTGTAATTTCTAGATTTTTAAATAGACTGTTAATGTCTGCGAAACCGAGCTGTTTCCAGCTCCAAACTTCTACAGTTCCTATCACAATGATGTCTCAACTTTCTTTAGTCACTGAGCTAAGACAGAAGCACTGAAACAGTGCTATATCTGCCATGAGAGCATCACAGATTCTCAGATATGGACTGGCAGCTATTCTGGTCTTGATCAGAGATTCTCCACAGCCTTCTGAGCACATCTCCTACTCTCTTATGTATTCCTAACCAACCTGCTCTAAGAAAAGTGAAAAAAAAAAAAAAAAGTTAACTTACAGCTGCATGTCTTCGACCCTCATTCCTGTCAGCTCCCAGCCATTCCAGAGCTCGTTTCACCTCAAACTCCACATACTCAGCTGTGAAGGTGTCACCAGCCATCGCAAGCCGCCCGATAGCCTTGGAGGCCATCTCCATTACAACAGGGTCATTGGATGGCAAAAGGTTCCTCAGGTAGTTGGCAAACCTGCCAATACGGGTGGCATTACCTCCTTCAACACCAATGAGGCTTGCTGTGGAAAAAGGAAGCAATGCTGTAGGTTCTTCCCAAGAGCCAGCAAGGCAGACAGTAAGTAATCCCTGGATGAGAGTTAGTATTCCCTACCAATTTCTTGAAGATTCCCATTAACTCCTCCTAAACTACAAATCCCGAGTTAAAAAAATTAATAAAAGAAATAGAACAGGGCCACCATTCTTTCAAGCCTGAACTTGTTCAGTGATCAGGAAAATGCATCCAATAGCTTCACAGATTTTCCCCATTTTTCCTTAAATAAAAAAAAAGAAAGAATCCCCTCTGGGATCATGGACCCATTCCCAATAGAAAGGCATCCACCCATATGCAAATACTGTGGCTGGGCCATCTCAGAGAAGGCAATGACTAAATGGAGGAAGGAAACAGAAACAATTTTTAAATTATACTGTCAGCTTTAAATTAGATGTTGTCAACAGAGATTCCTCTAGCTCAGGGACCTCCACTGTTTTCAAGACACATTGGGACTGGATGAATATGCCCATGAGACTAAACCATAAGCACCTATTTGGTTATTAATGACGTAACTGCTACAATAGAGGCAAACCTGCTGGGAAAGCGAAGTGTTTATGCAAGCTGATTTCCCTAAGAGTAAAAATGCAGGCAGCTCTGCCATGTCACAGTGAAAGGACAACCGGAGCAACTCAAGGACCAGCCAATCAGAGTCAGAGCAGAAGGTGCATGAGTCTCTCCCAGGGATGGAGGCTGCTGTTACCAAGCCAGGTAAATTTAAACAAGAACCAACCTCCCCAGACAGAAGAGATTTGAGAAAGTCAGCCCACCCTGATACATGTAAATGGAGAACACAAACTGTCCTCAGCTGAGCTCAAGAACAGCATTTTCATGCGCTCAGCATTCACATTTGATGCTTGACACACTGAAGCGCTCAGGGCCCGTTAAGCACCAGGTTTTCAGCCACTTTCAGCACTCAGCAGCTTCCATGTTGACACTTACAGACATATTTTTCAGAGCCCAGCAACTAGCACGCACCCAGTGTACTGAGCAGTCAGACATCAGGCCCCAATTATAAAAGCTGACTCCTTTTGAAACTCTGTCACTAAAGATAAATGAAGGGAAAACTCAACAGAAGCAGTAGGAACTCTCACTCACCTATAGCCAGAATGCCACCCTTCCTTTCATTTGCATCAGAGCTAGAGACCAGCTCAAATATATGATGGTTCAGCTGATCATAAAACCTGGTAGATTCTTCCTGACTCATCTGTAAAAGCAAAAAGTTCAAATCACTATTACTTCCTTCCTTCCTGCCCCCAAAACTTCCATTAAGATAATGCTTCTTAGGTCACTTAAACAGAGATTATATCAACCATACATTACAAACATGCATTACAGTACCTCTACTTTGTGCCCTAGATGTGTCAAGTTTATTTATTCTGGTGCTTGACCACCCAAGTGACCAACTCACCTATCCCAGGGACAAAGGTAAACTCTCAACTATGCTCCACCTACTATATTCCCAAAATCTCCACTCCCAAAGTACCCAGCCTTACTGGCTGGGTACTTTGGATAAATTATTTCATTTGCAGCACTCACTTCACGGAGCTCCATGGTGACATAGTGCTGCAAGTCCTTGGCAGCTTTTGCCCTCGTC
This sequence comes from Heliornis fulica, assembly GCA_013399135.1. Lineage (NCBI taxonomy): Eukaryota > Metazoa > Chordata > Aves > Gruiformes > Heliornithidae > Heliornis > Heliornis fulica. The sequence goes on along the minus strand of VXBZ01001937.1, from coordinate 10,909 downwards.
TCTTCACTGCGACTCTTCAAGCCGTTGGCAAATTGCTGGAGAATGGACACTGTGCCCGACATGATGGTGGTATGTTGGGGCTCAGGGGCATCAAGTCCTGCAAGATCTTCAGAGACACACATTATTTTTTAAAAAACTTCTCTCAGCTACGGAAATCTCTGAGCAGAAGGTGCCCATTCTGAACTCCGTATGTTTCCAAAATACACATCCCACTGCATGCAAGGATGCTGTGCCAGTAGAGCACAGAATTCCAAGTAACAACCACATACCTTAGGCCTTACAACCCTATGACAAAACTGCATCACTCGACCTCCAGCCTATTTACTTTCTAGTTCCTCAAATGCTCCATAAATATGCTCCAGGTCAGGTGTCTGACACCACAGTGATCTAATTCTAAATCAAGGGTCATGCAATAGCTGAAAAACAGCAGGGTCGATTATAATTACCCTAGGATAATTGGGCACAATCTTTACCATATTGACATCATATCTGACTCTGTGAACACTTTCGTCCAAGTTTCCCCACAAAACTCTGTGTAATGCCAACACGAGGAAGACTCAGCACCCGGGGCCTGGCAAGTGTTACATTCTCCAGCAGATACTTTTCTACTTCCAGCCGCACAGATCATTGCAGTGGGATGTTTGCTGTCACCGCACACAACCGCACTTTCTCCTGAGGATCTTTCTTTACGCGGCAGGTATTTTAGAGGTTTGACCCCCTGGTTTGACCGCCCCCAGATTACATAAACCCAAACCCAGCACTTGACAGAAGGGCCCACAGCGACACCAGGCACTAAAACTTACAACCCCTTCTCCCCCTCAACATGTCCCACGCGGTCACAAAGATCCACCGGGCTGAGGCGGCTCAGAGCTTCCCCACGGCCGGGAGCCTGGAGCAGCCTCCCCCGGACGAAGGGAGCAGCCTGTGGCTACGGCCCCAACACCGCCGGTCCCTGAGCAGGGTGTGTCGGGGAATCACACCTCACAACCGCACTGGCGGAGGGACGCGACAGCCGGCGGGCAGGAGCCGGCAGGCCTGAGCCCGCGGGGGATCCCACCGCCGGCGTACCACAGGCCGGGAGTGGAAATGAAGGAGGGCAGGGCGGGCACCGCCGCTGGGGCGGGCGCAGGGCCTTGTAGCAGCAGCACCGCGGAGGCTCGGGCTCGGACAGGCTGTCCGGGCGGGGAGTCGCGGCGCGGGGCCGAGGCTCCCGCAGGAGCGCCGGCGCCGCTGACAGGGAGCGGGGCGCCGGCCCTGCGGGCGCTGAGGCGGAAGCACGCGGGAAGGGCCGTAGCGGCGGGGCCGCGGCGGGAGATGAGGTGAGGGGAAGGGGATGCCGAGGGAAGGCTCTGCAGCCGCACTCACCGCCTCCGCCCCGACCGCCACCGCCGCCGGCAACCCCGCTCCGGGCCCCGCGCNTAGAAAAAAAGCAGCAGGGAAAGAGCGCCCGAAGCTCCGCCCCCTCACCCAAAGCACAGCAAAGCACGACTGTCGCCACCCAACCAATCACGAAGCCAGGCGGGAGCGAGTGGCAGTACAGTTGACCAATAGAAAAGCTAAGCGTGCTGGATTAGTCCTGCTTTCCAGAAGCCGG
>VXBZ01001936.1:124873-174777 GCA_013399135.1 Heliornis fulica | reverse complement strand
TTTTTTTTTTTTTTTGGTGAAGATGTCAAGGAATTAACTTTACCTTTATTTTCAAGAGGAAATGCAGTAAAGTTGAGTCACCTAAACTGCTGGTATCATTGCTAGCTGAAGACTTCATAAAAGAATGCTTCTGACTCATTAGAGCTGTTGGAAGAGTTTGTAGAGAAACCTAGGAAGGTGGAGGACAGCAGATTAGCGTGCAGAGGCTTAAAGTCTCTTCCTGGGAGCAAATGTCTTAATCTGTTGGTTGTGTGTATGAATTATAAGCATATCCTGAGAGTGGGCCTTGAATTCCACTATAGTCAGGGATTGCTTTCCCGTCCTTCCTTGGTGAAATTTGGCTAGCACTTTACAGTTCTGCTGGCTTTATATAGTAAGTCCTGTACTCTGTTGTAACGCTGTTGTAAGATTCTGTTGGCCCTTAAGAAAGTGTCAGCTTTAGACTGCACAGGTTTTAAGGTAATAAACTTACTCAAAATAAGAGCTTTTCTCTTTATGAAGAAAGATCTTTAATTAAACATAGAAGCTACTAAAACTGTTGCTAATACCGAGATCTGAAACTTGACACTTCATTCTAAATGGTTTTACTGATTCTTTTTCTTCTATTTCATCAGCATGTTTTGCACTCAGGTAATGCCAGGTGTAGGCCAACCACTCAATATAAAATCCTAAATGCTAAGAACTTCTGCCTGGGCCTAAACAATTAGACTGTGTCCTGTTTTCTGGTGTTTATCAGCTTTCATGTGAAAGTTAGGACACACAGTTAATCTTTCAATAAAAGAGCAACAGTCACTAAATTCTCTCTTAACAAAGCTGGAAAAAAATGCACAGCAATTTGTGTTTTTTAACCTTTGCAGCACTGACTGTGGCTGATGCACAGTGTGGCTCAGTTTGATCTGAACAATGCAAGCTTTTATGCTTTTAATGTCACTCTTCACAAGCAAAGGAAGGAACAGTTGTGCTGGCTACGTAAAGTCATACAGTGGTTTATTTTGTAAGGGACCTTTAGAGATCATCTAGTCCAGTCTGTAATCTACAGTGTAGTAGCTTGTTTAATTTTACTGCTTGATGTCTAACTTTATCACAGCTCTGCTATTACAAACCTTGTCTTGCAATTTAGAAACTGAAATTAAAGTTTGTGGCTTTTATAGAAAAAGATAGTGAAGGAGGAATGTTACCATTGCCTTCCAAAGCCTGTTAAAAATGTGTGCTTGTTAGATTCCATTTTATCTTGTATATAAGTGGTGGAAGCATGTGAGTATCACAAAATGTCATAAAGTTTGATGAGAGCTAACTATAGAGTTATCATGAACTTTTATAACATCTACCCATTAAAGCTGACAGAATTCTTTAAGATAGATTTTTTTTTGTTTTTTTTTTTTTAGTCTATGATACAGTGACTCAAAGATTAGGTAACTGTCAACAATTAACTGGATTTTAGACTTGTAAACAAGAACTTTGTAGCTGGCTTCTTTGAAGAATACTTTCTGAGAGTGAAATTCCCACATTACCGTGTGAAATACTTTACAAGTGGTAGGCGTAGAAAATGAAACAGAACCTGTGTTGGTCAAGGTTTATGCAGTCTGCTGTTTGTGGAGCTCATAGTGGGACAAGTTCCTGATTTATGCCTGTTTGCCTGGACCATGTGGATATCCAGTACCTGATGAACTAGAAAATTAAGATTGTATACACATGTGCTCGCACACACACACATACACAAATAAGTATGTATATACACACACGCGCGCATATTTCTTTTTTTTTCTCCAGAGTATCCTTTGAATTCTACATCTAGATCTCAGAGAATGCTGGTCATTAAAAAGGGCAGTACAAAAGAACTGCAGGTGCCTGGAGTCCCAGTAGTTGGAAGTCTTTATTCGCAGCCTGTAAAGAGTGGATCTGGCACAAGTGTTTATAAAGGATTAGTCCCTAAACTTGTCACTCCACCTGCAAAGGTGAGTCTTGGATACCGGTGGCATGAACAACATGCTGAAAAAAATCTGGCTTTAATTCTGAATGTGCTTATTTCACTTCCTGGAGTATTATGCTGTAAATTCTTGCTAAGCACAGCACAACCCAAAAGTGAGTGGAAACAACTTATAATTTTTCTTTTGAACTGTTCTGTAATTGGATCTCTTCATATGCTTTTTTTAGTTTGGGTTTTTTTTTTTTTGAGAAGTGCAAGAGCTGTCCAAGTGAGAGTGAAAAGGGTGTTTTTAACTTACAGAACAACAGTTCCTTTTGTATATATGATTTTAGGAGAAAATTAGATATCTAGTTGAGAGAGACAGTTGGCATAAAAACAGCCTCAGAATTTTTCCCATTTATTAATAGAGATGATATTGAAACCTGTTTATGTCATTCTTGTCCCTTTCCAAATGCAACTTTTCATATTCCTCTTCTGATTTTTGTTTCAGGAATTCTTCTGTGCCTCTGGAGAGCATATGATAGTAGTTCTTAACTCTAACATTCTACATTATCAGCATAGATTTCAATTCTGAAAGACTCATATTTTGGCTCTTAATACCTCAAATATGAGGGTCTTAATTGTTTTGAAATTTTAATCTTTATAAAAGAAGTAAATATGGTATTTGTGAGCGCACACAAATAGTCTCTTTTCCACAAGAAAACAGGTATTTGCACCAAATTATAGTTGTAGTTATGGTTTGCCTTTGCTTAATTACTTTCCTAGAGATTCCTGAAAGTAATTGTATTGTAGTTAGTAACTCTTCAAATTTTTGTTTAGTTTACACAGTGGAAAAGCCAAGCAAAAGAGAATAAACTTAGGAATCCATTTCCTTATGGCTCTGCCTCTGATGTTGGACATATCAGTCCTTCTAAATCAATTGCCAAAGCGTCTGCTGTCTCAGTGAAAGAGGTAAATGAATGTCTTGTTTTTATCAAATCTATAAAACATTTACTTTACTTAGATAAGGGAGATCAATAAATTATTCAAAATTGTATTAATTAGGGGAATTTTTGAAGGAAACGTGGAAGGCACACCTAAGTACTGCACAGTTTGCTTTATAAGTTTGCTTATAGGAATTATAACCTAATAGCTTGAAACTTCAAACCTGCTAATGGTCTGGTACACTTCAGAAAGTCCATTACTGGTTAGGAGATCTCCATAAAACTGCATCTCTGGGTTGTCACTAGTAAGGACTATATATACTGAAAGACAAATATCTTCCTCTGCTTTTGAATATGGATATACATGAAACGTGATACTACGGGTGCTAGCAAATCTTTTTGTCTTTCATTCAGAGTTTTCTAAATATCCTTCTAATATCCTTTTTTTTTTACTCCCTATATTAGCATTGTCAGTCAAATTCTTCATCCCCTTTTGACAAAGTTGGTCAGTCTTTTTTAATAAAATTGACAAAAATGCGGTCTCATAAGAAGAGTGAATTTTTGAAAGAAATGAAACAAGATGGAGTGGAAGAGGAACATAAAGATGAGAATCATTCTGGGCAAGACAAGGTAGTTTTCTTACTAACTCATCTAGATTCAACAGCAGTTGTTTTCAGACGGACCATAAACTGTGTTTTATTTCTCTGCAAACAGTTGTAAAATCATGTTCTTGGATCTCCAAATGAAGAAAAGGGATTACATTTTGATGAACTTAAATTTGTTCCAAGTGCTACTCTTCCTCCAGTGCTGCTTAGTAGTTTTTTTTTTTTTTCTCTGCAGTATCTGTTCATATTTGGTAATAACTCAGGTACATCTATGTCCTCAGCAATACCACCAATAAAAAGACTAAATTAAGTTTAGTATACTAACATGATCTTTGTGGAGGGCCGTGTTTCATACCTTGGCTGTTACAACTTACCTTACAAAACAGTTCATGGAAAAACTTGGATCCGCTTCTCAAACCGCTTCCTTTCTAATTGTGTTTAGACAGCCTGAAGTTTTCTATTCTTGGTGTAGTCATAGAAGAAAATTTCATTTATATATTTATAAAGAAACTGGTTTTACTTCCTAATTGAGAACCTGAAGACCTGTACAATCTTTGTGTAACAGGCGTCAGGTTTCTTTGTCCGGTTTATGCAGAACTGGGCTGTCACTGGAAAGTTTGTGTCAGCACTACCAGCCACCAGCAAGCTGTAGCATAATTAACATATATAGTTCAAGTGAAGATACATATGGTATTATTCAGGATGAAGTGATTACAAGCCTAATTGTTGTAAATGAGTGGTTTAAAGTATTTCAACAAAAAAATTCCCCACATAACAAAACAAGAAAACCCAATATCATAAACTACAAACCAGCAAGAGAAGTAGGTGGGTTTGAGGATGGTGTATTTGGATTCAGAGATGTGAAATAAAAACAGTGCCATTGGTCATAAAGGTATGATAAGTTTTTCTGACCGTGTTCCTATTTCATGGTAAAAAAAAAGTAAAGGGACCGTACAACTTAGCTGTATGTGTAAGTTAAGGTCTGTGTCTTTCTGTTAGGCATTCTGTGGTTAAGCAACCTGAGATAGGTGTTGGAGGTGACGTTCATAGAATCATGGAATCGTGTTGTTCAAGTGTGCTTAAGGAACACATAAAGATTTTGTTTTACAGTCAGAAAGATACTAAAAACACTGTTGAAAGCTTTCAGAATTCTGAAAATAGTACACTAATGTGGTGGGGATTCTGTTCCTGAAATTGAAGTTGTTATGTCCTTGGACATATGTATATAAAGACATTGCCTACAGTACTTGTTTGTAAGTGCGTGCATCCTTTTTCTTGCTATTGTTGTTGCACTGATGAGTGTGAGGAAATGTTAAAAAAATAATCATATAAATAATAGTAATGTACTTCTAATACTAATTTTAAAGGTCATCAGTAGAAGATATAGTGTGCAGCTGAGTGGATGGGGAGATAAATGCAGAATAGTTTTCAATACCATGATGCCATTGATTGAACTTTAGGGCCTGCACTAACAGATTTTACCTGAAATAACAAGGCAAATAACAATCAGCAGCTGAATTGTGTGAGAGAAGCTATTTTGCACTGTATGCATTAAAGTAGTTTAATATTTGAATGAAATCTGTTTGATAATGAATGAAATTTGAGATTAATTCTGCAAGTGTATGATTTATCAGCTGAATGTGTGTTCACTGGGAGATGCGTTCCTATGAAATTTTTGCTGAGCATACTAAAATTTCTGGAAGCAACAAATTAGAAAGAATAGGTAACACTGTGGGTGGGAGGGAAATGGTGATGATTGTCGATCCTGGACTCTAAAGAATGTCTTTTTAGAAAGGGTGACAACCAGGTAATAATGATACTCTGTTTTTGTAGTAAGGGAGACTTGTGAGGCTCTTTGGCTTATTACTAAATAAGATTTACAGGTTGCTGAGTGAGTAGAATAAAAAGACACATCTCTGGTTTATAGGATTAAAGAGCTTTTATTATTTGAGTACACCTGAACAATCTGCTTTCTAAATAAACTTTCTTCCATGTTCTTTATTTCATGGCTAGTAAGTTACAGTGGCTCTTAACAGCAGCCCAAGAAGCTCCAGTGGGTGTGTCTGTGTAGGGGAAGCTGTTACCTGAAGTTAAAGAGCAGTATCCAAGCTTTCTGAACTTGTGGCAGGTGAATTTACTGGTTGAGGTATGGTGGTTGTTACCTACCTCTTTTAAAGTAAGTAAACCTGAGAACTTTTAGGCTTTCAATCTTCTCCTGGCTCTGATATTTAACTTGTTTGTAAGTTAAACAGGTAATCTATTTTTTGTAAGTATGAAAGGCAGCTTAAATACTTTAAAAAATTTTAAGATTTAAGATTTTTTTAAGATTTAAGAATTTTAAGATAAGTTTGAAGCTTTGCAGAAAAATATTTGAGGTAGAGCAAAGGAGTTGCTTTTGTGTTACTTGATCGGTGGCATAACTGAATATTTCTGTAGTATCCAGTAGTATGAACAGATTACTCATGAAGCAGTATAGTGTGTCTTCACTTAATCTATAGAATCACTGAGTTGCAGATTTTAACTTATGAATGGAGTTTAATTAACCTCATAATATATAATTATCTTTAACAGGATGAGTCCTCTGACTTACAAAATAGTAACAGTTCTCATGATGAGAGACATACAACCCAAAACTTTGAAAATGAAAACATGCAGGAGAATGGCAACACTTCAGTTACATCTCAAGAGGTCAATGAGTCTTCGTTTTTCCATCAGACAAATATTCTTTCAAGCTCAATTGAGGCAGAGCTTAGGTATGTGCTTTAGATAATACAAAGGGTATTCCTTCACGGTAAGTAAGCATGTCATAAATTCTTACTAGCTCAGAAGTCAAAATCTAAAAAAACTGGTAACGCATAAGATGTTTAATGAGTACTGTTCAAGTTTAACTTGTAGATATGTACTAATGTAACGTGGAATATATTTCTACTAGACTTGGTACTGACTTAAACTTGCTTCACTGAAAAAGCAATGAATTTTCTTATAAAGAAATAAAGCAAATTGCATAGTTACTTCATCCCTCTGATTTTGGCCAGCTTGTCTAGGAGAAAGAGTGCATGTATCTGCTATTTAATTTGTATTAATGGTGCTTTAAATGCTGAATTTATGTAAAACTCCAGTGAGTTTTTCCTCATTGTTAATTTTTTCTGTATCTGACTAGTTGACACCATCAGTGACAGTAAAAAGCAACACGCTGAAAAGGGAGAAAGTAACTTAAAAAGGATTGGAACATAATTTCAGTGTCTCATAAACGTAATGGTAGTGGACATTGGTAGGGGTGAGAAGTCGATCTGGAGATGATCTTGTTGTGAACTCTGTCAGACACCTACCGTTTCTGGCAGTGGTAGGTGAGATAGGTGTATATCTTTTTTAACTTTTTTTTTTTTTAGTGGACTAGAGGACTTTCCATTTTTTAGTACCCACAGAGGAAACTTTCATGACCTCCTACCCTCATGAGTATGAAAAGTGAAATGCACATTGCTCTATTCCTTTTTTCCACCGTTGGGTATGGACACACGAGTCTTTGGCCACTAGAGGCTGCTGGTGGATATGTTTCATCCGGAAGGCAGGCATCAAATTCAGCTCTCATTTGTCAGTTCAAATTACTTTAAAAGACCTTCGTATGCTTTCTGAACAAGTGTCTTTGTGATGTCCCAGAGGGGCTGTGTGCCCATATTGTCCCAGCTTTTTGGCTCTGACCTCTGCATGCATGTAAACGGATGTCATATTAAGCCTTTTTATGGTACATTGGACATGCATACTTTGTACAAGCATTGGTACACCGTGCACAAAATGTATCTTGGGCTTCCTTTCTTCTGAGGAAGTTTCCAACATGCAGCCATGCTGTTGGTGTCAAGTTTGCTAATTTGAAGTTTAATTTTTTTTACGTAGTTCACACTTTTAGTGGTTCTAGAAGCCTAGTATTCCTTTAAAGGGACAGCAGTCCTGCTAACTTGAGACAATAGTGCTTAAAAGATAGTTAGCCATTGCTCTAAATTTTATTTACATTAACAGGAGCTCTGTAACTATTCACTTTGTACATAATACTGTTATGATCTTGCTTGCTTGCAGCAAAAACTTTCTAATTCAAATAACTGTAGCCAGAAATAACAGAAATGTAGCTACCTATGAGTAGCTACATTTGTATTTGGCATTGTGAGCATAGAATCATAGAATGATGATCTTTATATCTATACAAAAGCATGTGCTCTCTTAAAAAGAGAGTTTTGGATGACTTTCATATAATTAGGCTGCTTCCTGAGGATGCAATTGTTCCTGTCTATCATGTTGTCCCATTCAGTCCAAATACTACAGAGAGTGTAATTTCCATTTCTGGTACTGTTTTTTGGTTTGTTTTTTTTTTTTTTTTTTTTTTTTTTTTTTTTTTTTTTAAACAGAATAGTGCTGTATTTCTTCCCTTCTCCTTGTAGAATTCCAGGCATTTATTATGGTTTTGACAGCAGTCTGGTGTCATCTGTCACCTGCAAGTTTGCCCATCCATTGTATTGGGACCTACAGTAGGTTGTGGGGAGGGTCATGTTGAAGGGCATGTTTTGCTAACATCTGGCTCAATTAAGTACCTGGAACATGTCACCAACTGTGAATTTTCTTACTTCCCTGTTTTAATGTATTCACTGTTCTTCATATGTTGTGTCATTTTTGAGTGTTAGTTCTGGCATGTACTTTACATTCATCTTAGTTTTTGTGAAATAGCTTTAACCTCCTTGAACGTTTAAGGCCAACAGGCATGTGGTTTGCCTGAAGAAGGTGCTGATCCTTTTGGCAAAGACTTTGCGTCAAGAGAACTTGCTGCCCTCATTGTTATGTCACGAGGTGTCTTTACCCTCAGATAATGTCAGTTTTCACAGCGTTTTCACATGTAAACCTACTTTTTTTCCTGCTCAGATACTGCTGTCCCACTTTTGGTATTAGCTAAAACACATTTTTTTATGCATCACTGGATATCTCAAGCTTAGTTGTGAGAAATCTATCTGTTTCTTTTCCTCCCCTCATCCCAAAACTCACTTCTAGTGTTAGTCTGTCTGTGCTGAAATACCAGCATCTGCCGCTGGGTGAGGCTCAGTTGTGATGAAGCCTGTCCCAGTTCTGACATTACATATACTAGAAAAAAAAGAAACTGTATGAGACCATTGCATCCTGACTTGGTTCCCATGAAGGGTCGCCACCAGTATGCCTCACGGCTGCTCTGTTGTCCAGGAAAACCTGCAGCTTCTCTCAGTGTGAATCTTTGTCACTTCTAACAGTTTTCAAGTGGGTTATGCAAAGGAAATGCATTCCTACTTTTCCACCTGATGCAAATTTCTTGCCTTAAAATGAAGGTACATTTTTTACCATATGTAGTGGTAAAGTGGTGTTGTCTGTGAAGGACCAGAGAGCTTCTCAACTTCTGAGCTTTATTTATCTTCTGTAAGGCTTTTAACCTAGTTTTATGTAAGAGTTCCTTTTGAAAAAAATATGGTGTGATTAATCCCTTTGTTACAGAACTTTACAGATACGTGTAGGCAGAACTGGAAATGTCTTGAGTGTGTGTAGCAAATTCCCAATATTGTCCTTTTTATTCTAAAGGTTGTTAAAGGAGATGGGCTGGAAAGAAGACATTGAAAATGATGAAAAATATGCTCCACTAACAGAGGAAGAGGTGATGGAGTTTCAAGTCATTCGTGAACGGGTAACAAAAGTTGACTTGTAGTTGGCTACCCTATTTGCCTACCTTTGAGGGTGATCTGCAGTAATTTTGATGGTTACCACCAGTACCATTTCAGTTTTGGAAGAATAGTTGCTTTAAAAAGATAGGGAACCAGTGGTTTTTGTAGGTGTGGCCTATCCTCAAAATATCAATGGGGGGGTAAAGGAGTGCTACTGAGTAGATTCAGCATTGCTGGTAGTAGAATTGCATAGGGTTTCCAGCTCCTCAGCTTAACCTGAGGAAAGGGAATTTTCTTTGAAGGTTTTTATGCAGTTTCCTTGGTTCTTCAGAATCTGTGTTGGAAATTGAGACATATCTAGTTCACTAGTAACAAAGTTTGAAAAGGGATTCTGGACTTCATAGTTCTTTGGGTTTTTTAAAGCTTGAATCAGGAGTGTTGTATGTACCTGATGAGGGGTCAGTGAGGAGGAGCTGGAAAGGAGAATCTTGTGCAGTGTTAAATCTGAACTTACTTCTGTAAGTTTAGCAACACGTGTATTAGAGCAGTTGGAATATTGACCTCTTGTATGCTTGGCTTACTGCCCAGCTTCTGCACTATGTATGGAGATACAGTAATTCCTTTCTTGTTACAGAATCAGTTGGTTCCTTTCTCTCCAGGATTTTAGGCTTTCCAACTGCATCAGGTAGACAGATGGGGATACCTATTCCTCCCCACTGCTTCTCCTCTTCTGGGGCCCTTCCTTATTGCATACTCAATCTTCAGAAACACAGATGTTTGCAGCACTGTGAAAAAAAGGACTGCATCACAGGAGAGGCCATGTAGTGGGAGAAATTAATGGGACACGACATCTGAGGAAGTGGGTGAGAAGAGGGTCTTATTGACTGCAGGAGCTTAGCGTAATTGTAGGTGCTTGGATCTTGGTAGCTGTCCAGAAGTGAAGGCCCTCAGGACAGTTTTCCTTTGTATGTATATATGAAAAGGTAGTGCTGTGGATCTTAAGTATCCAAGACATGAAGATGTAAACAATGTTGAAATATAAGAGTGTTGTTTTCAGGTTTTTTCTTTCTCTAAATATGTTTTGTTTTCTGATTTCAGTTGCAAAAAATTGGTCTCCGAAAAAATGGCATTCTGAAAAATGGCCTCATCCGTGATTTTAAATTCAATCCGTGGAAAAACAGTACTTTCACACCTTCTCTGGAGAATGAGGATTCTGAGACAAGCAGCAGTGATACATCAGATGACGATTATATGTGAAGACTAACATAACATCTTTAGAAGCTTGTATTGATGTAACGAAAATGTGGGGATATATTATCCAGGAAAAATGTCTAATGTATGTAGTAACACACACAGAGTAAGAATGATTTGACCTTTCTCTGAAGAAATTAAGTAATGCTGACTTGAATGTGTTGAACCTTAACTATAATTTCTTTGTAAATGAATGTTGTAGAATGAGGACTAGGGTTGACCCAGCATTGACTTTCTTCATCACCCAAACATTTCTGACCAGCAATGTAATAATGTAACAAATCAGACTTTATCATTTAATAATAAAGAATTGTGTAACATCTTTTAAAACTTGTCTTAAAATGTCCAGTCTTTAAGGAAAAGAGGGGCATTTGACACAGTGTTTTGCTTTCCAAAAACATTCTTCCTTACAACAGAAATCATTGACCACAATTTGTGTCCAAAGGAGTCAGTGTTGCATGTTGGCTAACATGATCAAAGTACACTGGAGCTCTTTTCCTCAACTGACCAGCTGTCCTATTCTTCTACACATCCTGTTCTTTAGCCATTTGTAGTGCAGTTGTTATAATTGCAAAAGACCTTGATGTTACAGTTCAGATTTCTAGAATTTTTACATTGAAATCTTTATTGGATGTTGCGGGGCCCTGTGTTTTCATGTTGAATAGATTTCTTGGGGGGAAATAAGCACTTTGAGGTTACTATTCACATGCAGAAGAACAATCACACTGACTGGGTTTGTTCAATAAATGGAAAATAAAATGATTTAGATAACATTGACTTGGTGCCTAGCATCAAGGGTATTGTTTTTAAATCTGGTAAGCTTTGTTTGCGTTTATATTAACTGCGCTCTAGCAGCAATGACTGCACTTCAAAATGAGGTAAAAACATTTTCATTACCAGGTTTTGCTTTCTGGCAGAAAAAGTATATCTATGCAATAAGCACCTATTTTTCTTTCTTTACGTCAAACTTTTTTTGCTATGATCACACATGTAAAAAACAGTATTCTGTATAGTTTTATTAGATAATTTATTTTCATCAAACATTTTCTGCAAGATTGTGTGAACTGTGTAGTATTTATTCATAAACATAACTGCTTTCAGTGATGTCATGAACGATTATGACATAGCTTATATAAATATGTTACAGATATTGCCCCTTTCAGATACTTTTTTTTTTGAAAGGTACTATTTCTTTCAGCAAGTAACTTGGAATTTAGAATTCTAAAGCAAAAACATGTAGAGAGCTGAACAGGCTGGGCCGATGGTCTGAGACCAACTGGATGAGGTTCAATAAGGCCCAGTGCAGAGACCTGCACCTGGGGCATAACAACCCCGTGCAGCGGTACAGGCTTGGGAAGAGTGGCTGAACAGCTGCCAGGCAGAGAAGGACCTGGGGGTGATGGTAGACTGAAGACTGAAAGTGAGTCAGCAGTGTGCCCAGGTGGCCAAGAAGGCCAACAGCATCCTGGCTTGTATCAGAAACAGTGGCCAGCAGGTCTAGGGAGGTGATTGTGCCCCTATACTCAGCATTGGTAGGACTGCACCTCAAGTTCTGGGCCCAGTTCTGGGCCTCACACTACAAGAAGGACATCAAGGTCTTGGAACATGTTCAGAGAAGGGCAACCAGGATGGTGAAGGGTTTGGAAGGCAAATCTTATGAGGAACAGATGAGGGAACTGGTGTTGTTAGTCTGGAGAAGAGGAGGCTGAGGGGAGACCTTACTGCTGCCTATAATTACCTGAAAGGAGGTTGTAGAGAGGTGGGTGATGGTCTCTTCAGCCAACTGACAGGTGACAGGACAAGGGGAAATGTCCTTAAACTGCACCAGGGCAGGTTCAGATTAGGTGTAAGGAAAAAGTTCTTCACTGAAAGAGTTGTCTGGATGTGGAACAGGCTGCCCAGGGAGGTTGTTTAGTTACTATCCCTGAATGTATTTAAAAGATGGATAGATGAGGTGCTTGGGGATATGGTTTAGTAGAGGACAGGTCTGGTTGGACTTGGTCTTAAAGGTCTCTTCCAGTGGAATCATTCTGTGATTCTGTGATAACATAACTGTAACGTCGATCTCTGAACAATGAGGTGGGTGCCCCAAGGGCCTGTACTTGGTCTAGTCTTATTATAAATATTCATCAATGACCTGGATGAGGGGACAGAGTGCATAGTCAGCAGGTTTGCTGATGGTACAGAACTGGGAGGTGGCTGACACAGCAGAAGCCTGAGCTGCCATCCAGCAGGATCTGGACAGGCTGGAGAGTTGGGTAATGAAGAACTAAAATTAAACCAGGGCAAGAGCAGGGTCCTGCACTTTTGGAGGAATAACCCCAGGCACCAGTACAGGTTAGGGGCTGACCTTCCACAAAGCAGCTCTGCAGAGAAGGCCCCGGGANTGCAGAGAAGGACCCGGGAGTCCTGGTGGACAACAATCTCTCCATGCGCCAGCAATATGCCCTTGTGGCATATTGCTGTTGGTATTCTGGGGTGCATTAAGAAGAGCAAGGCCAGTAGATCAAGGGAGGTTCTTCTGCCCCTCTACCCTGCCCTGGTGAGGCCTCATCTGAAATGCTGTGTGCAGTTCTGGGCTTCCTAGCCCAAGAGAGACAGGGAACTGCTGGAGAGAATCCAGCTGAGGGCTACAAGGATGATGAGGGGACTGGAGCATCTCTCGTATGGGGAAAGGCAGAGAGAGCTGGATCTGTGTACACTCAGAAGGAATCCACTTAATGCTTATAAATACCTAGAGGCTGGGGCCAGAATTTTCTTGTGGTGCCCAGTGACAGAACAAGGGGCAATGGGCAAAAGCTGGATCACAGGAAGTTCTCTTCACTCTGAGGGTGACAGAGCACTGGAACAGGCTGCCCTGAGAGGTTGTAGAGTCTCCATCTGTGGGGACATTGTAAAACCACTTGGACATGATCCTGTGCAACATGCTCTAGGTGGTCCTGCTCTAGCAGGTGGGTTGGACTAGGTGATCTCCAGAGGTCCCTTCCATCCTGTACCATTCTGTGATCTTGTTTTAAGGAACAAGGCATTCTGTTGGGCAGGTTAATGTTTGAAGTAAACTGGTCTGTAAGGAATTGACATACTCTGTAAGCACCCTGCTAATCAAGACTCTGCTTATGCTAAGCTGTAAACACTTTGTTACTGAAAGCTGACAAATACCTCTGTCTGCTCTGAAACGACACTTCAAAAAGAAGCTGAAGTATAAATGTAAAGTACAGAGATATTTTGCCAAGTCCTCACATGAGTATTTTTCTCTGCTCTGATTTTTTTTTGTTGTCCACCTTCTGAGTGGGCATGCACATATAATCTTTGTACAGAATCAGATTGAATTCTTAGTTGAAGTTAACCAATTAGTTATTCTAAATACAATATGAATATTTCTTAATGTTCCATTTAAGCTATAAATAAGTAAAATTTCATTTTTAACCATTTAATGAAACTGATGAAAAATTTTGACATTGTTGCAGGTGGAACCAGTAGTAGTAGGTGTGGTGATGGTTACCTTGTTCTGCCAGTGCAAGGATCTGTCCTCTGTCACTTCACTGACAAGTATTTAACTCCAGGGGACTATTTTTCCCTGGCTGACCAGATCAAAAAGATGTGGCTGCAGGGTGACAGAGCCCAGCAGGCAGATTGAAAGCAGCTGAAAATTGGGAGAGCTCAACAGTAAAAAAGGAAAATAATATTCAGTGGCAAGAATAAACAGGATCTGCATGGTCCTTCCTCAAGGGTGATGTCTGTGCCATAGTTCTGTCCAGAGTGGTGACCATCTGGGCTTCAGGGGAGCTCTTATCGATTCCAGGGAGCTGGAGAGACTAGAGCTCTAGACTGTGACATGGCTAGAGATAACAGAGGTGAACTACTGCTGATAGTTTTTGAAGTATCTCATCCTCAAGAGGAAGAAGCTGCTCAGTGTTTGTGTGACCCAGACCTCAAAGCTATTGACACCAGTGACATAAAATACTCGTGTGACAGGATGAAAAGCGAATAGTTTCAGGTAGTGCAGAAGCAGTATTGCTTAGCCAAGAAAACAAACTTCCCAATCAGTGGTCTAGTTTCTATTTTCTTTTTTCTATTTTTATTTTCTTAGTATCTTCTGCCCACTTCACTCTTCACTTCTGTTACAAATTATTAATTAAACTTGTGTCTCCATCTTTCACTGTGTGTGGGTTTTTCTAACTCCCTCTAGCTGTTGCAAATCTTCACTGTGTAACATCTTTAAGAAATAACCTACTCTGCCCATGTATCTAAAGGTTCTTTGTTGGGGTTCTTCTCATCTGACCTCCTCTTGAGTCAGCAGCATTGTCTCTGGCCTCAGCATCATGCTGCCTTACCTGTCTCTCTGGGTGCTGCTGCGCAGGTTCGTCTCTATCCTTTTTGATCCTCTCTGTTTAGGGTGGAGAGGCCTTGCAGGATGACCTTGACAAATTAAGAGACCTGGGCAGTCACCAACCACATGACCGCACCAACCAACAAGGGCACGTGCCAGATCCTGCAGCTGGGAAGGGGCAGCCCTGGCTACTCGTACAGACTGGGGGATCAGGTGCTGGAGGCCAGCCAAGCTGAGCGAGATTTGGGGGTCTTGGTCGACAGCAAGTTACCCATGACCCAGCAGTGTGCCCAGGAGAGCCGTCTGTATCCTGGGGTGCAGCAAGCACAGCACTGCCATTCGGTCCTGGGAGGGGACTCTACACTGTGGCTTCACCTTGAGCACTGTGGGCAGTTTTGGGTGTCACTGTACAAGAGGGACATGAAACTATTGGAGAGTGTTCAGCAGGGGCAATGAGGATGATGAAGGGTCTGGTGGGGAAGTCTTATGAGGAGAGGCTGGAGTCCCTGCATTTGTTCAGCCTGGAGGAGGTTGAAGGGAGACCTCATTGTGGTCTATGGCTTCCTGATGAGGGGGAGTGAAGGGGCAGGCACTGATCTGTCTTTGGTGACCTGGGGTAGAACCCAAAGGAGTGGTAGGAAGCTGCAACAGAGAGTGGGGAGAAGGGTGGATAGGCTGGATATTAGGAAGAGGTTCTTTACTGAGAGGGTGGTTGGGCACTGGAACAGGCTCCCCAGAAAAGAGGTCACAGCACCCAGCCTGACTGAGTCCGAGAAGCATCTGGATGTTGCACTCAGTCCCATGCTCTGACTTGTCTGGCCCTTTGTGGAGGCAGGAGTTGGACTTGACCCTCACAGGTCCCTTCCAACTTGGGATATTCTGTGCTGCTATGGTCCTTTGCTTTGCCATTTGAGTTTCCAGGGAGGCACAAAAGGGAAGGAGAGAGGAGGCACTGAGCCTTGTCCCCACAACCCCTCAGACAAACTGCCTGTGCTGGCAGGGAAAGACATTGCCCTTGCATCCCACCCACGTGGAATGCAAGGGCATTCCCTCCTTCATCATTGCTCCATGGGCAATGATGAAGGAGAGAATGAAGAATCAAAGAAGACAACAGACTTTTGTCAAGGTGCATCATTTCAAATCATTTCCCAAGGCCATCTACCAGAGCTGCAGGGCCACTAGCATGCCAGGCAGCTGAGCCTGACTTTCCTGAAGGCTGGGTTTGTGTGATGCACGAATTTAAAATGTAGGCTGGGGAGTTACCAGCCTGGGTTGGGAGAGCACTGCCCAGGCAAGATGGCCTCTGCAGCACAGAGAACAGGAAGAGGCAGGGACAGTGACCCGCCAAAACTGAGAAGACTGCAAGGGTGGATTTTTTTACTTCAGCAAGAAGTTGCTTTTCCCTTGTCCCTCTCTGCACCGCTCCCAGGCAGAGCCAGGATGACAGCCAGTGCGGCAGGAGCTGCAGCAAGAGGCTGCTCCCCTTGGCAGAGGCTGAGCAAGACTCACTAGTGATCCAGCTAATAAAATTATATATTTAATAAAAGGGATATAAAACCCAACAAAGTATTGGTCTTGGGTTTTTTTCAGATTTATTTTTATATTTCTGTTTTTAAATAAACTGACAGAGGGATGCAGAGTAGCATATCCGTCTTTGTGGACATTTGATGTTTTCCTTCAGTCTTTTATTACAATTGTATTAAATTTTCCATCAGGAAAGTAAAATGGGCAATTACATAAATAGCACATTGCATTGGAAGAATAGGTGATTCAACTTTATGTCAGTTGTGTTAGGATGGAATTAGCAAAATTACATTTTGTGAATATTTCACAGTGTCATTTTGAGAAGTTTCCCTATTTGTGAGTGATGATACTGACAGATAAAATTATTTTTAGGTAGTTGCCTGGTAGCGTATTGAGCCTGTATTGACATGTAGCTGGATAAGAAGCTGTTATCATTAACCAATTGTTACCTGTCCCATAAGCCATGCAGTGCAGTGTGTTCTGTGCTTCTGCTTGATCAAAACTTTTAAAGAGAATGATATGTAATGAGTGTGGAGATTTTTAATATGGTTTTCCTGTATAATTGTTTGGTTTTGCTATAAGCCGTGAAACAGACTTACATTCACAGTTTTAAAAAATATGAAATTGTCACAAATAATGAATTATATGATCCTGACACCCCAAATTACACTCGTTTTACCTTGACCTCAGTAAGGCATTTGACACTGTATCCCACAGTATCCTGGTGGATAAACTGAGGAAAGGTGGCCTGGAGGGTAGAGCAGTGAGGTGGATTGAAGGGAATAAGCCAGAGAGTTGTGATCAGTAGGACAGAGCCTGGCTGGAGGCCTGTAACAAGTGAAGTCCCTCAAAGGTTGGTACTGGGACCAGTACTGTGCAATATGTTCACAGATGGCCTGGATGAGGGAATAGAGTGCACAGTCAGCAAGTTTGCTGATGACACAAAGCTGGGAGGGGTGGCTGACACACCACAAGGTTGTGCTGCCATTAAACAAGATTTAGACAGGCTGGAGAGCTGGGCAGGGAGAAACTGAATCAGACTGAACAAGGGCAAGTGTAGGGTCTTGCATCTGGGAGAAACAACCCCAGGTACNAGGGAGCAGTGGAACACCTTCTTATGAGGAAGGCTGAAGGAGCTGGGTCTCTTCAGCTGGGAGAAGAGGAGACTGAGGGTTTTATATATGCTAAGGATGAGTGTCCAGAGGATGGATCCAGGCTCTTCTCAGTGTTGGCCATGATATATGTAGCCAAACAGCAGGCTATGACATGAGATTAGACTGGCTCTTTCATACCCTTTCCTTAGATTCAGAAGGCTCCAGGAAGACTTATCACTGTGAGGGCGATGGAGCACTAGAACTGGCTGCCCAGAGAGGTTGTGGAGTCTCCTTCTCTGCAGACATTCAAGACCAATCTGTCACGTTCCTGTGTGACTTAATCTAGGTGATCCTGCTCAGGCAGGGGGGGTGGACTAGACGATCTTTCGAGGTCCCTTCCAACTCCTGACATTCTGTGATTCTGTGACTTCCAATACCAAAAGTGATCACCGAACACAATGATGTTCAACCTCAGTCAAGGTTAGGTAAGTAGATGGGGAATTCAGAACCTTGCAAGGACCAGTGTTAGGCCTTACTCAAGACTGCAATGCATCTTCCCTTCTCATTCATCAAGATTAGTAAGCAAGGACTGCTAGTAGTCTAGGGGAATCACATCTGGGTTGTTGGCTTGAAATACTCAGCATGAATCTTCACTAAGATGAAAAGGTATAAGATAATTTTATGTCAGTAGCATTTTGATAATTTATATCCTCAAATTATCATCCAACTTGCCTGTTTTATGGCATATAGTTAAAAATAAATAGAAACCACTTTGGTCTCTCTTTTGACACATGGGACCACAATAGGATGGAGAGAACACTGCCAGGGCCGGACAGGGATGATCTGAGGATCTGCGTAGCTATACCATATTTCCTAGTCCCTGACTAGAAGTTAAGGCATATCTGGGAGAAGAAAGCACCTCAGTTATGTCCCTGAATAGGTGAACATTAAACCATATGCTGCATAATCTTGAGATTATGAGCCTACCTTTCTCATTTTGTTCTGCTGAAAGAATAGCAAAGAACAACCTGTCAGAGACCTAACTCAGCAACTAAAACTTCTGAGTTTGTCTGAGCAAAAAAAGATAAAAAACGATGAAATTCTTTCATAGTGCATGCAGAGCAGGAAAAAGCATGCCTGGGAAGGACCAGTCTGAAGTGTCAGCAAGGGTAATAAAAGTGCCTTCACCTCTGTGATGGAGAAACAATGATTGAAAAATGGATAAAAGCGTCTTGTCTCAATTATTTTGGCTTAGTTGTGATATAACACTCAACTAATGTGTGTGAAACCTTGGCAGGCCATGAACCACATACCAACACAGGCAGAAGCTAAACTTGTGAGGGTCCTTGTGTGCGAAGTGGTCACTGGAGCTGTGGGATGAGGCAGGTGCTGGGACCAGGAGAGACGTGGGAAAACAAATCATATATCTCAAGATATATCAAAATATATCAAAATTGTAGTCATATCTCAATCCCCCCAGATAGTTCAGTGCCTTTTCCTGACAGCTGTCTTCAACCTGGCAGACCATCATCTGCTGATATAAATATAATATTTTCCATCAGTTTATTAATATATATCTAAATTATTTTTTTTATTATCCTTTTTTCCTCTTGGTTCAGTTTTCTCCAGAAACAAACACACTGCTATGTGAAAGCATGGCTCATTGCAGGAAGTCTGTGCTCATTTTTCTGCTCCATTTCTGCTCCAGTTTTCTGCTCCATTTCTGTGTCTCCAGTAAGCTTCAGTCTCCAAGTCTAGTGTTGCAGCTCAGGGACAAAGTTCTTTATTTCCCAATTCTGCAAGGCAATATTTATGTGTGAACTTTACAATTTGTGCCCAGAAATTATCGAACTCCCCCCCAACCCAACATAAAATTGTGCAATAAAATTTGTCATATCATACTTTGCAGGAACTGTTTATTAATTTTCTGTTTTCTAAGTTACGCAGAGATGGGGAACCAAACATACCTCATGTGAGCCACTTCTCTGTTCAGATGTGCTGGATACCAAATGGGACCATTTACACTTGCAGCTGCTGGTACATATGCTAAAATTAGACTACATAAAAAAATAGCAGCTGCATGGGTAGAAACAAACCAAAGCTGATTCACAGATGAGATGCAGCCTGGGGAACTCAGGCATTGCCGTTAGATTTGACACAAAACTGTTCCAGTGTGAGAGCCCCATGCCTACAAAGACACAACAGCCCATAATGGCAAGCCAAACTATGCTCTGCTCAACCCCCTTGCTGGGGGAATCCTGTCACTGCCTTGATTTGTTTTTTTTTAACTGTTTCTTACAATGTCTCATTATGTAGGAACATGCTTACATTTAACGTGTCTGTCTTCTATCCCCGCAGCCTCCCCCACAAACTTTCCTTGGACAACCACACTCATTGTGGCCAATGCCAAGAAAAGCCCACTCTCCGCTTGTGTCCTGTCCCATACGCCCTGCTAACTTCATGCCAAGACATTGACAGAGTGCAGGATCTTTCTCTGCAGCCGTTTCTTGGGCTAGATTTCTTTTTTATATGATTCCCTTTCAAAATGCCAGTGCAGTGGAACTTTATGACCTCTTCCACCAGCAGCTCAATCTCATGTTGCCTCATGCATTATATTCAGATAAAACTACATATTGTGAGTTTTAAGGTGCCATCTGAGTTACAGGGAAGAAGGTGCAGAAGGGGAAGAAGATAGCAGAGGCTACACTCTCTAAACAAACTGGATATTTCTGGGGCAGAAAACACCAAAAATTCCAGGTAGTTTTCATAGAAAATCTCAGAAACATTTATTTAAAACTATGAAGTGTGATGAGCAGATTGAGATAGGTGTTTCTCACCTTCTACTCTGCTCTGGTGAGACTTCCCTTGGAGTACTGTATCCAGCTCTGGAGCCCTCAGCACAAGAACATGGACCTGTAGGAGCAGGTCCAGAAGAGGGCCGCAAGAATGATCAGAGGGCTGGAGCACCTCTCATGAGGACAGGCTGAGAGAGTTGGGCTTATTCAGCCTGTAGAGGCTCTGGCGAGACCTTATAGCAGCCTTCCAGTACATGAAGGGGACTGACAGAATAGCTGGGGAAAGACTGTTTGTAAGGGCATATAGTGATAGAATGAAGAGCAATGGTTTTAAACTAGAGCAGGTGATGTAGATTAGACATTAGGAAGAATGTTTCTTTAGTATGAGGGGGGTGACACACTGGAATAGGTTGACCAGAGAGATGGTGAGGCTTCATCCTTGCAGACATTCAGTGTCAGGGTTGATGAAGCTTTGAGCAACCTGACCTAGTTAAAAGTGTCCCTGCTTACTGCAGGTGGGTAGGACTAGATGACCTTTAAAGGTCCCTTCCAATAAAACACATTCTATGATTCTATGAATGCTTGTTTTGAAGGCTCATGGCTGGAATCCTGTCATTTGTGGTCATATAAGATAATATGAGATGAGAAGGATTTCTTCGTGGTCTGTTGCAGACATCACTGTGACTTAGCACAGAGACAGCAAAGGCTTATTGCCCTTGTGTACTTCACATGACTGTTGTTTCCAGGCAGTTTTGTTAGTTTGGACTCCTCTCAAGTGTGGTGCTTTGGGCCTGGGAGCAGGTCCACATGCCCTTCAGCACTCCTGAGGTGCAAAGCAATTTTTTTATCCCCAGGTAACAGAGAGAACATGATACAAACATATGCTGGAGTTGAGTTTCCAGCCAGCTTTATACTTCCATATCTGCGCAAAGTGAAGCGAGACTTCAGCACCTTGCAAGAGTTTAGCACCTTCTCTCCAGCTCTTTTTTGTCTCCACTCCCAGGACCAACCGGGACATTGCCTGGCAGCCACACTGTTGCTAGGCTGCCACAGTGGTGGCTTCTTTTTGTTTGGCTGTGCAGGATCATGCCAGCCACAGACAAACATGGACCCAAGCTCTTCAGCGCCAATTCTTCCTTAGAACGTAAGGATTGAAAAGTGAGGCAAAGGAATGGCTCTGGCACTGCTCACTAACAAGTTAACTTGCACACAACTTCAGAGGCCTTCTGTCAGGCTGTTGCTAGGGTAGAGCAGGGGTGCCCCGTGGCACTCCCCACAGGCCCACTCCCTGCCCTGAGGGTTTTCCAGTAAAGTCTTGTAGCTGCCTGCAGGTGCTCTGCCTCTGCGCCACTGCCAGGGCCCCACCACCAGCTCAAAGCCTTAAAGGACAAACTGAGGGCTTTTCCTGGTGAAGAGCCCACCTGCATCTCTGAGGTAAGCACTTGGACCCAGGCTGGAATCCTCCTTCACCCTGAAAAGCCTTATATAAGTCTTTTCTCCGAACAACTTCAGACTCACCTTCTCAACTCTATAAATTCTTAGATTTAAATCTTATTTTCAGTTCTCAGTTCAAGCTTCAGCTGGAAGGCAGGACAATGTCTTCCTCCCCTCCACACTCTGGTACTTGGGATATTCTCTGGGAAAAGTGGGCAACAGGTGGTAAACCTTCTTTGTTTGAAGATGGTGTTGAACCTGTGTGTCCCATTTTGGAAGCTAATGAATCAGAGAATGAAGAGCTACTGGCTGCACACAGAAGGAATTCTTCAGTGTGGATCAGATCTGGACACCTGAAGGAGCAGATATAATTTGATATACCTTGAGACTGCCCAGCCAAACAACAGAAGCAGCTGTATTTAAGAACAGGGCCTTTCTGGATTGCAATTTCATTCCAAGCAATCACAATTCCATTTAAGCCTTCCTTTAGGTAAGTCCTTCCCATACTGTGGTTTAAGCTCCCTCCTTAAAGGCAATGCCCTTGAATGCTGCAGCAGAAGACAGGGAAGGGGTGTCTGAAAGCTCTCACCCTGGGCCAGTTGTTCACCATGCTACAAACCTGTTTGGTAGCCCTTGTGTGAATGGGGCCTTTGTTAGAGACTGATGAGTAGGATGTTCAGAGAACTTGGGAAAGTATGCTTGGCAAGTAAACTCACCTAACTAATAATAAAAATGGTCTTCAAATTTGCCCAGCTTCTTTGCCTGAGGTGAGCACAATTAAAGTCAATGAATTGTTTAATGTGAGGAAATAACAAGAGAGGGCAGAAAAAAAGCATACTGTTCCCTGATGCTGTTTTGGAATTTCTCCTGTGTAGGTACTCCTTTGGAGTGATGATAAAGGTCTTTGGCATGCATCCTGCAGAGAAATCAAGAAGCATTACAGAGATATGTGAGTCTGTTGAGAGTTGTATCTTACCTTAGCATGGGGATGGACTCCCTGATCTAAGGCATTTTTCATCTCTAGCTGGGATGATCGTCTATCTGGCAGGCACATATTTCATTTTGGATGTTTTGACAAGCCAGAATGCTTTCATAGGAGCACTCCCAATGACATGGGGTGCTGTTTCAAATATGCTGGCAAACTGCAATCCTCCTCCACAAGAGGCCCAGATCAGGAGCTAATTACAGGATGGGTGTAGCACATACCTGCTTCTGGTGGGAAAGAACTGAGCCTGAGAACTGTATCTCTGCAGATCCAACCAATGCCCTCTCCTCCACGTAAAACCAGGAGGAAAATACTTTTAACACTCAAGAAGAGATATAATCCCTGATGATAAGGCAGGAACTTGATTTAGAATCTGTCCTTGTGACCTGGCCAACATTTCCACCGTTTTCCCATCACTTTTCACTGTCATCTCTCATTTTAAGGCCCTGAGAATCTTTAAGTGTCAGACATATACCAAATGATTGCAGATTAAAGCAAGCACTAAATTTGTCAAATAAATATGGCACTAAGCATGTGCTTTGGGCAGACTTCTTTCATTCCTTGAGTTCTGTATATTAACTGACCCCTTATATAATTTACTACAGATTTTGTGCCTTCTCCTAGGTAATTTATTTTTAATCTTGGCTTGAGTGAGAAGAACAAATTTCCAGGTTGTAGTTTCTGTTAGTCTGCAGTTCCTAGTTAATTACCAAAGGATTTTGGTGGTTTTATTCCTAATAGCAAAGAAATAGATGAAGGAGATTGCTAACCCTGCCTAACTTGTACTTTTCTATTGTAGTAAATGAATCACAAAGATGAATGTTCCTTATTCTTACCTTATTCTATAAGGTGTTTGCTGGCATTTGAGATGAATGACTTTTTCTCCAAAGTGTAAGGGAGCACTATCCATGCCAGACATTAAAATGTGGAGTGAGGACACACTATGCTGGAACAAGACAGGAGCTGACTTATGCCCTAGTGGGTCTTCTGCTGGTAGTTATTTCAGAGACCAAAATCTCTGTGGCATTTCAGTCTGGGCAGTGATAAAGTGAAGGACTGCAAGATTTCATGGGATGGCATTGGCCAGACTCTTGAGGTAGAGCTACCACACCCCTGAACATACCAAAAAACTACCACAGGTTTCTAGTCTCTTGGGTTAACTTTATCAGAACATCACATTTTAAATGGAAGGCAGATAATATTTCAATGGGAAAACTCAGACCTGCTGTGTGAGATAGCTTAAAACACAACTCCCTTTTTTGCAGAAACAGTCAATCACAACTTCAGGTGGAGTGATTGAGTGACTTCTCAGGCTGCAGCACACTCAACACTGTGCTCTACCAGTCCTCAGAAAGCCAGGTTTTCTCCTTGACCTTAAAGGCATGGATCTGGGTCCACTGAGCCAAACCCTCTGCTCTCCAGTTCTTTCCACCACCAATAATTAAGGTTTCTCTGCTCCATCCCATCATGCTTCCCAGGGTCACCCCAGTTATGCAAGCCCAGAAGCTGGGCAGGACAGCATCACTTCACATGAGGCTCACTGTCAGGCCCCCCTTTCCTCCCAGGCATAGTAAACAAAGAAGACAGATATCCTCTCTTCCACTGGGATTACACTGCATGTTGCAGGACACCAGCCATCCCAGGATAACCAAAATGGAGTCTTGAAGCCTAGGTGTTCTAGGGTTATGGGTCACAATCCAAATGGAAAATTCATCTGTAAGTGTAATGCAGTGGCAAGCCTGGTCCAAAAGTCCCTCCCCTCTCCCCTTCTCCCTCCTGCTATGCTGGGAAGATGGCCAGTGCCAGAGTAACATCCCAGGAAAGCTGCAGCTGGTGCCTCCATGCATAAGGCAGGCTGCAAGCTCCTCAGCTCTGTGATCACCATCAATAATGCATTCACAGGAGAGGACGGAAGAGACGGGCAGCTAACACCACTCAGAGCTGCTCAATGACACTACTGTCTCTCCGCTCCTCATCGATGGCTGTGCGTGTGCAAAGGGCCGTACACTCCCGGTGAAGACAGGCTAGTAGAGCTGGCAGGCTGTGTCCTAAGCTCAAGGCAGGCTCAGTCGGGGGTGTCAGGTTTGCTTAGAACTAAGGAAATCACGTTTCTTCCTGCCTTCCCTCCTGTCCCTTACTTAAATAGCTTCCTCTGTGGCTTTCGGAAGAGGCCCAGATGGCAATCAGCCCCCAGCTGTGCTGCTGGGGAAGACACTGAGGAAATGCCAAGTCTCACACAGCGGGAGTAGCTCATGGACCTGTCAGAGCTTGTGGAGAGCAGGACTCCTTTAATCACCCTTTCTCAAGGTGTATCATGTATGTTCCTCTGGTTCACTCTTTGTGTCCCCCTTCATTCCCTCACATTTGATGCAACCAGTGGAGCTCTGGGCTGTGATCGTATACTTCTCCTATGTCTTCTCATGAACAGGTAGTCCATTTGCATTCAGGAGATAATCATCAGGAGTTTTCCCTTCCCCCCCATGTCTTCAGACACTCTTTCTAGGCCACGTTCCACCAGATCATTCCTTCAAGTTTAAATATCTAACCCTCAAAATCTGTTGAAACCCCATCTATGCTTTAATACAGACATTGACTTCACTCCACTTTAGGAGGATTAGTCATATTAGTTGAGGTGTGGGAAATCCACAATGATATTTCATCACTTTTCTGCTTCTGGCACATGCATATAACTTGTCCCTCTTTCTTTTTGCTGTTTTCAGTCTTCTAAAAGCTTTCTTTAGAAGCTGAGCAGGAAGCAAAAAGCTTACAGAGTAAGTGCAGGTGGTGCATTGAGGGTGCCCTAAGCAGTGGCCATGGTTGTGGAGTAGATCTGAGTGGAGGAACCAAATCTTCCTCCAGGCCTCCACCATGGGGGTGTTTAAAGTGAAAAGATGAAAGTATAACAATATTTTACCACTTTGTGATGTACAAAGGTCTTTTCATGAAGAGAATCAAGAGCAAAGAAAGCCATGATAAAAATCTGTGAGGTACAGACATTTATCTGAGAGTATGTTCCTGGACATTTTTTTTTTAGTTATTATTTTTATTTTTTATAAGTTATTAAGATTATGTGTTATAAAATGCAATAGGTTTGATGTTGCTTCAGGGAAGTAGGTTCAGTGCTTGAGGACAAGACTTGTGTGGGTACCTCTCACTGAAGCACAGCTCTCCTCTCTTTGTCTCCCTCTTTGTTTGACATAGCCATGTCCCAGGAGCTCAGCAGTAGAGCAAAGGCAGCGTATGTGCAATGGGCAAGTTGGGGCATTGCTGAAATGGGACAAATCTAAGATGCTTAGCATGTGTCCTGGTTTTCAGAATTTTTAAGTTTTGCTGAGCTCAGGACTCTGAAGTGCACAATCTTGGCACTGCATATCTTTGCCAGTAAATTTTTTAGTGATTAAAAGAAGCAATTTTCTCCTTACTATGCACTTAGGCAGCAGCTGTCATTACTCCCAAGTTGTGCAGGTGGCATGCTTTTGTGCCTACTGGAGCTCTGCAGAGATATTCTAGCTTTGCTTTCTACTTTATAGGGCTGAAAAAGATATTTCCAGGGCACAGCAGCTGACAGAGCAGAAGACGCTGTAAACAGAGTTTTAAACAAAAACATTTGGCAGCTCCATTCTTGATGTCCAGTCTCTCTCATGCAGTGCTAACACACAGCTCTCATCAATCCTGCCCACAACACATCTTCAAACATATATCCACTACCATAATTTTCAGCTTCACGCCTCTGTAAGTCATTAAGTGTCTAGAAGCCTCAGTACATACAAGACTGGTTGCTTATGCTTTTGTTGTGTATAAATAGCAGCTGAAGAGAAAAATTCCTTTGTTTTCCTTGTCTGAACTGTGCACTGAGCCAAATAGCCTCTTCCTGCACCTCCAGCCAAGTTTTCCCAGCCATATCCATGGTCAACCTTCTCTCCCTCTTCACTGCACATCAGCATATCTTCCTCCCCATGCTCTTGTGGCCATTCTCTGATTCCCCACCACCTGGAGGTTCTGTATGTCCCACCTTCATATTTTCTGCTTACCTAGAATTGAAATTTGTGCTATCTTAATTCATCACTCCCAGGTTTTTGGACCTTTAGGACATCAACCCCTACTCCGAGATTCTGCCTCTCATGATAAGGATAGGGAAGAGAGACTTCCACTCACACATCACAATCATGACTCTTCTCCCAATCCAAATATAGCCAAAGGTAAAAGGTAAGAGCCTGCATGAAGGTAAGAGCCTCAGCCCCCTTGCATTTCTCCTGCCAGAGTGCAATGCTTGTGTGGGTTCAGGAGGGGACATGCAGCACTGGCTCCTTGCTGTGACAGAGTTCCCACCAGTGGTCTACAACTATCAACAATTTGGTAATTCTGTAAGCTATAAAAATGACTGGTCCTGTTTGACTCTAAAATTTTGATCAAGAAATTCCTCATGGGGCCTATGAAAAAACATCAAACATTTAAATGGAAGCTTGGCAGCCAAAAATATGTATAATCCAAGAATCTTCAAATTAACAAAAGCCATGACACAGCTGTTTTGTAAACACAGTGGATGCAGCTAAGCTTCCATGAAAAGCCACAAGGCTGTGAAAAACTGCAATGTTTACTCTTCCATTACATTCAAGAACACTCATAAAATAAAGTAAATAGACACTGAGACTAGAGAACTCCCAAATAAGTGAGGGACCATGTCCATAAGCTGAAAAGAGAAAGGAATAGGGTCAGTGATTGCAGCTATTTTAATTTGTAATGCCTATTTCCCCTCCTGCTGCTTTCCAGGGCATCAAAGCTGTACATTTCAAGGAAGACCTTTATGCTGGAAAACCTCAAGTGACACTTCTAAAGAAAAAACCTGTTGCCTATAGCATTGCATGTTTCCTTTAGTCATGCTGGCTGCAGAAGAGGTGGTTTATATTTTGAGGGAGGATTCTCCCCCTTTTAGGCTGCATTAATGACTCCTTGTGATGTATTTACTCGCTGAATAACACCAAAGCACTAAAGGGACCTCGGATCTTCCCTTGAAGATACGCAGCCACCTCTACATGTGATCCTTGGTTAGCTAAACATGCCCAGGTATCAGTCTATAGATAGGCTTACTCAGGCATCCCTTCACGCCATACATGACACAGCAGTACCCAGTAGTTCACACTCTGCCTTCCATTTTAAGGAGGGAGAAGGAGGACTGCAGATACAAGGTTGCAGATTTATGCTCTCAAATTTTCAAGCACCTTCCAAGTCCTGTGCAAACCTTCTCCCATTTAATCTTTTCTTCCCTACTTTTTTATCAAAAGTTTTCCATTCTCTTCCTTGACCCTTGTTCTGCCTTTCTTGTTTTAAAAGTCCAACACCCAAGAGTCTCCACATAGTGCTAGGGTATCTGCCCCTTCAGACGCTTCTTCATGCCCTTTCAGAAAGCTCCCTTCTCCTGGCAATCCCCCCTGCCTTCTCATCCTCTATAATCCCTGCTTTTCTCATGACCTGAATTATTATACCTGTAATTTGTCTTGTCTTTGACTTTTCTACACTTTGTGGCAAACAGTTTGGAGCAGGGTTCAGGGCTTGCTCTGTCTCTGGAAGTTTGCTACTATCAGTGTCCTTTTAAACAGCAATAAATCTTCAATCTGCCTTCCTATTCCTCTGAGACAGCTTCGAACTTTTTTCAGTCTGGGTCTGATGGAAAAACTCTCTGGCACATTCAGATTGCAGAACGGGTCTCCCAGAAGCCTCGAGGGGCCTGCACTGAATTTTTCCTGGGAGCAGAGTTCTTCCAGCCTGCATGAAGGCCCAGGAACATACATGGAGGGTGCTCAGTGTGCCCAGAGGGAGGATCATTTTCCATGCTCAAAACTAGAATGAAAGAAAAGACAAAAAATTTGGGAAAATATTACTATAAACGGAGAGAATCCAATTCCTTGCTGGCAGGAGTATTTTGTGAGTCATGGTTATTTTCTTTTGAATACAGAACTTCTCTGAGCTGATTAAGTGGAATTAACAACACCGTTGGGAATCCTCACAGTTCCTGATTTCTCTGATCCCCATGGTTCTTGTTTTACCTCTTATGCCTTTGGGAAGACTTGAGGAATTTATTAATGAGGTCCAATTACAGAAAATTGTGGGGTTATAATCAACATTCTAGCTAATGCTGGAATGGCTCTTTTAACTCCTTGGGAAGTTAAAACAAACACCAGAAGCCACCTTCCCAGGCATGTTTTCTCTCCAAAACACCCAGAATGAAAGTTGTCCTCAGACCTGGCCAGTTATCCCCAACGAGGCACTGCAGTTGAATTGTCAGATTAGTGGAGGCAGCCTGTCAACGGCTCCAGATGCCTCTCAACAGGCTCCAGGTTTTGCCGAGGCCACAAGCAGGAAAGGGTTTCAATTAACTGTCCAATTATTGCCCAACATTATATTTATTTCAGCAAATTATTTGCACTGTGTGCAAGGCAGGGACTCCTGTGAATACTTGATGCTGGCTCTGAATGAAGGGTTGAGCTGCAAGGCACCCAGCAGGTCCTGGCACATCTTGTTGGATTCAGGCAGAGTCCTTCAGCATTGACTTAATTTCAGCATTCAGGATGAAGCTTCCAGCTCTTTCCACAGGCAGTAAACTTTGGAAATGACCAGTTGCTGCTAACAATGATGAGAGCCCAAGATTGGCAAGAGGTTTCTCTACGAGTAGAGTGACTTCTTTGGGGCAACACGAAGGCTCTTCTGAAAAACAAACAAAAAAAAAATCAATGACTCCCACAAGTAACAGAGCTAATTGAGGCTGGGTTTTAGTGCACGGGCCTAATACGTTGAGTAAAGGGAGCCAGTGATTGATTCCTGGTCTTGAGGGTAGGTAAAGCAAAACAACTGACTCTACACGACCGGCTGTTTCTGGAGCAGAATTGTCATGCCAGTTCAGCATGGGGTCCCTAAGAAACAATTAGCTGTAGTAGTAGTAGTAGCAGCAGAAGTAGTAGTAGTAGTAGTAGTAGTAGTAGTAGTAGTAGTAGTAGTAGTGTGTTGTGTTGTCTTGGGGTTTTTTAAGTGTTTAAAAATAAAGCTCAGACTTTGTTTCAGCTCACATAAATGGAATTTTCATAGTATAAAACTGAGTATATATGTTGCATGTCCTAGGGCAGAGCATACAGAGATCATTCAATGCCTTTGGGATAGCATTGAAGACCTATAGGCTGAAAGGGACCATGTCTAGCGAGAAGAGCTTATTCATGCTGACTCCTGGGAAAAGCCCATAGACAAACTACTTCCCAAGACAAGGCTGGAGGCTGTGTTGCAGAAAGCTGATTTGAGACTATGTAAAGCAAAGCTTAAGAACGAACAAGGGAATAAACTCTGTGGATCAGCAGGCATCCAGAGGCTAAGTTCCCTTCATGGATCTCTTGTAGCCATGCAGTAACTATGTGTCTCTCATGATATCTCATAAAAGTGCACAGTACAGTCACTAATAAGCTTTTTCCCTGCCTACCTAAATACCTAATTTCACAAAAATTGCAAGACCTTTTGGATACATTCACTTTTTTTTTTTGTCAAGATTGGTTCAAAGGTTAACTGAGATCAGACTGAGAGGCAGCTCTAGATAAGTGTGTGTGTGTGGGGTGTGGTATGAACACATATTCCTCCTTCTGCTTGGAAACCTGGCTAAAATCAGATCACACCAACTCCACTTTCTGTTGTTTTACAGGCATTCTGGAATTTCTGAGCATTTCTGGCCCAGAAGAAAACGACATCAGTGTATCCTATAGCTCAGGGAGAGTGCAAAGCTGAACACTGTATGATTTCTTTGATTCCTACCTTTCAACTGAGCAATGCACTGTCTTGTAGTCTTTGACCACTCTGAAATTGGAGCTGTAGTTAGCCTGTAATTCAAAAGGGAAAATATTCCCCTTTCTAGAAGTCACTGCTCCCCTTATGGTATATAACACAAATTGTTCCTTTCTCAAGCACCCAGCTCAGTTTCAGGTAGGTCCATCAGTAACTTGCTGAAGTTAGGTGGTGTCTAACACATACACATAATTCTGCTTTCTTCATCAAGGAGCTTCAGTCAAAAATGTAACTCCAGCAAAATCTGAAGAGGCTGGTACAGCCCCAGGATCTCACTCATTGTTATCCAGCATGATCCACAATCACAATGACAAACATGTGCTTCTCAAAAAACGTAGCAAGGACCTGGAAGCCCTCCACACCAAGCAGACCAGATTTCTTACACAGCCAGATCATCTTCAAACTGCCTTATTAGTCAATGTCCCAGTTGCCATCACAGCCTCAAGGAGAGTTACAAAATGTAGTACAGGAATCAGAGACAGAAAGCCTCTTGTACAGTCATAAGAGGGATGCTCCAGCATGTGCTCCGCTCTTGGGCAGCTCCATAACCACTTGCCACTGAACCACTGCTCTCCTAGGGTGGGGAGGGCTGGGCTGGTGATGAGGAACTGACATCTGTGACCCTGCACAGTCTGCACAGCTCACAAGGCTGCAGATACTTTCTGTTAGATGAAGTCCTTTGGGATTTTGGGGATCATTAGCATTATTGAGAATTATGTCTGCTCACAAGGGAGTATATACCCTTTGGACTACATTACTCATTTTGTGAGTCACCATGTTGAATAACATATGTTTTCTATATTTGGTAGATGACCCAATACAGTGCACTTCCATCCAGAATTATATTCCATATAAACACTGCTGGCTTTTTTTTTTTTTCCTATTGCAAAAGCCTGAAAACATAAGCTGAGGTATACTTCAAACTGAATATGTTAGAATTTTTATTATTTGCCTAATCAGCTACAGGATTTGTAGTATTAGGCCAGATCAGTTATATGCTTGCTGATAGGTTACACCAAGTTTTTATGTATCCTAATGGAAGATGTTTACCTGACAGAGAATTCCAGTGACTGGATAGATTAAAGCAAACAAAAAAAAACATTTACCTCCAAGAATTTATGTAGTTCCACTGGAACCAGTAAGACTATTAATGTGCTTACAGCTAAGCACATGCATATTTGCTGGCATGGTTGCTAAACTATTGTTCTTGCAAGGAAGGAAGGGTGATCCATCATCATCAAATGTAATGCAATGCTAGGGGCTACTTTCATTAGAGAATGGCAAAACTCCCACTGATTTGAATGGAAGCAGAAGCAGGCTCTGACACTGAAGTAAGAAGTTTGTGTAAACAAAAGATACAGCGAAAGCTCTCATTAAAAGTATTTATGATGATTGTGGAGACTGAGAGTCTTTGGGGTGTGGAGCCTCTGAGGTAAAGTGGTGTGGTGTGCTGGGATTTCTAAAGTTAACTAGTTTAGTGCATACCTCAGTAGTTAGAGCTGTGGGTGGCTGGAGGGCTTCTCTAAGGTCTCCTTAAGGCACAGAAGTTGTACAGAGAATGTTATGTTTTAAACCATAATGCTGGCTGCTGATGTTGAGCCTTGTATAACCTTGTGTATCTTCTTGATTCACATTGAAAAATTGTGCTCACTTATTTTTGAAGTTTGTCATAGCCCAGATCACAGGCGTTTCGATCCATTTTCTTTGAAAACACATGAAACTTTACCGATATGAAGTGTTTTGGATTGGACTCAGATCAGGGCCAGAAGGACAAGGATGGATTAGTTCTGCAGGACACTGGCCTTCTGGCCTTGGGTCAGGCCAGGGCTCATCAGTGGGCTTGGTAAGACATAAACAAGCAGCCAATCTCATACCCAGCTTCTCCTTTGCAATCCTTTTCTCAATAGCACAGAGAGGGCATGAAAACAGATCTACACTGAAATGCTTTATGAAAAAAACCAACCTTTTGAATTCAGTGTTGCCAGAGTAGAAGAAAGTGGTTTAGCTCTTAACTCACTTTTCTACAGCCTAATTAAGACCATCACAATCACAGAAGCTGAGTCAGTTCCATAAAGATCAACACACTCACTTTGAGTATGTGAGTGCTGATTTCTGTAACTGAAATTACCTCAAATGAGTGGTTTCTGAGACAGCAAAACTTTAGTTTAAGCACATTTTCACTTATATATATTTACTTCTTCAACTTCTGTGAAGTGAAATTAGTTTGTTGTGTTGTTTTTTTATATTTTCTGTCCCGGTGTTCCTAAAGTGATGGTTATCATCTTCCTCAGGGTGGAGAAGCTCAAGTTTTTTATGATGCAGGCCTGAATCCTGCATGTAACCCCTACGTTACAAATGTCACCTAGACATTTGCTCTCAAACACTTATGTGAATTTGCTTTTTCTATCCTTCACACACCTTCAGGTGGTCAGCAGACCCCTTACAACAGACAGGCTTCCAGTAGAAAGTGACTGTTATAGTCGATTTGTATTCAGTTCTGGGGTTTTATGCCATGAACAAATACTAGTTTACAATGCCATATTTAGAGCCAAACTACCCCCCCTACACTTTTGTTCAAAAGTAAGTAACTGATTGTTCTGTGGCTCCATATCAAGACACAAGAAGCAGCATGACCAAATAAGGGCTAAATAAACCAAGAGTCATATGAAAATATGTGACTTTCAGAGAGGTTCAGAGTCTTGGAGAGCTCAGGACCGAAACCCCAAAGAATATCATAGATGTGTCATGTCTGCAGTCATTAAATTCACAAAGCTATTCACATGCCTAATAAATATTTTATATGTATTCTTTCACTATTAGATCCTCAATTTTGAAATTAATGTAAGACTTATTGCTGAAATAGGAATATGGCAATTACTGCCTTGGACCTGAGATATGTCTTTGATCCAGATCTAGTAGAGATTGATAGCAGAGCAATCAGAAGAAGGTACAAGAAAGCCAGTACAAGAAAATTATCTAGTGATCGGCCACAGGTATATTTCCATTCCCTGTGTTTCCTCATTCCTTTTTGACTTGAAGTATAAATCCTTAGACTGCTAATGTATTTAGCAGCCAGTAAAACTCAGTAAGATTTACAATTTATAGTGGAATTGCGGGTATTGTCATTACCCAGAGAAATAAGCAAGCCTTTAATACTTTTGAATCCTTTAAGCTTTTGACTTCTGGGTTATTGTGTGGAGGTAACTTCTACCATGTAAACAAATAGCTAGTTTTATATTTATATCCCTCCACTTGAATTAAATTTTTCATTATTTGCAGAGTCAGTTTTCTTTAGTAACATATTTTGTATGCCTTTCCTTTGTTGTGACAGAAGAGCCAGAATTAGCAGAGATTTCTTCAGTGTCATTCTCATATTTGTAGTTTTTAAGTCTAATTACAACTGTGCTATATAAAATACATTAGAATGCTGACCACTGAATTTTCAATAGATTCACTGTATCTCATTCAAATGATACAAATGTGACAGAGCAAATATTTCATAAAAATCTTTAACTAGTGCTTATCAAGCATCAGACTGGCTCATCACAGAGGTGTCTGGATTTAAAATCTTTGTCTATTAATAGTAATTCTTTTTTTATTACCAGCCCAATAATTTATTCCTATACTCCTTTAGTGTTCTTGAATGATTACTATCTGGTCTTGATGGACCATTTCTCACCAAGTTGCTAGTTTAATAGCCCTGCTTTTGTTGCAGTGCCTGTTTTCCACAGTAAGTCTCAATCTTTAACACTGAGAAGTAGATGTGGGAGAAATAAGAATTACACCAGCCAAGGGGTAAAGGCTGCAATTGTCCAAGTCTTGATAATCAAGATTTTCTTTTACTAATTCTCTTATTTCAACTGTAGTTTCTCAGTAAATCTGATCCCTCACAGGCATTGTGAAATTAATTTATTTTTAGTCAATAATATCTTGGTGTGAAATATAGCTACTCCTTAAATAAACTGATGTTTGTTACTTGGGTTTGAAAAGCTGATCACACAATAAAAAAAGGCCATGAACTCAGAGTGGAATGAAAAGTCACCAGCTGTTTTAATAATAGTCTATTTTTAGATATTCCTAACCTAGCACTTGACCATTTAATAACTGTGCATGAGCAATAAAGAGATATGTGAAATTTGTTAAGATTAATGTTTTGTTTTTTTTATAAGAGGACTGTGAAGTGTCAGCTGTCCAGTCATAAAGGCTTAGTGTTTTATTTCACTTTTCTCCCTTCAGAGTATTTATTTCTTTGAACATTTCACTCAGGTCGAATCAGGTTCAGTCATTTGCTAACCTTTTACAACACCATCTGGGTGATCTAGAGAGTAAGCTCAAATATCCCCTCAAAAAGGAGGGAAAGAAAATGAAGAAGAAGGTAAACAACAAAATCTGCATTTTCTTGGCCCAGGGTGTTTCCACGTGAGAAAGGCTAAATTACATCTTCTGCATGTATCTGCCTGATATGTTATACTGCAGTGTATGTACTTGAAAGACATGATCAGACATGACCAGAAGAGAAGCTGTTAAATCCAAAAGCCTTTTGTGTGGATCTTGCCTCAAACATCATAATCTGTTTGTTCATCTGATAATGGGAGAGGCTACACCGTTAAGAGAAAAGAGAGTTTTTACATACAAGCCTTGACTTGAACCCTGATGGCTTTTTAAAAACTTAGCGCAATATGAAACTTATTCCTAGGTTTCATGAACATGAGATATTGTGGTATTTGCAGGAGACATGGAATATCAACTGTGTCTTTCCCCTCCTCTCCTTTAAAGCTCTTTTACCTACTGCATGGATGTTTTTTTTTTATTAATGCTGTGAAAAGTTTCTTGGATGTCCTTCAAGAAGTCACTAGGAAAGGTTGTCATTGAGTCAATGAGCTCTAGATTAGAAGCCAAATCTCCCTGTCTCCATTTGCAAAATGGAAGATAATACTCCTTCCCCCTCCCACTTTATTTTAAATTATTTTCCAGAGTAGGTACTAATTCCAAAACAGATATGCCAACAGTGAAATTATGATGTATTTTTATTTTCTAATAGAGTATAATATCCCAACTCAGTGCCATGATATTAACATTTATTACAATACCTCAGTGTTTAACATTCTGGGACCCTAAATATGGCTGTGGCTTCATAGAGGTAATAAACCCTAGGTTTTTAACAGTTTTGCACACTTTATTTTAATGTAACCTCATCTTACTGTAATATAAATTGTAGGAATAATGCACAATAATGCTGTCTTACTCTTCCTTAAACAAAAGGAGATGTCAGGAAATGTTTCATTTTATAAAACACCGAGAAACAGGTGAAATCACTCACAGAATAAATACATCTCATTTGTTTATGTTCCTGCTTTGAATGGCTCTTGTTGAGATTGTATTTAGTAGTACTGGAGGATTATCATGTCTGGGTTTTGTGACAGCAACCATACCCCAAGTAAAAATACTCAGACATGACTCACCAAAAGGACAGATCTTTTCATTCCCATAGTTAATTTTGTAAACTACATGTTAATTGTAGTTTTGCACAAATATCCCCATGCTCACCATCTTTCACTGTGAAGAAGAGATTCTACACCATGCAAATTCCTCCAGTTCTGCTTTTGCTTCCATTGCCTGTCAGAGTTTAGATCTGCAAAGCATTTTTTATGTTACCTTGCCTTCTTGCCAAACAGCTCAAAGTCTAAAAAAGCTTCAGTTATAAAATTATAATTATAATTTAGAGATAAACATTAGCATAATTTTACAAATAAGGTAAAAGTTGAACAATGAATTTAAAAATGCAGATTTTTTAAGAAGGTGGATAACATGACTTTGCCTTCTGTGACTGTTTTTCACTGCAGGCAGCTACGTCTGCCCTATTCCAAGCCCGTGTGCCATCTCATGTTTATCTTGAAAGAATGATGCTCCTTTCTAGGGTGTTTGATTAACCAGACCAATGACCACAGCTCATATTTGCAGCATTTCTGTGATTCATATTTTAAATGAGCTTTTGAGCCATTTCTCATTTCTAGTTGATCATTGTCGGTAGATGATGTTAGGATTCTACATCTGGCTCAGGGCTCTGGGCCCAGAATAATTTCCAAGTTTAGATTCCATTTTGATGGTGCCAGAATTTCAGATAAATCCCTGTGAGAGTTCATCCCCAACTAGTGAGAAGATGATGGGTTGTCCTGCTCTCCTGAGGCTGCTATAGTCTTGGTAGTCTTGGTCACAACAAACCCAACTCAGGGAGGAAGAGCCACTCCAACCTTGATCCAGGAAAGCACTGGTGAGGAAGGGGATGGAAGCTCTCAAGTATGAAAGAGCAGGGGATTGACAAGGGCTTCTGGTCCAGACCTGTGTAAAATAATAATTCACAATGATTACACTGACCCAATAACTGCCATACAGTTTTCTTGCCTACTGTTAGATCTATATCTGTGTCTTTGTAACTTTAGGTAAATGTTGAAGTTTGGATATATTGAGAAAACAAGGCTCTGGATGGCTTTTCTGAGAATTTGGGTGAACCCTTGAGCAACATGGAGCATTTTTATTTGCTGGTTTGTTTGGGGGTATTTTGTAAGTCACTCTGACTGAAAAATATTGTTCTTTGAGTAGTTGAAGGCCCAAGAGTGTTTAGATAGATTGGCCTTATAATGTGTTTCATCATAATGAAAGTATTCACATCTCTGCAGAGGATTATTTCCCTGCTTCTGCAGCCACTTTCCACGTGTGTTGGCCTTCCTAGGTTATTTTAATTTATGATACTCAATGTAGCTACAGGCATTCTGCTTCTGGAACAGAGGGTGGTTTTGCAGAGCAAACATCTGTGGGGGTTTCCAGATGTAGAAAGATTATGGAAGTGGGTGTTATCTCTCAATGGGAAGGGAGGAATGTGGCTAGCAGCAGCAAATTCTTGGCTATAACAAAGCAAGTGAGTAAAATGTATCTATATTGGATGCTTCAGAACAAAATAAAAGGAGGAAAACAAGGTAAAAAATACCATTGAGCCTCTATTTCAATAAAAGACAGTAGGATTTAACATAGCAACATACCCACAATCCACCTACTTCTCTGTTCTGCCTTGGGCATTTGTCTGCATAAGATGCATCTCTCTCTGTTTATGTCCTACAGAAATCAATGACCTGAAGCTTGTGACTGAAATCAAATCTGCGTTGAAAGTTTTTCTTTATTAAATCTCATGTAAGGGGTGAGCCCAGGGGATTTAGTATGAAAAAATAAAATAAAATCTGCATGAAAAGGAAAATTGCCCATGTTTGTTTTTTTTTTTTTGCATGCCCATTGTCCACAGCCTGGAAGTGTTCAAAGCACAAGCACATGGAGGGACATTCCCCAGGAACTTCCCACATCAACACAGCTGTGAATGTCAGACACAGGTGACAACTCATAGATGCCACAGAGACATTGAAGGAATCGGTCCTTGTTAGCAGAGGAAACTAAAAATTTGTCCATCTAGGACTAACTGAAATAAATCCTGCCTCCCTTCTAGCGTCCCTTGACTAGTTGAGGTTATACTTTTGTTGCTGCATCTTAGGACAAGTGGAGCATCAGCTGCCAATTCCAGCTACAAATGGGGAGCTCCTACTCAACATACAGTGGGTATCAGAGGGATTCTGGCTAAAAGCCTTTTGAAAAACAATTAAGTTTAATATGTGTTTTCTCTCAGGTTTCACCTAATGTGAAACTGCCTGAGAGACATGTTTATATATTCACAGCACACATGAAAAGAGAACCAAAACATGGCAGAAACAGATAGCTGGGATAAAACACGTGTCAGGAACTTCTTGAGGTTGGACTGAAGATCAGACAAACTTTTTAAAAAGTGCAGGGAATGCTCATTACGGACTGAGTCAGCTCAGCAGCTGCAAGGCTCCTCCCTCCCTGCTTCACTGGTTTTATTGTTGTCCTGAGCTGCTGGCAGGCATTTGGTAGAATTCTTCTTGGCCCTGCATCTGCCTCTCTGCTGGGTGCAATCAAGACTGGGCACTTGGTGCTTCCATTGTCCTTGTGAGGTCTCGCTTGATGTGACCTCTGCTGATGGGATGCAAAGTACAAGGGAAGCCACAAGCGCTGTGCAGAGCTGACACATGCCCCATCCTGGCAAGATCACCACTGAGCTAAAATGAAAGAAACAACAAATAGTACCAAAGCAAGGAGATGAACACTGACTTGCAAGATTCAGATACTCAGAACAGATTCCCCTTTGGTTGCCAGTGTAGACTTCCACTATGCAGCTAATATTAGGTCAGACTGGTGTGTTTTTCATATGCTACCTCTCAGGTCCACTTTGGGTTGGGCATTCACCATAACCACACCACCCATTGCTCTCCCAGCTGCTTAATGTGTAAATAGATTTCATGATCCTGTAATTATATAGATTTCATGGTCATTTTTTATTGTACTTTCCCTCTCTTTCCTTCTTTCCTCTTGTTCCTTCTTTTAAAGGTCATTTTGAGGAAACAAAGACCTGGAATGCCAGGAAAAAGGCTTTCTTTTCTTTCTCTTTTATCACTGTGGTGAGAAGATTTTTTGGTCAGTAAAAAGCATCATGTCCCAATCTCCAAGGACAGCCCTTGTTCTGTCTGAAACATTTGTTTTCCCTGCCCGTTCTAGTCTGAGCCATAACAGCACTGAAAGAATTAGTGCTGCTCCATGATTTAAAAAAAAAAAATAAAAAAATCCAGATATCAAAAAGTCTTAAAGCCCAATAGATGATCAAAGAAGAGTTCTGCTCTCATCTTCCCTCACTCCCTTGAAAGAAACTGAATTTTGGTTGGCAGGAATATAGAGGGTTTACCTGTCCAGCAGCAGTAAACACCTTGCAGAACCAGCCAGAACGATGCAGCCACAGATACATTACATCCTTTGTCTATGAAAATCCAGGCCTTGTGAGGATACATTCATGTTTGTCTGTCTGTCCCCAAAGATGCTGTCCCCTCTGCTACAGAGTCCAACAGCCTTGTAGTATTTTGCCTTTCTTCTCTTGTGAAGCACAGAGGTGCTGTTACACCAGGTTATTTGCTACCTGCTTTGCCAACAACTCCGCTTTCAGTTTCAAAGCACTTTAGTCATATTTTGATCCTCCCTAAGTGCTGGAAGCTGAGGCCCTCATGATGCAAAGACAGACTAAGTTTATGAGTCCTAAATCTCTTGGTCTAAGTAGAAAGAAAAGGCCATCTGAGCCAGGGGCACCACTTAGAAACGTTTAGCTGGTTGCTTTGATCTCAGAAACCCAGACATCAGTTCATCAGTGCAAAGAATCATAATCTACCATCCTAGGTTAACGTGTCCTTCCCCGAACAAACAGTGTAGGCAGTTCATCAGAAACACAGACCTGCTATCCAGCGCCTGTGTGTCAACAAGCTGCCTCTTCCCCAAGTGACCGCTACATGGTTGCTAAATAATGCAGCTTCTCCTTCTTATGCTCCAATGCTTTGCTTCATGTTATATACATTGCAAAATTGTCACAGAAAAGCAGTAAGTGAGAACACTTCTAGTTTGTTATGAGTAAAATCCTGAATCTGTTGAGTGGAAGTCTGTTGCACTAAGTCAGTGTGTGCTTATGATTGTCCTTAAGGGTGAGGCATCACCCTTCACCATGAAGTATATTTCCACTAAAGGGCTGCAAGCAATGACTAATTACACTGCAGAGGAGACGTGATGGCAAGTGTGCAAGCAATAATCTGTTGCAGATTCACTCCAAAACAAAGTTACATCTGTGGTACAGTACAACTGAGTTTTGCAGCCAGACAGGAGAAATAGGAAACATCAGGAAATGACCAGATGAACCCACCCAGAGGCAAGTTCAGAGGTGGTTTACAACAGCAGGTAAAAAATCAAAACCTGAAAGGTACATGATTTACTCTAGGGAAACTTGACTCTGCAATTTTGTGTGACTGTCTGATGTGATTGCTTGTAAATCTTGTGTATATACTGTAGTGGTACAGTCCTAGGAAAGCCTCACTTCACCTTTCCAAATAACCCAGAAGAAAACAATAGTACCATTTTAATCTGCGCTGAGATTAAATCTGAGCACTCCAAATCAGACTTTTCCTTTCATTGAATGTAAACAATCAAATCTCACTGTGAAGCCCTTTCCTGCTTTACTCAGCAACGGGCTCTTACAGTTTGCTCTTTTTTTAATGAACATACTAATTTAAAAGACATTTTAAATTAAAATGTGTTTTGTACTCTACAGAATGTATGTGAAAATCTATTTTATCCTGGCAGTATCTATACTGCTAGAAGAAATCTGACCTGAGTAACCCTCAGAAAAAGCTTTTCCAATGACAAGGCCAGATTGTTATCTCCTTTACTCCTTCCTAATCCATAACATATCTAGTGATTTCTGCAGAGCTGGCCATAACAGAAAATAATGAAATTGGGCATTTTTTGCTTTTGCGAGACTTCTCACACCAGGTCTCTCCCTTGCACCACACTGCTCCAAGTATCTTCCTCTACCCCCTGCTAACTCCAAGTTCCCTTCCTCAAAAACCACCGTGTCCACTTGGAAAATGAGGTGCTTGACAAGGCAGCAAAAGCCCTCAGGGTGCCAGGCTGGCTCCCCGGCTCCTGCCGCCACCAGGCATGCCTGCCTGGGAGAGCCTCCAACCTGTGAGCCTGTTCAGAGCGGGTCCTCCTGCCCCTCTCTGCACGCCGCGGGGGAGACAAGTGGCCTAAATGCCAAAAGGCTGCTTTAACCAGCCACGGTGAAGTCTGGAGTTCAGCGAGAGGCTGCTTGTAACGTGAGGTCCCATCTACACTGTCTGGCTCTGTCGTTTGGCAAGAATCTCTCTTTCTGGGAGGAACTTTAGATAGTGTCAGTCATCTAAAATAATGCAGTTCGCTTTCTAATCAAATCACAGAGAGGGAGGGGAGACTAAGAAAAAGAGCAGAAACTGGCAGGGAAGTCAAGCACGCTGGTCTGTAAATAATTAAACGCTGAGTGGTGCTCGAATGTATATGTTGCGAGAGCTTCGTTTGCCCTCCCCCTCCTCAGAGGCTAATTTAGAACATACCACAGTTTTTGCAAAGGCATTCCTGATACTATTGTGCTGCAAATCCTGTCTGATCCAACCTTCAAATATTTATGTAAACTGAAATATGTCTGGAAAGAAGTCAAAACAAAACAAATATGCCACACAATCTCATTCCCACATATCCCTCCCTCCTCATTTACATTCATGCTAAACCCTTTCCAACTGGTTCCCAACTGTTAGGTGGTGGTTAATGAGTGATGATTGCAGAGCCTGTTTCTTTGAGTATACCCATGGCCTTACATGTCACCAAACAATTTAGTCTGGAGTTTTCAGTAGTTACAAAATGCTTTTGCATCTTTTTTTTTTTTTTTTGTCTCTGAAAATAAGTACAGTAGTTTGGAGATTTTTTTTATTTGTTATAATTGATAGTGTTTAGAAAGAGCAAGATTCTTTAAAACTTCAAGTGGAAGTCTACTCTAGGGTCCAGGGTTGCTTACATACCATATTCTCCTTACTTGACAGATGCCAGTAAGCTCAGGCCAGATATGTTTAAAATGCAGCTCCTTGTAAAACACGTTTGCACCATTTGCAAATCGCAGCTGTCTCTCTGTTTGTGGCGATGTGGTTGACACATGCTGCCAATTCGCTTCCCAGAGGACTGGCGATGCTGAGCAGCATGAAGAATCTGTGTGAAATGTGCCACATTCTCAACTGACTCCTGTATATGACCATTCCCCTGGAGGTGATGAAAGCCTGCAATTTTATTGACTTCAGTGGTGGAGAATGCTGCCAGGGCTTTGGTTGCAGCAGACAGCTCCCTGATGGAGGATGAGGTAGGATGACAGGCTGTGTTTGTATTGTGCAGATGTCAAGGAAGCTGGGAGACCCTTGCCCAGGAAGTACCCGAGATTATTTGTCCCTGAGCATTCAGTGTCTTGTGGGAAAAGTCCTTGTGGGCAAGATGGTGTTACATGTGAAACACGGGCCCTCTAGGACAAGAAGGCAGATGGTACTCTAGGGTGCATTAAGACTGTGGCCAACAGGTTGAGGGATGTTATCCTCATGCTCTACTCTGCCCTGGTGAGGCCATATTTCAAGTGCTGTGTTCAGTTCTGGGCTTCCCAGCTCAAGAAAGACAAAGAAATACTGGAGAGAGTCCAGCAAAGGGCTGTTTAGGATGATTAAGGGCCTGGAGCATCTCTCCTATGAGGAAAGGCTGAGAGAGCTATGTCTGTTTAGTCTGGACAAGAGAAGACTGAGAGGGGATCTCATCAACACCTCTAAAGATCTAGGGCTGGATGTCTAGAGGCTGCAGCCAGGCTCTTCTAAGTGGTGCCAAGCAACAGGATAAAGGACAATGGGCACAAACTGGAACACAGGAAGTTCCACATGGAGAAAATCTTCTTCACTCTGAGGGTGACACCACACTGGGACAGGCTGCCCACAGAAATTGTGCAGTCTTCTTCCCTGGAGACATTCAAAACCTGCCTGAATACAATCCTGTGCAGCCTGCTCAAGGCAATCCTATCCTAGAGGGGTGGGGGTGGACTAGATGATCTCCAGAGGCCCCGTCCAGCCCTTACTGCTCTGAGATTCTTTGAATCTAACATTTTAAAGTGTGCTTTTACTCATATACAGCTATTTCAAACTATTCTTTTGGAAAACATATTGCATCTGGTGCTACTGTGGAAGGTCTAGATGACCCTGCCATGCTGAGCAGACTGCGGGCATCCATAAATTAGAGGCACACAATCCCAAAGCTGTAGAGGTGGACACATCCTTCTGCTCTGCAGTAGCAGGAGCAAAATGCAGAGCAGAAAACAGAGCCACCCCTGAGATATAATTATGATGGAGTGCCAGTAGTGACCTCAGAAGCATGAGGGGAGTAATACCTTTTCAAGGGGTTACT
Organism: Heliornis fulica; assembly: GCA_013399135.1. Classification (NCBI taxonomy): domain Eukaryota; kingdom Metazoa; phylum Chordata; class Aves; order Gruiformes; family Heliornithidae; genus Heliornis; species Heliornis fulica. The sequence continues at coordinate 131,534 of VXBZ01001936.1, read as the reverse complement.
TTTAAGAGACAGATGCTCTGATCTGCTGTTACAGAAATATTCACTAACAAGAATGAGATGAACTAATGGTAGCGCAACAGCAAGATTAAGAAGTGTTGGCTTACCCTATTTTATATTTTCATTCTTATAAGGGTTTCATTATGCAACATAGATACTGGTGGGACCAAAAACTGTGACATCTGACAAGTCCTTTTTTTTTTTTCTTAGGTTGTTGGTTTTGAGACGGCTTTTTTGTTTGGGTTTTGGTTCTTGGTTGGTTTGGGGTGGGTTTTTTTGTTTGTTTTTGGTTTTGTTGTTGTTGTTGTTGTTGTGGGTTTTTTTGTTTGTTTGTTTTTTGTCTTCTATTTTCTTTCCCCTGCCCTTGAAAGCAAGGCTCTGGCTATGTTCAGGTTTTTGGCAGTCTCTCTCTGTTCCCCACCCAAATATCTCAGATGAGACACTGCTGTAGTCAGGATCTCCATTTTAGTTTCTAAGTGACTGACAACACTAGCACCTCACCAGTTCCTTCCTGCAGGCTAGTAGCCCTGTGACTGAGAATCTCCCCTGGACAAGCATCCCAACCCTCTGAAAACAGATGTCAGGGAAAGATGCTGTATCCAAGCTGTTTCCATTTTCTACATTTCTGTTTCTACAATTAGTAGACCATCCTGAAAATTTTCTCTGTACAGACAACTCATGTCTGAAACTTCCCAAGTGTAATCCCAGAATCGCAGAATAGCAGGAGTTGGAAGGGACCTCTGGAGTTCATGTAGTCCAAGCCCCTGCCCCTCAGAGCAGGATCACCTAGAGCAGGTTGCACAGGTATGTGACTAGTCGGGTTTTGAATACTCCAGAGAAGAAGACTCTGCAACTGAAAGATGAACTTTATCAAAACGTAAACCCTGTCTTTCATGTCAGTAGTTGTTTTCAACTGGGCTTGTCCTACTGTTTCACTAAGATAGTATATCAATAGAAAACTGCAGTTAGCCTCAGTGGAACACAATCAGCTCCAACCTGATGAAATGCTGAAAATGGCTGGATTTGTCTAGATTGAAAATCTGCACCCTGCATTTGGTTAGGCAGAACTAATTATGAAAAAGAGGGAGAAAGAAATTGTTACATTCAGTATGTGATGATTAGCTGTCAAAGCAAGACCCAATGTTGGAATCTGAGTCTGGGTGAGGAAATGAGTATGTGTACAATATTTCTCCAATATATGATTATTAAATCATGTCATTTTTAGACATCTAACTTTTTAATCCTTCTCTTTGGCACTCAAACTGCAATACTGAAGCAGGAGTAGACAGATTTTAAAATAACGGTTTGTAAATTTAACCCTCTTTTAAATTTAGAAGGGTTTTGTTGCCAGGTATGTCTTCTCAGTTTTTGAAATCTCTGGAATTATTCTGAATATTCATGAACTGATTTAATAGAAATCCTTTGGTAGAGACTAGGAAAACTACTGAAAATGCAAACTCTTCTGTATTTTCTTGTGTTGGTATTACCCTGGTATAACCTTATCATTTGCAGCAAGGACTTTTAGAAACTACAGACAAATCATAGGTAAAGCACCTAGGCTTCATTCTGCCTTTGAAATTATAACATTTAAAGCATTCGTAAGGTCTAATGCTTCTAAAGATAGAACTGGTTTATGCCTCTAAACAAGGGATCAGAGTGAGAAGTCTTAATCATCTGCTCTGAGAGTGCTCCACTGTTACAAAGCATCAAATTGTCACGCCTTTTAAAAATAAGATAATCTACTTAACTCTCTCATGCACAGCCTGTCCTAATAATAGAATTGAAGTACTTCTGTTACACAGGTCACCTGATTATAAGACCTGAAATATTAAAAACCTCTTCTATTTTAGATGAAATAAAATCTTCTGTTCTTTGAAAAAGTCTAGGGCAGTGAGTTCAAAGAAGTGCAACAGTCAGCACAAAGACTAAATGAACCATTTGCACTCAGCCACTGAGACTTAATATTGATAATTCCCTTACATTCCTGATAGACTTCACACATGTCCTCTCCGTGAGCAAAATGACTTCCATCCAGTTCAAGAATGAATCTTCTAATCTCCTACTTTTAACAATGGAAGATGAAAAAGTGCTGAGAACTTTTAATAGGAGGCAGAACTTATCAACAGTCAAGGGTCATTTGTACAGCTTTACTTTCAAAGACTCATAAGTAGTTGAAGGTGCCTCTGGATATCACCTAGTTTAATCTCACTGTTCAAGCAAGAGTCAATGCAGGACCATGTCCAGTCAGTTTTTAATACCTTCAAGGACAGATTCCACAGCACCTTTGGGCAATCTTTTCCAATGCTTGATCACCCTTAGAGTCAAAAGAGCTTTTTCTTATATTTAACTGGAATGTCTTGTATTTCAGTTTGTGTCCAGTGTCTCCCATTGCCTCTCATTCTTTCACTGGACACCAGTGATAAGAACCTGTCTCTGTTCTTTACTCCCTCCTTTCAAGTATTTATACACTAAGATATGTTTCTTTGAGGCTTTTCTTCCCCCACTTGACTAGTCCCAGCTCTCTGCCTCTTCTTTTAAGTCAGATATCCCAGTTCCAGTCATCTTCATGGCCTTTCGCTGGACACACTCCACTGGACTGGACATAGCATTCCAGATGTGTCTCACCAGTGCTCAGTAGAGGGGAAAGAGCACCTCAATTCTCTTTCTAATGCAGTCAAGGACGCTCTTGGCTGTCTTTGCCACAAAGGCTCACTGCTGGCTGGCATTTGGTTTGTTATTCACCAGGATTCCCAACTCCCTTTCTGCCAACTACATTACAGATGGCTATTCCCCAGTCTACACTGATGCCCATCATTTTCCTTTCCAGGTGTGGGACTTGACATTTCCTGTCATGAAGTTCATGAGGTTGCTCTCTGTTCATTTCTCCAGTCTGCTGAGGCCTACTGAAAGGATACACAACCATGTCATGCATCAACCACTCCACCCAGTTTTGTACCATCTGCAAACTTGCATTCTGGCCAGTTTTCCAGGTCATTAATGAAGATGTTAAACAGCATTAGGCCAACTATTGACTGCTGGAGTCCCCCACTAGTGACTGGGAGCCATTTTGTACTGCTGACATTTTGAACCTGGAAGTTCAGCCAGTTTTCATCTGCTTCATGGTCCACTTACTCAGTCTATATTTTCTTAGCTTTTTTATGAGGATGTTGTAGGAGAAAGTGTCAAAGGCCTTACTAAAGTAGATGTAAATAACTGTCAGATTAGCCAGGCAAGATTTCCACTTCATAAGCCCATGCTGACAACTCACAATCATGTTCTTGTCCTTCATAGATCTAGAAATGATTTCCAGGATTATTTGCTCCATCTGATCAAGGTGTGGCTGACTAGCCTGTGATTACCCAGGTCTTCCTTTCTGCTCTTTCTGAAGACAGGAATGAGATTTGCTTTCTCTCAGGTCACAGGAACTTCTCCCAGTCATCATGACCTTTCTGAGATAAGCAAGAGTGGCATTGTCTAGCTCCTTCACCAGTTTTGAATGAATCCCATCAGGCATCATAGACTTGTATGTGACCAGTTTGTGTAAATACCCTAATTTGACCCTCCTTCACCAAAGGTATATCTTCCTTCCTCTAGACGTTTCCACTGGTCTCAGTGACCTGGGATTTCTGAAGGCAGGTTTTACCAATAAAAACTAAGTAGTCCTTAAGTACCTCAGTCTATTTTTTTGTGTTCATCATAGAATCATAGAATCATAGAATCATAGCATGGCTAGAGTTGGAAGGGACTCCCAGAGGTCATCTAGTCCAACCCCCTGCAAGAAGCAGGGACACCCCCAACTAGGTCAAGTTGCTCAGGGCCTCATCCAGCCTGGCCTTGAACTTCTCCAGGGATGGGGCATCCACCACCTCTCTGGGCAACCTGTTCTGTGCTCCACAACTCTCACAGTAAAGAACTTTTTTTAATATCTAATCTAAATCTATCTCCCTCTATTTTAAAACCATTACCCCTTGTCCTATCACAACAAGGGGTAATTATCCTTAAGACCTCTGCCGCATTCAGCTGTGGTCCCATATTTCCTTAGATTTTGTTTTGCCGCGGAAGTAACCCAAGAAGCCTTTCATGTCTCACCAGTTTCAAATCCAGGCGGGTTTCAGTTTCACTAACTCCACACTTGCATGTAGTGCTTCTATATTTCTCCTGGGTCTGCTTACAGAGTTTCTCTGAACTCACTGTCCCATGCCATGGTCTGTGACATGGTACAGTCCCAGCAGCATAGGGATACTTTAGCTGTTACGCTTTTTTTTTACAGGAAAAGGACAGCTGACATGGGGCCTGGATGCCTTCTGCCAAACCCTGTGAAAAAGAGCCTGTCTTGGCGTGCACTTCTAATATGGCAACACATCGTCCAGACATCAAAGGGAAGAGGAGAGGAGCACATGCAGGTGACTTTTCATTAAAAGTCTCCCTTGTTTTTCACTTGGCTCAGACAAGCTATTCATTATGTGCTCCTGGCTCTATGACCACCTGGATGCAATCTGTTATTGCATTCATAGCACTTTGCCTGCTCCTGGCACAGGTATTATGAGCAGCGAGATTGGCTAGAAAAAAAACTCAATTTCATCAAAGATTTTAGTTTCTTCAGTTAGTTTTTCATTCTCTTTTGGATCAAAACTGAGACTTCATGGATTTATAGCTCAAACTCGCCTTAAAATAGCATTTTTCTATTCTAATATAATGTCTTGTTATTTTTCTTACCTTTCCTTACCTTACATGAAGAGAAAACAGTGGAAACATAACATCACTGAAGTGACCAGTTTGCTCTCTCACTGACTCTGTAATTCCTATGTATTATTAAGGAACTCATTATCTGGAAGTCATTTTAGTCCTCCTGTTTCTTCACTTCTTATTCTCAGGAAAGTAGTTTCTACCTTCCATTGCTGCACTTTTTGCTATAAACATTCAGAAGGTGGTGCTCCCAGTGTACCTGAGATCCTGTAACATGTAAGATATATTCTACCGGTAGTACCTCCTTAATGATTTTCTTACTTCTCTGGCAGGTACTGCACACTGACATTGCGACTTCTCCGATGTGACCATGCTAAGAAATAAATCTTGTTATTAGGAAAAGGTATAGGAAACAGCAGTGTAGTCCCAAGCTGTGCATGGTGCATGTGCTCCTCCCACTTATTCAAAGAGGGAAATAAACATGCCTTTTGGAGCAGAATGTGCAGCTGTTCAAATGCAAACCCCATTTTCTGCTAGAAGTGTAAGGGCTTACTTCCCCCTAAGGACTCTACTACCCCTGCAAATTTTACTCCTTTTAGATGTTGGGAAAGACATTACATTCCTCAAACTTCTTCTCATTTCAAGGCCTTACATGAAATGTCAGTCACAGAAGAATGTGCAGATACTCATAATGAGATATTTTCTAATATAGGATTTAATCAAATTGGTAAACAGCACTGGCATTTAAATACAGGTTGTTAGGATCTTGGTTTAAACCTTCTTTTGAGGTGAATAAAGGCAGTTGACACCTTTCTACCTGATTGTTCCTGGTTATCTGCAAGATCATAAATACAACTTTTTATTGTTTTAACCTTAGCATTTGAAGACTTTATTGGGAACTAGATTTATAAATGGTTATTTCTCTGCTCATCTCAAGTACTCTTAGCAGGAACACACACTTTAAAATCTCCTAGAGACCTTTAAACTAACTTTCAACATGTAATTCATTCAATGGTGAGATTCAGATGGCATGCTGTAGGTTTGTGAAGATTACCTGAAACTAAGATGACATTAAAACTGTCTTCTTGTCCTGTAGCAGCAAAGTCATTAATCTCCATTAGTCATCAATTAATTGCTCCCTGTATTTCATGTTTCTATTTCTAATTTGGAGGTGTGCACAGGACTAGATAAATCATTATGGACTCAAGTATTGGTTTTGTATATACATAAATCATTATGGACTCAAGTATTGGTTTTGTATATACATAAAACCAAATAATTTCTTTATGGGCTTAAATTTAGTTACAGATGGAAAGTTTTGCCATTAATTTTTAGACCTGCTTGAGGTCTAAAAAGACAGGGATCTCCTGTAGAGAGTCCAGCGGAGGCCACAAAGATGATGAAGGGCCTGGAGCATCTCTCCTATGAGGAAAGGCTGAGTGAGCTGGGGCTGTTCAGCCTGGAGAAGACTGAGAGGGGATCTCATCAATGTTTATAAATATTTGAAGTGTGGGAGACAAAGGGAGATGGCCAACCTCTTTTCAGTGGCCTGTGGGGACAGGACAAGGGAAAATGGTTGCAAGTTGGACCACAGGAGGTTCCACACTAATGTGAGGAAAAACTTCTTAATGGTGAGGGTGACGGAGCACTGGAACAGGCTGCCCAGGGGTGTTGTGGAGTCTCCTTCTCTGGAGATATTCAAGACCTCTCTGGATGCCTAACCGTGTGACCTGCTCTAGGGAACCTGCTTTGCCAGGGAGGTTAGACTCAGTGATCTCCTGAGGTCTCTTCCAACCCCTAAAATTCTGTGATTCTGTGATTTTGTGAGGCAATAGAGTGCACAGTCAGCAAGTTTGCTGGTGACACAAAGCTGGGAGAGGTGGCTGACACACCAGAAGGTTGTACTGCTATTCAACAGGATTTAGACAGGCTGGAGAGCTGGGCAGGGATAAACTGAATGAGACTGAACAAGGGCAAG
>VXBZ01001936.1:83686-124765 GCA_013399135.1 Heliornis fulica | reverse complement strand
GGACATAGAACTCTTTGAAACAGTCCAGCACAGGGCCACCAAAATGATGAAGGGAGAGGAACACCTTCCTTCTGAGGACAGGCTGAGGGAGCTGGGTCTCTTTAGCTTGGAGAAGAGGAGACTGAGGGGTGACCTCATTGAGGGTGAGTGTCCGGAGGGTGGATCCAGGCTCTTCTCAGTGTTGGCCAGTGATAGAACATGGGGCAGTGGGTCCAAGCTGGAGCATAGGAAGTTCCATCTGAGTGTAAGAAAATCTTTTTCACTGTGAGGGTGACAGGGCACAGGAACAGGCTACCCAGGGAGGTTATGGAGTCTCCATCTCTGGACCAATCTGGACATGTTGCTGTGTGATTTAATCTAGGTGATCCTGTTCAGGCAGGGGGATTGGACCAGATGATCTTTTGAGGTCCCTTCCAACTCCTGACATTCTGTGATTCTTTGAAAATCTCATGAGGTAAAACCAACATTTTAACAAGAATGTTAAATGGAGACCAACATAAATAGGAAGACCGCAGTAAAAGCCAGAAGACTGCAGATGAATAGAAACACCAAGCTGTCTTGTAGACTTCATACAAAAATAAGGTATCATTTCCTATCTCCTAAGCTTCGATTTGTAATCAGATGGGGTGGAATAGATGGGTGATGAGCACACCCAACTCCCACACTGGGAGACCTCTATTCACTGCCACAATACACACATTTAATGCCCACAATATCCTTCATGGCTGCAGCAGAAATTGTTGTAGTCATGAATTCTTTTATGAAAAAAATACCATTTGGACTGGGTCAAGGTAAAAAACTCCTACCTCAGTAAAAAATAGCCTTTTCTGTATCAATAGGTTCATTCTTGGCATAACAGGAAATGATACGCAGTACTGCCCTATTCTGACATGCTTCAGATGGTATTGTAAAACATGAGTACAAACACTGACTACAAACAATTGTGTAGTCTTGCTTATAGAACAATAATACTCTCAAAATATATTGCCTGGTGTGCACCACTGCTCTTATAACAGGGAATGTATAAACAGAGCTTAGCAAGCAACTGTGCCAGTGCATTAACTAGGATCCAACAAGAGAGCTCCAGTGAGGTCTGGGGCTCTGCAATTCTTTCATAGCTGAGAGGGAAACATTACTGGAAACATGTTCAGTTTATATCCCTGTAAACAGCTTTCTGTGCTAAGCATAAACAAACTGAGAGACACACTTTCCCCATGGCTCTTTGGCCAGCATTAATCCATTTAATCTTCTGTGGGGCATTTGTGAAATAGGGACAGCAGAAGCAATGCCATGAAAGTCAGCAATTGCCTAATCCCCTGTAAGTGTGCTTTTCAGAAGTTACGCTAATTTCGGCTTCTCTTTAGTTTCTGAACATTTCAGCAAATCTTTATGTTTTGGCTTTGATCTCCAGCCCACTCTAATTCTAGTGGCTCAGATTGTGGGGGAAAAAGGTTATGTGACAACCAGAAATGTTGATCTTTGTGATTCAAAGATAAAAAGAGACTTAAGTCTGCCCTGTGTGATACACCTGAGACACAAACTACTTGGGGGCATGCACGGGGATGAATGAATGCATCCACATGAGTAGGCTGACATGGGAGCAGAGAGGATGTGCTTTTATGTAGGCTTATATGACCAGGAGAGAGCACAGAAGTAGGACAAAGGCAGGAGGGGAAGGAGAAACTACATGGACTCTTCCAACTCAAACCAGGCTGTGATTCTGTGATTCTGTGAAGGCAAATATGTTATGAAGAAGGCAGCAATTATGTGAAGCTGGCAAAATGAAAAATTTCTGGAAAATAAAGAGTTGGAGATAGCTCAAATAAAAAGAAAACCCAACGTGGAATATTGAAATATTTTGTTTAAATGCTGTCCATGTTAACAAAACTCACCTTCTTTTCAATATGTAAATGTCTCTCCATGAAATGTGGAAAGAAGATCCCACCCAACTATTAAGAGATTGTTCATGAACACAGAAAAAGTTTGAGCAGCTAACACAACATCCTGCTTGCCAAGATCATCTTGCTCTAATCTTCTTGTCAGCAAAACCACTTTATAGAAGAACTATTAACTCACAATTTGTTTACTCGGTTTTTTTTTTCTTCCTAGCAATTTCATAATTTCTATATTCTTTGGTGGCTTTTTTTTTCCAGTCCCAAAGCACTAAGAAATTCAGTCAAGACCACAATAAACTAAAACAAATCAATGCGTGTGAATGGCCACAAATGTCACATTGCTTATCTTGCTCTGTGAAACACTAAGCAGCTGCTGGCTTTTAACGAGGGTGAAAAACAAAGCTCTGTTAGTATTCCTGTGCACAGCTTGTTATTTCACTTAGCAGCTGATTTTGGAAAAAGAAAGAAACAGAACTGATCTGATGTCTTTCCTCTCCAGATCAACCCACATCCTTCCTAGGACAGGAAGAGCAGGTGAATAGGACACAGGACATTTGCCACTTCTATGGCTTCAGTTATATAGTTTATGCCATGGCTTCCACGAGAACAGTAACAGACTCCAGCAATGTAATTAGTTCAGTTGAGAAGTGAAGATAAGAGAATCTGCTGAGGCGTTTGGCATGGACACACTGAGTCTAAAAATGCCTTCTACAAAGGACAGTTTTCCTGGCTCTCTGAGTAAATCTGTAGGGAGAAATTGTCTCCTCAGATGTGTGGTTTGTCCTCACATGGAGAAGAGCAAGTTGCATCTGGTTTTCTAAAAGAAATGCAATACAGAAGGGAAGCAGGGGCTGGAGAGTGTGCTAGCACAGCGGGGGAAGCACAGCCTGAAAAGGCAGGCGTGCAGCAGGCGCTGGGAGCCAGAATGCTGTGCACCAAAAGGGCACGTCAGGGAAAGGTTTTCTGTGCCAGGCTGACACCAGAAGCCCTCTACTTTCCCCCATTTTGCAGATCCCTCAACAGGCTGCATGATGGGGCTGGGAAGGCTTTACATTTTTTATCCTACATCCTGTGCTCAATCCACCTACCTGGACCCATCTCTATGTATCAACAAAGGAAGAGTGATGTGGTGAGGACATGGGAACCTGCTGCTGACCCCTCAAAATGAGAACTGTAGTGTTGTCTTGGCATGTGAAACCTCAATCTTGAGGTGCACCTAGTTATGAGAAGGAGGAAGGAGCTGGAGATGATATATAAGGTTGCTATAAATGTCATTCCACATAATAAACTAAGGTAAGGAGCTTGTAAACCAGAGATAAGGAAGTGTTAATCCATAGACAAACTACTTGGAAGTAAATCACTGACACTTGTTCATTGCCAGGCATATTTTGGAAGTTTGAATGAGAAAGGAAGTATCTAGGTGCTAATCATGAGCATGTGGGTGAACTCTGTAGTCTTCTCTGTGACCAGTAGCTTGCTCCCAGGTGAAGAAAGTGATGTTGTTGAGTGGCCAGCATGAAAGCAAGAGTTACCAGAAATGTGGGCTTCCCAGAATCTGTTTCTGGCTCTGCCAACCAGCCCAATCTCTTTAGCTCCTTACGCCTAGAACTTTCACTTGAAGGTTGACATTCAACACATGCTATGGTAGATGTTACCCACTTCTGCACAATTTTCAGCTTACCAGTGGAGTCTGCAAAACCCTGACATGCAGGGGCAGGAGGATGAGCCTGAAATTCAAGGAAAACCATGTATGTAGGACTAACTCATGATGGATAGACCATTCAGTGGACAAGGAACTGTCTAGCTGGTTGCACTCAAAGAGTTGTGGTCAGTGGCCTAAAGTTCACATGGAGTTCCAAGACAAGTGGTGTTCCTCTGGGCTTAGTACTGGGACTGGCACTGTTCTTTACCAATGGACATAGGACCAGTGGGATAGAGTGCACCCTCATCTACTTCGCCAATGATACCAAGCTGTTTGGTGAGGTCGACATGCTGGAGGGAAGGGATGCCATCCAGAGGGACCATGACAGGTTGGAGAGGTGGGCCCATGCAAACTGAATGAAGTTCAATAAGACCAAGTGCAAGGTCCTTCATGTGGGTCAGCACAATCCCAAACACTACTATGGGCTGGATGGAGAATGGATTGAAAGCAGCCCTGAGGAGAACTTGGGGTGCTGATTGATGACAACAAGATGTCAATGTTCACTAGCAGCTCAGAAGGCCAACTGTGTCCTGGGCTACATCAAGAACAGCATGTCCAGCAGGTTGAGGGAGATGATTCTGCCCCACTACTCTGCTCTTACGAGACCTCATCTGGAGTCTTGTGTCCTGCTCTGGGGTCCCCAGTACAGGAAAGACATGGAACTGTTGGAGCAAGTCCAGAAGAGGTCCGCAAAGATGATCGGGGGCTGGAACATCTCTCCTATGAAGACAGTCTGAGAGAGATGGGCTTGTTCAGCCTGGAGAAGGCTCCAGAGAGACCTAATTGCAACCTACCAAAGCTTAAGTNAGCATGTCCAGCAGGTTGAGGGAGATGATTCTGCCCCACTACTCTGCTCTTACGAGACCTCATCTGGAGTCTTGTGTCCTGCTCTGGGGTCCCCAGTACAGGAAAGACATGGAACTGTTGGAGCAAGTCCAGAAGAGGTCCGCAAAGATGATCGGGGGCTGGAACATCTCTCCTATGAAGACAGTCTGAGAGAGATGGGCTTGTTCAGCCTGGAGAAGGCTCCAGAGAGACCTAATTGCAACCTACCAAAGCTTAAGTGAGCCTACAGGGAAGTGGGAGAGGGGCTGCTCATAAGGGAGTGTAGTGATAGGACAAGGGGTAGTGGGTTAAAACTAAAGGAGGGTAGGTTTAGATTAGATATTAGGAAGAAATTCTTCCCTGTGAAAGGGAATGAGGCACAGGCTGCCCAGAGAAACTGTGGCTGCTCCCTCCCTGGCAGTGTTCAAGGCCAGGTGGGATGGGGCTTTGGGCAACCTGGTCTAGTGGAGGGTGTCCCTGTCCATGGCAGGGAGTTGGGATGAGGTGATCTTTTGAGGGCCCTTCCAACTGAAAGCATTCTATGATTCTGTGATTCTATGAAATCAAGACTTCAGATGCTTCTCCATGATCTATTTTAGCTACAGAACATTGTTTTTTATTTCCTGATCAGAGCTGCAGTAGTGCCATATTAAGAAACTGAGTATCTCTTTGGTTTAGTATGCTCAGCTCTCACAGAAACTGCTTTCTGGAGAGGCTCCCAGAGTCAGGAAGCTTGTATTTGCCTTCATATCATATAACTGTTATTAATATAGCACAGTGGGTGTGCTTAAATTTTTACCAGATCAAGAGATTCTACGGTGTGGTCCTGTTAATTTGTCCTGTACACAGAATTCAGTTGAGTCAGCTTTCACCACTCAAAACTAAAGCAGGAATGGAAGTGCTTGTTTTGGGCATTTCCCAGAATACAAAAATAGTAGCAATAAAAATACTGAACGTGTATAGTGGGCTTGTGTCTGGGGATACTGCAGAGGCTAGGCAATATGTATATATTTCATTTCTCTTTTGGAGGGAAATAGGTTTACTCTTTGAGGCTGTAAGAAAACTAGTGGTTTCTTCCTCTGAGCCAGAGTTCAGCTAATTGTTTTGTAATGAAACATGTATAGTCCTATATCTAATAAAAGTAATATTCTAAGAAACATAAGGTTTAGAAGGCAGTAAATTCTTCTCCTTTAAAGTTCTTTGGTTTGCAAATAACTGAAAAAAAGAGTACATCATTGCCTTTGGGAATCTTACCTGATATTGTTTGGATTAGAGTATGTTAGAAAAAATCCTGAAGTACTAAAGAGATTTTAATAACATGCTCTTGAAATGGTCATGAAGAGAGAGACACCAATTACACTACGGCATTGAAGTTTTGAAAATTAATTGCATTTCCCGTTCTCCATCAGTCAGATTTAGAACAAGATATTGTTCAGATATAATGTAAGAGGGAGGTAGTGGAATCTAAACAAAAGCAACACAGTGTTTGATTGCAACTGGACTCTGTTCAGACTCTGCTGCCACAGCTATGCGAGATGAGGAAAGACAGCAGAGGTGGTGTTAACTGAGAGTTTGTTTGCCTGACATACTGGAAAAATTTTCTAATACTGGTTCAGCTCAGGAAAGCTGTTACCCTTTGAAAGCTAGAAGGGTCAACTAGGGTTATCAGCTGCATAAGTACTGGCTGTGTAAATTCCTGGGAGGGATCTTAGCTCTTGCATCGTTTCTTCTGCAACAATGATATTTGGGTCTTTGTTTATGAATCTGTCTGCTATGAGTCAATCTTGTTCTATTCTAACGACTTCCCAGATGGCCTAGTATCCCACTGATGGAAAGCTCTAGTGAGTAACCTCCTGTGTTACTCCAATAGAAGAGGTGTGTTATACAATTCCTCTGCTTGCATAGTGATGGGTAGGAAATTAAAGTTGTATATGGACCAAGCTGATAACACGGACGGGAATCCAAATAGAAGTCAGCATGTTCTACTTCTCTCTCGCTCTCAATTGCTGTAACTGAATACTTCTGGAGGGCTGTAGGTGAGAAAGCTAAATATAGAAAAATAAATACCACCAGTGAGAAATGTAAATCCACTTACTTGATCACCAGACCAAAACAAGGGAACATTTCTGGATGGCAAAGCCTATATCTAGCAGTGTCTTCTGCTGTGAATGTATACAGTTATTTAAATTGTGCTTGAGTTTCCTCATTAGAGGAAACTTGTTTGTAGCAGTAATAAACGGCACTTCTTGGATTTTTCTATTGTGACAGCTACTTTTTAAATTCTGATGATGTTTATGGCATTGTTAGGCAAAATAAAGTTTATGCAAAGTGCAGTGAGATATTATGCCTGGCATCCCGCTAATAGATATCATCTGTTAACATCTGTTAAATCAGATTCTGTCTATCCAACACAATGCTGCTGATCTGAACTTTTCACTGTGGGTCAAGTTTTGGGAATACATAATTGTTAAATTAGATTACTCTGAATGAGTAATTTCACCAGGATCCAGTCCTCACTGAATTTAACTACCAACTGCAGGAGTGATTAATAGTATGGATGGTGCTTTAATGTCAATGATTCATTCTATTTGAACTGTTATAAGAGGGGGTTTGGCATTTTGGGTTTTTTTATTTATATGTAAGAAACCAGGAGGAAGACAGTACTGACCACTAAAAAGAGTGTATTATTGATTGCTCTAAACTAAAAAAAAATGGCATAGAAAACTAATTATTTTTCTGTGCAAATAGTTACCTTCATCATAGTTCTCAAGGGCTTTATTATTTTTTTAAAAACCAACAACTTTACTGTGAGAAAATTTAGTCTTTTCTTGTCAAATCCAATATATGTTTTCTGGTAGATAAGAATTTGTATCCTGAAATTATGATCCTAACTGATATCCCTGTTGTCAGACACGGGAGAGACCTTAAGATAGAAATGGATCCCAAATTGTAAGAATTTGCCTACTTGGAGTTGAGACATGTAAAAGTGCAACATGTTTTCTATTTCTGCAGGTGTTTGGGCTTTTTTGCATTTTCTTGTAATGTCCGGTTCTTATATTCAGTTTTCTACATCAAGATGTGCTGAAGTGGTGGAAGGAAATAAACCAGAATTATCTAGAAATATTTATTATAGTACATAAATAAATTTGTGCAACGTGTGTTTTCCCACTTGAAACTGCAAGCTTTTTGACAGGGAGTAATATAAAACACAATGATCAATCAAGCTGTAGTTCAGTGGGAAAACTGATTTGGGAAAAACTAATGTCGAAGTTAGGATGAAACTTTCTTAATCAACACTGAGAATAAAAGTGGTATCTTTGAGATGTGTGAGCTTGTACTGAATTATTATCAGTTCAAGGTGTGCTGAAAGTGAGAAAATGTCTGTGCTATCAATAATACCAGTGTGTTAAATGATTCCCCATATTCCTTTATTTGTGATCTGTACTACAGCATCTGAGCAGCCATCCTTTAATTGCTTGGGAATATTTTAAATTCCAGTTAGACTTCATAATTAGGCACCTCCCGATCTTTGAATTGTTGCTCTTCAATTCTGTGTCACTGAAATAACAAGAGTTGAACAGCAACCTGATCTGTCATGCTTTAAATAGAGGTGAATTTAGCTTAAACTTCTATTACTTGCCAGCTGAAATCAGAGGCATGTTTCTCACCAGACTTTTGTGCCATTACAAGGTTGCTGCAGCTCCAAATGTGAAAGTACAGGCAGGCTGTGAGAAACCTCCTTAACTGTGTTTCACAGCATGCAGAACCTTTAATACACTGACATATGCACAGCTCTTTCTTCACTGCACAGGGAGCTCAGAATAGACTTTCTGGGAGAACCTCAGCTGATGCCAGAAATCTGGATGCGCCTGACTCACATTAAGAAACAGCACATTATTGGAATTATTACACACTGCAGGCAGGATCACGTTTTCCTACAGCACTGGGATTGGCCTGCAAAATGCCACCTTCTCCTAAAATGAACTGTAGCTAAAAGCCAATTTCTGCTCTTGCTGGGACAGCTGTCAACCACCTCATCTTCAGACTGCAAGAGACATTACTTCCTCGTGGAGCAGTTGCTTTTCTCTGTGTCAGCAGAATAGTGACAGGTCATGGGTTGAAATTGTTGCAGATTTTGCATCTATTTTTGCCACTTTCTAGCCCAAGCTGTTTCAACACCTTTGACTGGGTTTTCAAGGCTTTATGTGAAACATTAGATGTGATGGGATCTTCAGGATAAAGGTTGCTACAGCACTTTCAATAAAAAGCTGAAATTTGCATCAGGTATAAGTTTAAATATACAGTACAATTGCCACCTTTATTTCCTCAGTTATTTCTCCATAGCCCAAATTGCTTTTGAGGATATTTTTTTCTTTTTATGTGTAAGACATTAGTGATCATGCAAGTTTTTGAAAGTATAATGCCTCCATTGTTGTGCAGTCAGCGTACCTTGCTTGTCCTGAAATAGAAGACACTGACTGAAAGTCTCATCATGTTAAATTATCTGCCATTTGTTCACCATAATTTTGGTCTTTCCTGGAAATCTTGGCCTGTATGAGAAGCATCCTACTTCTGAACTTCTCAGAGAGTCAAATTTCAATAATGGGAAAAATTTTAATCTTTAGGGGGAAGTGTGATATAATGGTTTATTGTATGAAATACCTCTAAGCAACAAATCATGGATTTCATCTCTTTTCTGTAATTTCATAAAAGTGTATTAAACTAAAATCAGAGTCACTGATTAACTGTATACTGCTCTGCATCAATAGAAACATGACCAGCAGGTCAAGAGAGGTGGTTCTGTGCCTCTGCTCTGCTCTCAAGGGATCACACCTGGAGTAATGCATCCGGCTCTGAGGTTTCCAGAACAAGAAAGACATGGAGCTGTTGGAGCAAGACTGTCATGAATGTCATGAAAATGACAAGATGGCTGGAGTACCTCTTCTATGAAGACAGGCTGAGAGAGTCATGGTTGTTCAGCCTGGAGAAGAGAAGGCTTCAGGGAGATCTTATAGTGGCCTCGCAGGACCTGAAGCGGCCTACAGGAAAGATGAAGAGGGACTGTTTACAAAGTCCTGGAGTAATAGGACAAGGGGTAATGGGTTTAGACAAAAAGAAGGTAGATTTAGATTAGATATTTATTGTGGTTTAGCACCAGCCACAGCTGAGCACCACACGACCTCTCACTCACCACCCTTCCAATGACGGGATGTGGAGGAGAACGGGGAGACAAGGTCTTATCCCACGTAGGCTGGAGTAAAGATAAGTTTACTGGGAGAGAAGAGGAAGGGAAAAATAACAATCACAGGACTTAAAATACAGAAAACTGGTGATTCACAATGCAGTTTCTCACTGAAATGCATAACTCAGACTGTATAACTCAGACCTGTCCACAAGACAAATCACCACCATGTCCTGCAGCCTTGTTGCCCCTTCCCGATTAGCCCCCTTTTATCTTCAGCATGATAACAAAGTGCGGAATACACCCTTTGGTTAGTTTGTGTCCTACCCCAACTTCTGGTGAAAATTAACCCTATCCTAGCTGAATCCAAGACAATATTAGGAATTAATCCTTCCCTGCGAGGGTGGTGAGGCTCTTACACGGTAAGATGATAATTCACACCAATGCCAGCATAACAACTTCCATTTTTCTGCTATAGATTGTGTAATAGATGCAAACAGTAAAGCCTAATGTAGCCATTCTGACATCACTTTTAGAAACAAATTTTCTTTTTCATGAGAAGGTTATCTGAGACTTTTTGTCCCAGATGGGGAAATAACATATTGACTTTCTGCTCCGCCATCTTGTCTGTTATAAGTTCTAGATGACAATTAATTGTTTACATTGAAATGGAGTTCTTATGTATGACTAGAGTGATTATCTTTAATGATTAACATTGCTTCATTTTCAAGCACCCTTCTTGTAACCTCTTTTGATGAAACAAAACTACTTGTCTCTCATCAGAAGAAAGTGAAAATGTCAGTAGAGTAACAAATAAAACAAGAAATTCCCCCTGAGAGAATGGGAACAGCAAGAAGGACAAACCTTAATCTTTAAAAATATGTAGTACTAGTGCATTTCCAGTTATGTTAAGATTGATTTCTGGGTACTTGTGGGTTCCTGTAAGATTGCTGCCAGACAAAGACACTATTCATTGTTAGGACTGTGGACTTTTTCTGTTTTCTTTCCTTTTTCTTTTGTTGTTCTTAGTTTTGTTTCTGTTGTTTCTTTTTCTAAATGCTTCAGACAAATACTAAGTGTCATTTTATCATTCTTCCAAGTCTGTTATTCTCGTTTTGAGTAGTTATATTTTTTTCCCTTCACTTTGTTTCTCTTTCAGTTTCCTGCAGAAACTGAGGGCAACATATATCTGCACTGTTGAAGATGTTATAGGAAGGTAAGACTTCTTCTAAAAGATCAGGAACTCCCCTACATTTATTAAACAGCAAAAAGAACATCTAACACCCAACACATTAATATCACCCCAAGCGAGCATCAGTAAATTTCTATCCGAGGTGGAGGAAAGTGTTCTTTTTGAATTGTAACTCTACAATAATAGCCTCGAAGAAACAATCATATGATTGAAAAAAAATCAAGATAGAACAGTAATTTCATGCCATTGTGAAGTTATCTGTCTTTTACAGTTGTATCATAAGTAGCAGTTGTATCATAAGTAGACCTGGAAAAATAACGATAATTTACAGTGAGCATTTGAGAGACATCTTAGTGGAAGTTTTCTTAGCTGTGTCCAGAACCGTCTTTAGCTTTTTACAGACATCACATTTGGTTCATTACAGGAAATCAAACTGCAGTCTCATTGGAAAGATAACTTTAGCCACAGTATGAAATGGCTGTGAAAATGGAACAAAATTACTTTGGGGCAAAACTTATTAAATAATTCAATAAATACTTCAGATTTAAGTCAATTATAGGTACATGAAACTTTATCCTTCTTCTTAATGTTTCTTATGAGAGGATTATTTTTTCAAAGGTTCAAGAAACTGAAATTCCCTTGCAAAGAGGCAAACTATTGCCAGAGAAAATGTGGCCAACTTCTGCTGGAGAAAAAGTTATGGTTCTCGTCCCTTTTACATGGTGTCAAAACGTCACATATAAAACCACTTCTCTGTAATTTTCCACAATTCCAGAATTTCATGTGAAGGCAGTATTTGTAAATTATTTTAAAAGTTAATTTTGGGATGAGGCTATATGGAGCAGTATTAATTGTCAACTCTCCAAATTACCAGGGACATTGGGACTTTCTGTCAAAACAGTGGAAAATTACACCAGTGCAGGTGTTCCTGACACCGTGTTCCTGCTCACCCAAGGTGAGCACACATTTGGGCATAGTCATGGCTCTCTAAAATGCCTGTTATCACAGCTGATGCAAGAGCTCGTGTAGAAGACCACACTTGAATATTCATGTCTCTGAAGGCAGAAAAAGACATAAAGTATTGTTGCCAGCTTTGCTATTTTCTCCTACATAAAGGGTTGGGGTTTTTTTAAAAAGGAAAAACAAAATAGCTGTAAATGGCCTATTACAGTTGGAGAGCTAAACATGTTTTAGTGCTAAAACCCCTGCTAACTGTTCAAAGCCATATGGATACATGTATTTATGTCAACCTAGATATGATCATTGTTACACCAGTTGTTAGTACAAACAGTCTGCGATTGCTTTGCTGAATTTCTAGTTCTGTGCCCCACAAATCTGTCTAGACTCACCATTGCTTTGATATTCTCCCTAACAATTAAGTGTCTTGTCCTGGGATAGCAACTGCTTTTAGAATAATAGATGAGAGATTACCATATCTAATGGTGAATCTCAAAACTTGTTTTGATCTCCGTTGTTTAAAAAACAAAATTGCATTTTAGAATTCAATTTAAGTTTCTGAAATGTAAATAACTGAGGTCTATGTGGAAGAGAGCAAATACTCCTTGATGATTAATGATCATAGCAAAATTACTCTGGGTGCATTACTGTAAATGATGCTGCAGTTACAAGAGAAAGTATCTGGCTTGTGGTGCTTGATGGCATACATCTAAATTGATTTAGGAAAAACAAGGATGCAAGTTCATTTTGTGTATGATCAGGAACACTATTTTCTTAGACACTGTAACAAGCAAGACCACCCAGGCACTTAGAAAGTCAGATTAAAGTCACTCTGCAACTGAGCAGTAAGCCTTTGCAGCCTCATTCATGTTGGCAGTTCCTCATCCTTGACAACATTATTTAACATTCACCCATGAGAGGGAAAAGATGAATCCTGGTGGTGACAATGCTGCAGAAGATGAGGTACAGGGACAGATTGTGTAAGTGATGATGCCTTACATGCTAAATTAACCAAAGCAAGTATTTAAAGTAATGACTTCATAACCTCTGGATCAAGTCTTCTAAATGTTGGTACCTTTGAATATTCTCAGCATCCTCTTCTTCCAGTGAAGAGAGTTGCTAAACCTTCAGGATTACAGATTGAATCACAGGTACACAGAATCACAGATACACAGAATCACAGAATGCTGGTTGTTGGAAGGGACCTTGAAAGATCATCTAGTCCACCCCCTCTCCCAGAACAGGATCACCTAGAGTAGGTTGCACAGGACAACATCCAGGTGGGTTTTTAATGTCTCCAGAGAAGGAGGCTCCACAACCTCTCTGGGCAGCCTGTTCCAGTGCTCCATCACCCTCACAGTGAAAAGGTTTTTCCTTATGTTTACATGGATCTTCCTATGCTTCAGCTTGAAGCTATTGCCCTTTATCCTATCATTGCACATCACCGAGAAGAGCCTGGCTTTGTCTTCCTGACACTCGCCTTTACATATTTCTAGACATACATGAGGTCATGCCTCAGTCTTCTCTTCTCCAAGCTAAAAAGACCTCGCTCCCATGGCCAGAGAGACATCATTTCTCACATTAATATTATTAAGTGATAATAATGCATCATGTTTAATTCTGCAGTTAGAAACAAATCAAAGTTATTCTGAAAGCTAAACGAAATACGATGTGCATGGAATTCAAATGTCTTCACAGCTTGACTCAAAGGAGCCTTGTCTGTGTGCATCACAAGGGATCTGATCAACCACCAATTTTGGCAGGCACACAACAGGTACCATCTATGCTACAAGGAGTCAGCACTTGACAACATATATCACACCATTATGGCAGATACTGGATAGGTTATGTAAAGGGCAATGTTAATATATATTAAGATTCTACAAGGCTCAGTGCTGGGTCCCGCACTTGGGTCACAATGACTGCATGCAATGCGACAGGCTTGGGGAAGCTGGAAAGCTTCCTGCTGGAAAAAGACCCGGGGTTGTTCAGGATTTTTTCTTCATAAGTTAACCACTTTTTCTATTGAATGAGGGAGAAATAAAGCTAGTAGGAACGTACAGAGTAGTGGTAAGTCTGGCCAGGTAAAGCATACCCAAAGGCCTTCTTCTCCTTGGAAGCAGCAACTGCAGGCAGTGAGAAACAGAGACCATCCCCTCTGAAGTTTTTTCCTGGCCTTTCTCCCCCCTGCTTCTTCCTTACATACAAGAGCCACACCACTTCAACACTGAGGCAGTGACAGCTTTGTTCTGTTGATCCTCCAGCTGCGCAGCTCTGTTGTCCCTGCAGCGTGGACCTTTCCTATCCTTTCATGTGTTCTTCTAACAAAGCTTGAGGAAAACCAGTAAATTTTGTACTTTATTTACTGCAGACAACAGATTTGTAAAACAAAGTTGCTGGGGCTTAGGCATGACCTCCCTTTCAGACGCTGAATATTCCCTGCCTGTGTGTGAGGGGACAGGGGGTCTTAGGAGGAAGGTCAGCACTCTAGGGAGTTCTACAGGATGGGTGGCAGATTTTAAATTCTTACTGGAGTTGAAAGTTTTTCTAGTATCACTTCTGCTCTCCACTCATGTCTAAATGTAGAATGGAGCAGCACAAAACCGTCTTTCCCACAGCCACCTGGCTTAGGCATGGAACAAGGCCAAGGGAAAGCCATTGGAGGAGATGAGTGGAGGGTCACAAAAGGGGCTTCAGTAGCCTTTTCACAGACTACTAAAAAAGTAAATTCCCAGGAGGTTGATTTTTCTGCTCAGCTTCTCCACACAAATTCAGAAGGAAGTTTTCCATGTGACAGAGGAAACAAGCAGGACAAGAACCCATCTGCTCTCTGGATAGCAGCCACACCATGAATGATTACTTGCTATCTTGAGGACAAAATTATTTGTATTGATTTAAATATCTCCCAGATGGCTGGCTGAACAACTCACATATCTAACATGCACCCAAGATTCATCACCTCCTCATTGATTTCTTGGTCTAACTGTTATGTCGAAGTGGTTCTGCATCTTAGATCTGTTGTGCACATTAGGTGAGTAACCACTTGAACTTTGATTGAACTTCTGTTCCTGAGGCCACACCTTCCTGTTATTAAGAAGAAAACTAACTGCTCCTGTGCATTAGTAATAATAAAATAATGGTACGGTAGCTGCAGTGAACAAAAATGCCACTTCATGTCCTGTTTCTGTAGTTTAGGGAATGCCCTAGGAGAGCTGCCAGCCAGTCACGAGGAACCTGGATTCCCAGTGTCTATCNAAAAAAAAAAAAAGATAAATAACCATGTGAGTTTTGATGTAAATCTCACCAGCTTACTCTGCACACAACAGTGCAGTGAAGCCTACAAGGTTTTCTGCTCATGCAGAAGAAATAACTTGAAAATATGTGGTACTCAGCTAGAAACACAATGCTAATGCACAGTTCTCCAGGAAGATATTAAGAGAGATGGAATTCAGTACATCCTGATTTTTCAGTTCTTGAGGTATTTTATACTGGATATAAAAGTTCCGATGCACATCAACAGACAAGCATTGCTGCAACTTGCAAGTCTATTTGAAAACTACTTCTTAAAGTTAGTGTACTCTCCATTTATCCTAATCTTCAGCACATCTATTGTGCTCATGATACAGAGACACTAGTAGAACATAATGCCTTTCACCTACCAGGTTACCCATATATAGAACAAAAGCAGCTTCAGGAAGCATGAAAACAGTTTCATTAAGAGCAACTGAACAACCACATTTGATTACACAGCATGAAATCATTGGTCCAAAGAAGATTTGAATTCCAGTGCTTTTTAGATGAATTTGGGAAAATTAGCCCTATATCCCTTGACTTTTACACTATATTCAACCTCAGTTCAATATCTATTCACTTTTGCAGTCTGTGCCCAGGTTATCTGGCTACCCTCACTCTGCAGCACCCTGAAACAACCTGGAGGTCAGGGACCCAATACACCATATTATTCAGTAATAAGATTAAAGGACTGCTAAGAAAAGCATTCAAGTTATGATCATAAGAAATAAAGTACTGGAAGATAAGGAAATATGTGAATTTCTAGCACACTGCTTTCTTCATGCACTGTAAAAAACTTCAGTAAATAAGAAGCAGTTTTTCCTGCTCTTGAGAAATGCTTAAGGTGCTCTGTGCTCTTCGTGGGCTGATCACATTTTCTGTTGTGAGTTTGTTTCACAAAGTGCCTTGCCTTGCAGTAACTTTTTGAGTGTCCCACTGCAGACAGGACTTCTACTGGTATTTTGAAAAGACCTTCTGAAGCAAATTTAGTCTAGAAGTGATTGGTCTGGACCAGAGTTACCTGTGCCAAAGAGAAGTATTTTGTAAATGCTGCTGGTCAAAAAGAGAAATTAAATTATGATGGGGTAACAGATTTGTCTTTTTTTGAGGATTTCTTGGAAGGGAGAGAGATATTTTGAATTTTTCTGTTAGCACAATATAATTAGAAACCCAAATGCATGCAAAAAGCCACATGCAATATACTATGTTCTTTTGCCTTCTCAAGTTGAAGGACTGCAGATTTTGCTACAAGCCTCATACACTGCAGCCCAAATCACTCATCTCAGGTTCCTGTTATGGAAGTGGTTCACTGATAACTTGCTAAGCATCTGTCTTTATTTCAGAAACAGACATACTTGGCCTGTATCCCTGGTGTAATTATAAAATTAAATAACTTAATCCTTCCTAAAAAGACAATCACGAACAGTTCATGTTCTTCTTGCTAGGTTAACTCAACAACTTCAGTGGAATTTACAGAAATTAATCATAAAGGGAAAAAAAAACCCTTGTATTCATGAGGCACAAAGTTTCATCAAGAGGAAATTGGACCAAACTCTGCTCATCATTTGTATTAAGTCTGTTCATCAAGGGCAGGATGCAGTCTTAAAATACTGTGTCACTGTGGGATGCAAATCTCATTTCAGAATGTCAGTCAGTCGCATGGTGTAATCCCCATTTCTGAAAAAGAGACCCATGTTAAAATCGGCTTTCTCAGTTATTTGGAAAATGCAGCCTCTGATTGTACAGGCAACTTAAATAAGTTTGGGCTTGCCATCTCTCCAGGGAACACCAGTATTCACACTATATATGGGTCCTGCATCTCGGCCCATGTGCAAACATAGCTCCACAGACAGATGTGGCTGAGGGCTCATGCACACTAACATAAAACCTTAGGTATAGGATCCTATGCACTTGTGTAAAGGAGAGCTTCCCTGCCTGGTAAGGAAGTATGTCCACAAGAGCCTGACTAGAGTGGCACCTGAGTGCATCATAGGCTGATGGAGGTGCCTGCTGATGACAAGCAGAATCAAGAAAGCATCTGATTATGAGAAGACCTTAGTTTGCCTGTTTCCTTTATGTAATGGGTTCACTTGTGGTTGGCAGAGTGCAAACTCTGGTCAAGAAAGATGTGGAAAAATTTTGAGAAAGGAGAAATTGAAGAATGTAATTTACGGAGGTCAAATTGTCATGGTAACTGGAGTGTTTAGGTCAACATACATGCAGAGACTAAGAAAAGCATGTCTCACCTATCCCATATTTACACCAAAATAATTTCAGTGGAATTTTTGCTGATTTGCAACAACTTTACAGAGACCAGCCCCCATACTGGAAATGTCACCTCACATCACAATGTCACGATGATGAGGATCTCTTAACAAAACACTGAGTATCCTAATAGGGAAAGTCAGTGGGCAATCTAAAAGAACGCATAAACATGTTAACTGAATCAAACATTAGCAGGGAAATTAATTCTCCTTAAATAGTTAGAGCCCTGTGGAAAAAACAGAACTTGATTCATATTTTCCACCCAATCTCAATGCAGTTTGGAGCACCTCGCATCCAAAGAAAATTGTGCTTTAATCACTCAGACCTGCATGGATGTCATAGCCTCTAACACATGCAAACACCTTATCCAGTTATCACAGCATATCCTTTCAAGGAAGGCAGCTGCCACCCACAACGGCTCTCACTGCCTGTAGCATTCCAGGCACTCGCACCTCACTTAATACAGCAACAAAGATGGCTTGGCTTCCACACAGCCTACAGTGTGCTATTACAGCTGTGAAACAGCTAACTTTGGCAGATATATATCACCAAGGCTTTGTTTCAGAGACTCATAATAGCTTTTCACCATGAAGCCACCAGCACTGTGCCCATAAACTGGCACAAGGAGCAGTGTCTGGTCTATGGCTGAAAGTGGTGGACTAGGTGTTGGAACAGATCCAAAATGGAAACCAAACCACTGCTGAACAAATGCACCAGTAGCAGTAATTTAACAGCAGCTTATCCCTGCATGCCAAAGTTTTGCAGCTCCTGCATCGATAAATATGTTTGGACTGTTGTCATTTTAAGGTCTAAACAAGAGGCTGAACAAACCCAAGCTAGCTGCTTCAAGTTACTAGGCTGAAGGTTAACTGTTCTGAAATTGGACAGAAGTAATGCATGTTGAAACCTGGGTCTATTTTCAGAGAGAGGGCTTTGCTGGATATTGCAAAAAATTCCACCTGCACAGAGTATGCCGAAGAGGACAAGGCCAGAGTATGGATACATCATTGCAGGCCAGGCTAGTAGTATCTATGTCTGTTTGTTCAGCAATGCAAAGGTAAGTGGTAAGGGCATTCCCTCCCCAGGGATGCACCTGTCCTTGCAGAGGCAGTGCTGTGTTTGAGGAGGAAGCCTGTGAGAGAGCTTTTCCTCAGGACTTCTATCTCCAAACAGGGAAGTCACATCCCTGTAGAGCTCAACATCCCACATCTGGGCAGTTGTCAGGCTGCAAATAAGGGAACAAGGTGAATAAGTTATGACTTACGAAAAAAAATCAGCTGAATAATTTTTAAAATTGTTTTAGCAATCTAGCACTCCACTGTGGCTTTAAGGCATGAACTGGACCAGAGAGAGCATGCACTGAATGTGTATGTTGGTTTTTTTGTATGTGTGTTTGTGTATACGTGTGTGCAATGAGACTGGGTTCCCTCAGGACAGTACAGCTGAGCCATGTGAGTTAGCCTGGGCAGGATGCTCTTCAGTGTCCCATTTCCCAAGCCCACCATTTCCCAGCCCTGGCCCAGTTCCAGTTACAGTGCAAGGTGGTGGCTGGGGCTGCTCCATGTGCTTGCTCTGCTGGAAACATGAGAAAGCTCTCTTTCCCTTCTGGTCCTTCCCATATATACGTGTATGCAGGCACACACACTTACATGCACACGTGAGCTTATGCAGTGTTTCATAATCCATTTCAGACATTTTTAGCAGTGAAAGTAGCATTGAACCAAACTAAATAACTGTCCTGTACTGTAGAATCCCTATAATTGCAGTTTTGCCCTGACTCAGAAGATTATCTTGCCTCTATAGGCCTCAAGAGGAGAGGACTTTCTTTCCTGCCTTTCAGTTAATAGTCTTTTGCATTCGTATTTCATATTCCCTGACACTAACTTAAAAGGACTAAAGCAGGAAGTGTTTCATATGTACTTTCTCAGCATATCATAGCCTGTCATAGCATCTTCTCTTAGAAAAACTTGCATGAAATATGGGTGAATGCTTAAAGAAACTTACACAGAATACAATACAGATAATTTAGGAAATTCCAGAAATGAGGTTTCTTTCTCAATTTGATCCCATTTACTTTAGTCTTTAATCAATGATGACACTTCTGTTACTTTTCACCAAATCATTTTCCTGCTAATCACTAAGGATCACCCTTTAGGTTGTCATTACAAAAGTGACTTAGAAATGCAGAGGAAGGATGAAGGAGAAAACAGAATTTGGGTCCCAACTCCTCATGTCTGTTGTCTCACTTTTCCATTTCAGCATCACTGAGTTTTCTGGTAAGTTCTTGTTCTCTGAAAAAATCAAGAGAAACAACATCCCTGGTATAGTGCAGGGAATCTGGCACCTGGCAACTGAAGTTGGTCAAAGTCCAGCAGAGACATAACTCTGCCCAGAGCACACTTTCTAGGCACAGAGCAGAGGGCAGGAATGTGGAGGTGGAGGAGGTGTGGATGTAGCACTGTCACTTTTACCATCAGCCTGCTCTAAAACTGGTCTGCAGCGATAACGGGAACATGTACAAGAATAATTATAGGAATGGATGTCTGGCAGTCCTGCTTTCAAGGCTCTGCCTTTAGTCAGGCGCCAGAAGTGAGGGATGCACAGCTGACCACTGATACTCTGGTCAGACTAAGCAACTTGCCTGTGTGAATTTTGTGGCCAAAAAGGTGTTCCGCTGCTAAACAAAACGTTTGGGCACATCAGCTTCAGGATCACTCTCTACACCTCCTTGCCACATTTATTTTTATTTCAATACATGTTTCAGGTTACTTGTCACAAGGACTTCAAGTTGTTTTGTGAGCCCTGTGCATCTTGTGCATCAACTGAGTCAGTTACATCAAGGAGTCCATCAGAACCCCTGCTGCCTTCACGGAAATGTCAACAACTCTTCCTGATTCAGCAGGTCAGAGTACATAAGGCAGATTTTAAACCCATTTAACTGTGGTATGTAAACAAAAACACATGCAAATACAGCAATAAACTAGGAAATATGTATTAAAAATTAATAAAACATTAAAGTCTTACCACAATAATCTGCTGAAGCCTTCACCTCCCAGACCAAACTGCAGTGGGATGGAGGAGAGAATCAGAAGAGTGAAAGTGAGAAAACTCCTTGGCTGAGATAAAGACAATTCAACACGTAAAGCAAAAGCAAATGCAAGTGAAACAAGACAAGGAATTCATCCACCGCTTCCCATGGGCAGACAAGTGTTCATCCATCCCCTGGACAGCAGGTGGTCTTGTCCAGTGGTGACTTGGGAAGACAGACATCACCACTGCAAAGACACCCCACACTTTCCTCCTTCCCCCAGCTTTATGTAATGAGCATGATGTCATATAGTATGGGATATCATTTGGTCAGCTGGGGTCAGGAAGGAGGAATTTCTACTAAAAGTTATATTACAAGAAGCCCTGCAGTTGACAGTGCAACTACTATACTATATTAAGCAGACAGGTAATTGTGTCTTTTCTCTGATCATGTACTTCTGCTGCCTTTACATTTACTGTATTGGTTGTTGTTGAACTGTTGGTTTCAGTTTTGCTTAGCTCTTTGATTTCACTTCATTTATCACCCCTCCCTTGATGCTGTGCTGGCTGGCATGTTTACACATAACCTAAAAATGTACTCGTTTCATCAAAGGAGGGGTATTCATACTGCATTTAAATTTGATAACTTCTTTCTTTTATCAAATCTTAATTACAGGCCTAGTACAACCTCAGACTCTGTCTCCCAAGTGCTGCAGCTAACAACACACTTCTTGGTGGCATTTATTTTGGGGTTCACTCCATCTAGAAAAATATGATCTAATTTTAAAGAGTGAAGCCTGAATTTCTAGAAATAGCAATAGTGTAAGAGATGAAGGGAGAGGCTATCCTGCTGTCTGTGCTGTCAGAAGGTGTGTGTTCTACCTCCTCGTGGTGAAGGACTGAGGACTTGAATGTTGGTCCTTGGACTTCATGACAGTAAAAGAGTGATGCACATTACTGCATGTATGTATTGATATCAGGGGATGCCTGCACTTCACACATGCCTGGCTGTTGGATTACACTGGAATTCAGAAGCTTTGTAGTCATTTTGGTTCAAAATGTTTAAAGAAATGTGCTGAAGAAAATTATGGGTTGGATCCTGACTCTGAGAGGTTGCAGCATTTGGCAGAAGATCAGCAATTGTGTTGTACTTTCTGCTTGAAGAAGCTGGATTATCTGCAGAATGTCCCCAGTGTTTGGGAGAGCACACCCAACAGCAAAGGGTGCTCTCCACAGGATAATTACTGGAGAATAAACTGCCTGTGCCTTTCTTGGCATGAACAGGTGCATAGACAAGCAGGAGGGTAGATCCTAGTGCCAGCAACCTAAAACTTGAACTGAAGTTTATGTCATATTGTTCAGCAAATGCATTTCAGTGCTGCCTGTACATGTGCTGATTAGTAAGAGCAGAGATGCACTCAGGCCCCCATGGGAGGAAGGCCTTCCCAGCAGAACTCATCTGCAAAACACAACCCCTTTCTCCTTTTTCCTCTGCTGTTTTGCAAACAGAGTGAAGGACGAGGAGTCTGGACAATGCCAAAGGGATCAGCTGTCTATAGGTCTTTTATTACACTGCACACACAGAAGGGCAATCCTGATGAAGATTTTCTTTCTCTTTTTTTTTTTTTTCCCTCAGTCTGTTTTCCTTCCCTGAATGCTAAAGCTATGAAATCAATAACAGATGACAAGTGGGTTTAATTTGTGAAGTAAGAGGAATGTAAGCCTATCTGAGTAGTTAACAATTAACAGTTCCAGACTGAGAACAGGATTTTGTTTGTTTCGGGAACCACCTGGGACCATTTGCTTTACACTAATATATACAGAGATCTGGAATGTACCACCTAATTATCCTGGTGCTGACCAGTATATACACGAACATTCTCATTTAGAGGGAACCAAGTGTTGTCTGGATGTCTTTCTCCTCTGCTTTATGCAATTATGCTGTTTAGTCATGAATCACAGACCTTCTAATTAAGGCTCAAGGTCAGGAAAAGCAGGATGGAAGGTGACCAGATTTCTAGCTAAAGCCCTTTAAAAACCTTTGGCTGTTTACAGGAATCACCGTGCTTTCCTGAAAGAACTAGATTGACAGACCTAGCATTAAAAGAACAAAGTTAATTCCTCTAATTTCTCCCACATTCTTGCAGGCAATTTCCTCTAACTGAGGAATTAAAGGTCATGCACCGACTCCCTCTTGCACTACCCCAACCATGCTTCACCAGCCATCAGCCCCAGGCTCTGCAGTGGGGGAAGCGACCAGCTGTACCACAGTCAGTTGCTCTGAGAGCCAGCAGCTCTTTAGCACCTTGACATATCCTTCAAAATGATCCATTATGTTTTCCTCACTTTGTGTGGCAGTGATTGTCTAGTACATGCACAAAAATAAAGGGGGATATTGCTGGGACATTCAATATTTCTTTACTCAGTTTCACATTTGGGACAGAATTACCTTCCCTGTGAAGTACAAAGGTCTGCCACTGAGCTACAGCCTCTGGTAATTTGTGGCCTTCATTAATTCCTGCACTTCTTTGGAGTCTACAATGGCCTTATTGCCTCCTATGTTTTTGTGGAGGCCAGGCATGAGGAGCATTTGTCATGTTCTGCAGTCTTCAGGGGCAGAAACTCTCCCTTCCACAGGTCTTTGGGCAAACACCAGATAAAGAACTAGCCTTTATTTGGCCTTTGTGATGGCCAAGGACTTTACCTCATGAAAGGCAGAAGCAGCCAGGCAACTAGCCTAGTCCTGCCACAGTTTGGAGGATCTAGGAAAAGTAATGACCTGGTATCTGTTAACAGATGGGATTGTCCATCTGCACTGCCTTAAGGGGCTTCAGCATCTTCCTAGGTTTCGTGCATCACTCTGTCCAGCGAACTGGTGGGAGACAACCTTAGTTACCCAATAAACAGCTCATGTAGAGAAGCGCTTTGTTCCTACCCTGATGTCTAGCACTCAGTCTTTCCTTTAATCATCTCATAATAAGAAGTTAAGATAATTTCAGTGAGCAAGTATGGAATGTGCTGGGGTTTGGCTTTGAGCCATCTCCTGATAGAGGCAGAGCGCTAACCTCCCAGCAGCATTCTTTGCTCCATCCTTGCAGTCAGCCAAGCTATAAAAACAAGTCAAGAAGTAGGGAAACCTGAGCTGAAGTTGTCATCTCCCTGACAACTGGAACCTAGGGAGTTTTGCCACAGGTGAGTTTGGGATGCGAGCTGACCAAAGGATTCAGCAGACCTCTCCTTCTCCCTGCCGAGTCCTTTTATATAACACAGGTATAGGATGGAAAGAAGGAATAATCCCAATAATTTTAACAAATTGTGAAACATAGATGAAAGAGGATATAGGAAAACCCCAACTTCAGTTATAGAAGCAGATGGATGTAGAAAGAAAATAGTGACAGAAGACTAGGCCTAGAAATGCTAGGCCTCACCAGTTCAATGCCCTGCCAATTTTCTTCTTTTTTTCTCTCAGAAGACATTTATATAATAGCACAAAAGGAATAAAATTGGTCTCAGCTGTGTCCCATATCTAGCTATACGCCTTGTCGTGTCTGAATAAACTGGCAGCTGACATTTGAGCTGTTCTTAGCCATGGGGTTTCCAGAAAGCAAAACATTTTTTTTCTGTTTTGTGTGTGTCTGCGTGTAAATGTCCTCTTCAGAAAAACTGTGAATGAACTGCAGAAACAAACAAAACTGAGCAAAACAAACTGTACTTGGGAATTACGGGCCCATGGCTAAGGGTAACTTATTTCTGAAGGAGAAGATGTGAGCTGGGATTCAGTAGTTTATTTGCTGAGAAAACAATCTCTTCAATGTCACCACTATATCTGGGTTTCATGATGGGCACATTGCCTTTCATTATCCCAGGCTCCTCTGTGGCTTTGTTTGTGGTCTAGCTCAGATGAATTATTTTTTTTCGCAGAGG
Organism: Heliornis fulica; assembly: GCA_013399135.1. NCBI lineage: Eukaryota > Metazoa > Chordata > Aves > Gruiformes > Heliornithidae > Heliornis > Heliornis fulica. The sequence continues at coordinate 100,505 of VXBZ01001936.1, read as the reverse complement.
TGCTGTGTTTCTTCTTTCAGGTGAGCTCAGCACAAGAAGAGCCTTCTGCTTCCAAGCAAAGGACGGGAGTTTTCTTTGCCTTTCACTCATTTTCCTCTATCTGGGGCTAGATCCTGCTCTGTAATGAAAGCACTATCATTGTCATGGATGTCCACCAGCCAAAGGATACTTCAGCCAGTACCTTGGTTGGACCTGTTTTTATACCCACAGTGGGGTGTTTCTCACCCCAGTAATGCTACAGAACAGCTCACCCTTTGATGAGTGTTAGCTTCTGTGGGCTTCACAGATCTTTGTTAACTAACCAGCTGCCAAGTTCCACCAGAGTTTCTGAGATCTTTCTATTAATGGTAGTCAGTTTTGCAGTCAACTCTGCACAAGATCAAGGTAATCTCTGTGTCCCCATGCCTTTGAGCTGAGTTACTACTTCCTATGCCACAAACACCAAAACTAGCCCTCCATACTCTTTGCAGAGGTTGGAAGATACTCAAGCATGGGATAATCTTTCCTCCTGCAGGTTTTCTCAGGCATCTTAAGACTATTCTCTTGTATCAAAATAGATAAATACTGTAAATAGATGTATCAGCCTGTCTGTGGGATTTCTTTTGCTAAGTGAATCAACATGTGGGATTTCATATCTTTGTCACTGGCAAAGTGGTCTTGTTCATAAAAAAAGGAAAATATAAAAGCAAAGACTATTTAAAATGTAGTTAATGGACTAGTCACTTGATGAAATGCCAAAATCTAGACTGCTCAGAGCAAAATTTGGTGACAAAAATAAATCTCGAATTACTCCCTCTGTCCCTCCTTTGCCTGTCACTGCACTTTATTGAAAGCAGGTCGTAGCTAACTTTCTCCATCATTTGAACTGTCATACTTTTTATTTTTAATTACTGGAGTGTTAGAAAAATATTTTATGTTGTTTTGTTATATCTGTGGGATATTTTGTGCTTCATCAAATATAGGAGCTTATTCCTAAATTCAGTTGTTATTGTTTTAATGATTTTTGCATGTTGATGTTTATATTAACTTTGCTTTAAGGGAATTTTTTTTTTTTTTGTCACAGATGAATTATAATAAGAGTGACCTGATGAAAAGCAGTAGAATGGAACAAGGGAAAAAAGGTCTGGTGGGCACAGTGAATGGAAAATAAACCTGACCTCTTGCTTAGTGGGGCCAAAGTTAATGGTTATAGACAGTCTTTGTTGGTGGAACATGTTCTCCTCCTCTGAAGAAAGCAAGCAATTGTTCTGCTAAATTAAAACTTAATGTGAAATGAACAGCCCTTTTTACGGGAAGAGAGTTAGAGTTCCCTGTCCTGAAGAGTCCCCTCGGTCAGTTGGGAGTCACCTCATGCAGAATTCCTGACTCCTGCAGGCCTCATGTCCTTCCCCTGGAGCATGAAATAAGACTGTCCAAGACACCTGCTGTGGGGAGAGGTGCTTATTATACCTAGTGTAAAGTGGGGATTTTTTTTTTTTTTCCTGAACAGGGCAAGGGATGAATCCCACAGGAAAAGGGACAGCACACACATCACCCTCATCCCCTACTGCTTTGTCTGCTTTGAATGTCAAAACTCTGGTCACAGAGTGAAAATTCCTGGGCACAATGATAGGACCTGTCACTTCATCCCTCATCTGTGTTGGGACAAAGTTGTAAAATGCTAACACAAGCCACCGAGCACTCCAGCTGATAAGGAAGACCTTTGATCTTTCTTTGGTGTTTTCTGGGAATGCTCACTTCTAAACCACACTCAAAGTGGGGGCAGTGCTGGGGCACCTCTCCTTGAAGTGTATTAACATACTGACCTCAGTTTCTTTGTCCCAGAGTCAGGACTATGATATGGCTAATGAGTGGGATCTGCAGTAAGATGCTGTCCGTGGGCTGGAATAAAGGAGCAATGTCATATTGCCGGCTTGATATTCTATGATTCTGGCAGTGTGCTGGGGAGGACCAGCTGTCATTTCTAAGTCAAGGGACAACACTTCTGAGTTGTCTGGTTTGAATTTCTACTTTACTACACATTATTTTATCTGGAATTTCTTCATGAAGAGACACAGCTTCTTAAGAGGCTCAAAGATTTCTTATGACAGGGCACTTGCCATATATCTTAATAAATTAATCTACAAATATGTTGATCCTGCTATTAAAAATATGTGCTTTATTTCCAGTGTAAATCTGCCTAGCCTCAACACCTAGACATTAAATCTTCTTAAGTCTCTGCCTGACTAAATATCTCCACAGTTCCAGATGTCTTGTCTCTTTGCAATACCTTACAAACTGTGATCCACACACTTGCTGAAGTTGTCTTCACAAAGGAAAATAATGTTATTATCTCTCTCTAATTCCCTCTCAGACAGGTATTCTTCTTCAGTTCTTATTCAGTCTCTTGCTGCTGTTTCTGTTGGTTTTTTTAATGTATTGTCTTTCAGAAGTGGACACAGGAACTGGATACAGCTCTGTAACTGCATGACCCTTTCCTGCATAAGGAGAACAGCTTTGCTCAGTCGCATTTAGTTCAGGTAATAGAGTCCTGCACAAAAACAGAGAGCTGCCTCATGCTGGCAGGTGAATCCTGTTGGCCCCAGCTGGGATGTGAGAAGAGTTTGTTCCTTTCAAAGGACCCAGCAAGAGCTTGGGACAGATGAGATCTGTGCAGGGAAACCTTAGCCAAGTTTGGAGAGAAAACTTTGGATAAGGTTTGTTTTATTATTGTTGTTGTTTGAATTGCAAATAAAGGCCAGGAAGGAGGCAAGTCTGGACTATGTACAGCATGTGAGTACTCTTTTTAGAGCCAGTGGGAGTTTTGCCTACACACACACACACACACACACAAACACACAAATGAATGCACTCAAATCTCAAACTCCTCTATCCTTTCAAGGAATGAGTTTGATGCACTTTCAAGGGAAAAGAGAAAGGTCCAGCTGCAGATAAAGAAATGATGGTGACTAAATTAGAGTCTTTAAATATAAAGGCACTATCTGGGGATAAATATGGGTTGTACTTAATGCAGAACCATATGAGAGGCCTGAAGTTGTCACACAGGAATGTACAAATAACATACGACGAGCAATCCTTTTGCAAAACCCACAGAACTAGAGGACAAGTATAGTTCCTGAAATGAATCAGATGGCCAGAAAATGCATTTCCCACCTTGTGGGGCTTGTTTGCTTCTAGTGATATGTGGAGTAAGTCATCTGTTGAGCTGAGCTGTCATAACCTTGATATCACGTCTTCATTGTGTAAGTACAGGCAGATGGTCATAAGTATGCAACAAGAGTAGGATTAAGGAGAAAAAAGCACACATTATTATCTTAATAAAGAATGAATGCTCCCCACATGCACACACACACATATGTGCGCTTGAGCACACACAAGAGTGCACCCATACAAGCTTCCCATTTTGCCAGTGCAACCCTTCAGATTAGCTGTTCAGAATCAGAACAGCCCTGTTCTACAATGAGCTCTGAGGAATAAGGCGTGTGATGCAATACCAAGAACTAAATCTTCAGATCACCTTCAAAATATGCCAGGATGAGCAAACCTCGTGAGGGAAAGCTAACACNAACAAAGAAAATATTTACAGCCGTATCACTCCCTGAACAGCATCCATCCTGTTGGACTACAAAAAAGGTCATTTAAATGCAATGGAAAGTTATTAGGGAAATGCTTCGACTCTAAATGTCATCAGACGTGACTTTTCCTGTCACACTAGAGGTACCTGAAATAGGTCCACTAGGTAGTTACTCTGAATGTATAGGAGGCAACTGAGAGAACTTGCCATCAGTAATTAGAAATGAAACTCAGTTCTTATTCAAGTTTCCAGAATGCTTCCTTCAAAAATAAGTTTCCATGACGTTATATTTTCTATCATAACTCTGTTTGTACAGAAGAAGGAAGAAATAGGAGCCTTTTATAAACAAGGAAGTGGTCTAACTCACTCCTCTGTGCAGGAAAATCCAGAAAAGGACAACTCCAAAGTCAGTTGTTCCCTGGACTGTGCCAAATATCCACCCCTTTCACAAAGAAAAGCAAAGCCCTTGGCTCCCCTCTCCTGCAGATCTGCACGTAGCCCAGGAGATTCCCCACAAGGAGTGGGGGAACCCTGCCCTGCTGCCCTGGCTCCTTGTCCCTCCTGCTTTACCCTGCACCCGAGGGACTCTACTCAGAGTAGACCCCCTTCTTGACAGCCCCCACTCCGGATGAACATCATGAGGAAGAGTCCTATGCAGTGCCTGGGGAGGATAGCGCTGGATGAAACTGCAAGAGATGTGGAGGAGAGCTGCTTCTCCTTGCTGGGCTCTCATCTGCAAGGCATGTCCTCAGATTTCGACTCTGTGCAGAATGAAGTCTGTCATACACCTTCATGGGAACCTGGTTATCCAAAGCTCTTTAGTGACCTGTGGACACACAGGTTAAGGGACAGACGGTCACAGCTCCTACTGAACAACCCCAGTCAGCTGCTAATGTTATCAGATCAGTTTGTGGTCACAGATAACAAAAATAAGTTTTCTCTGATAATGCTTAGCTGATACTTTCTGGCCACATTTGAGTGAGATCCAGGTTGCCTGTCATGCTATTAGCCACTCTTGCTTGTTAAATGAAGGTCGTATCTCAGAGAAAAGAGACCCTACAGCTGAGTGAGCCTTTTGTCTGAACCAAGAAAGATTCACACTGAACTTCCACTGGCTAATGAAACACTACCTCCAGTAGATAATTTCTAGTGCTTTCTTATGTGCAGCTAAAATAGAAACTGAATCAATGAAGAGCGGTGGCTCTTTTCAGCATAGAGGTGCTAGTGCTGAGTTGCTGTCTGGTGAGCTGAGCTAAGATGTGATAGCTGAGTAATAACCACAGCTCTATTTCACTGGTGATGCTCCACCTCAGCGCCTGTGCTAGCTTTCGCATAGCTGTCGCCATTAGCTTCTGTACTTCAAGGTCAGCTTGCAATTAGAGAGTAATGAGCCTGAAGGGAAGAGATAACAGCAGCAGTTCAATAACACAGATTAACATAGGCCAAATAATTTGTAGGAAATTATTAATCTCACAGATCTTATCTTTCTGCACAGATAATGATTTTCACTAATTCAATTGGTATTTAAATTACTGGCTAAGCAGTTATGGCAAATAGCTATTAAGTCTTAGCTATTTCTGTGTCTGTCTCTCTGGGCGTACTGAAAAGTGATCTGCTCAAGTCACACGACCCTGATGCACTTCCTTACTGGATAAACAGTAACCTAACGATTGGGTTTCCTCAGTACACTCTTGTGATTCTTAGTCTGAAATCTAATTTCTGCAAATAATCTGCAATATCCTCCTAAGGTGGGCTGTAAAGCAGAAATGACATTCATTAAAGTATTTAGAGGATGCATGTATACAAATGACAGCAGAGGCAGCCACCACATCCTTGTTGGATGCAGAAAGTAGGTATAGAGGCTTCTCCACAGAACACCTTTCTGCCTTGTCATGGGACCACCTTGAAAACTGGACAGAGTTCACTCTCCAACTCTGCTCAGCCTCTGGCTTCCCAACAAGGCTTGTTAGCAATGCGGCTAATTAGCACAAATTGTGATGTGGGATTCATGGTATGGCTGTTTCTGTGTACAGATTGGTACAAGGTTGATGGCATGCTCATCAGAAGTAACCTTAGTGTAAGATTAGCTGTGCCCTCAACACCCAGATTGAGCCTGCTGGGCATGTATTTTCATTCGTATTGTCTCATTACTTATTCATTTTTCACAAGCAATGACTCAGGCTGTGAGGCAAAGCAGAATTAGGTGATATTTCTAGCAGAATTAGGTGATAATTCTGCAGTTTTTTTTCTATGCCCTCAAACTGACAAAACTAAGTGCCTGAAATATGTGGATAGTTACAAATGTGGTGGTTTTTTTCAGCATAACTGAAACTGATCGTGGTGACATTTTTAGCTAAGATCTTTCTGAAATATTTTCATAATTTCAACCCTGACTCAAACTAAGATGAGGATAAAGGTTGAAAACCAAGATATTACATTAAATATATGTTTAGGGGATGGATGGATGGATGGATGGATGGATGGATGGATGGATGGATGGATGGATGGATGGATGGATGGATGGATGGATGATATAAAAAGGAAATTTATGTATATTTTTCCTCTGTACCAAAATCCCAGTGAACTTCTGTTTTGATATTACATTCTCTCAGTGTTTTTCTAGCCTTGCAACCAAATCTATGGCTCCAGTAACCACCCTTCTCCTGATCACTAGTAAGCAACACGTATGACAAATGTGGACACTGCAGAATTCCTAAGTCTTCCAGATTTGGAAAAGGAGCTTTCAAAAAACAGCATACTTTGAGGGAATAATTGGAAATGGTTGTAATGTAAGTTTCTTTTCTGTGGACTCATAGTCTAGTGTCAAGCTCAGCAATGCAGCAGCTGTCATGATGCTTGGCAGAAAAACAAGTAAAAGATAAAAATGTGATATAAAGAGATTCTGATATGAAAATCTGGTGGAAAAATTTGATGAGCCCTGTTTTTAGGGGAAGGGGAAAGGACAGCACAAGACAGAGATGGGGGAAAGATTCTTTTCAAAATCTTGTTTTGTTTTGTTTTGTTTTGTTTTCCACTGTGCAGTCCAGAGTAATTTGAACCATTCAAGTTTGATGCATGTGTGACTGATTTAAAGATTAAAACTCAACCATGTGAATTTGGAGACCTAAATGACTCTTTATAATGAGCAAAAATAACCTTGTGTGGAATACATAATAAAGCACAAATTGCTGCATGAAAACTATTTAACCTTCAGGGAGCTGGAGGAGCTAGGGAAATCATGGTCCCGGCTCTCCACAGTCCCCTGTCTAATAAGTATGTGGCCTCACCTGAAATAGCATGATTTCAGACACATATATACAAATACAAGGAAAGCACAAGAGCTAAATTGAGAGTTTTAGAGAGGGAGAAGTGTGGTTACCTCATGTGCATGGAGTAGAAAATGTAAGAGGGATGTATCTTCTTCTCTGTGTAGACACTAAACATTACACGAGTGATGAATTTACGTCCTACAGCATATACAAATAAGACTATTAAATTCTCCCCAAACTAGAGAGGAGGAACTGAAGACCCCAGAATGGGTGGAAGGTGTTAGGTGTGGCCCTGGCTTCCATCCCTCAGATTGGTTTTATTTGAGGGGGTCTAAATGTTAGTGCTCTGACACTGCTCTCTGCTCAGCTGTGCTGCCAACACCCAGACTCCTTGCTGTAGCTCCTGACCCAAAGTTCAGGTACCAAAAGCCAACACCTCTAGAGGAAAATCATTGGAACAAGTTATGCTACTGACTGAATTCTGAGATCACTGAGACTGAGACTGTGCCTGAGACAGATTATTTCTGGCAAATTGAATGACCCAGAGATGTTCCCAAAACACAACAGAACAAGAATTATTTGCATATTGTACATTGCCTCGTGTCCCATTTACACATTCATTGATTGTACCTTCTCCTCTGACCCACAGGTAATGTTGTTGATGCACCATGTTCCTACAGAGGCTGGTTTCTCCACACACCCTACACACCAGATAGCGGTGTCACAAAATCTGTACCTGTGTATCCTGGCAGCTGGTCTCTCACAACTGAACAAGAAACCCAGAACAACCACCTGATAATGTATGACAGAGAACTTTTGTGACACTCTTTTTTGGAAGACATAGAAGGACCATGGACAGCATGGCAGAAGTACCACACAACCTGTGTTGGCTGGGATGGCAAAGGACATAGGCTGTTTGTTTTCTGTGGACACAGATCAAGTGACAAACTCAATTCAGTTACAGACCTGTCCAGGAACAGCATGAGCAGGGCTGCTCCAGGAGAAGGGTTGAGTGAGGAGCTGAGGATGACCCCAGCACTTGCAGTGCCCTCCCTGACAGGCACCATCTCACAGCATCTGAACCCTCTGGTGAGGCTGGTGTTGGTCATAGAGTCCATCCACAGTCCCAGATGCTACAAGGGGAGAAACCAGGTCCAGAGTCTGATATTTAAAGTGAGATTAATAACTTCTGCCTCTCCCCTGCAATACTGCAACTTTAGTTAATGTTACTTCAGTGCTTTGTAAAAAGCTCCTAGGTAAAAGACACCACGCAAGCACAAACTAATAGCATTCCCAAAGAGAGAGCCTAAGGGTTAGCTGAACTCATTCTAAGAAGTTGAATATTTCTTTGCAACTTTTCCAAATAAGTTAGCTAATTTTCCCTCCCATCAAAACAATATAACGTCAGAGGGATGGCATTTTTTAGCTGTTACAGACTAGCCAAGGTCACATTCCACTGAAAGGCAATTGTCTTCCAATGCATACCATTCCTTGGGGTGGATAAATAATGAGTTAATGTTTACAGGGAATATAGTCAACAGAACACAGTCTAAAAATATCTCATTTTTTATTGATTTCACTTTTCTGGGGGAAAAAAAAAAGACAAAGAAAACTAAACTTAATTTAGACTTTCATGTGTAGTAATATACAAATCAGGATTCATTATCCATATATAATTATGGTAACATCACTGGCATCTTTCAACATCAAGGTGATTTTTCTTTAAAGGGAACTCAGGCACACAGAAGTGTTGGTTTGCATTTAGAAAGATAACAAAAGATATCCTACTTCTTTATAGTGTGTGGGAATGTGTGATCTCCCAAAACCAGTGCAAGACCTCTTACTTTGTTGTGACTACTGGGAATGTGTGATCTCCCAAAACCAGTGCAAGACTTCTTACTTTGTTGTGACTAATGTGACTACTTAAGGTTTCCATTAGTAACAGATGTTGCTTTCCTCTTTGAACTGCATCAAACCAGTTCAAAACAAGGATTGGCAAAGATTGCAGATTTCCATTAGGAATGCAAGTACACTCCACGCAACCTTTCCATTCGGTGTGTATGATCATTAGACCTCACTCCAGTGTTGATCCTCTCTACATGCTGATCTGGTAAAGTCTACAGGCTAGACACCAGCAATGAATTTATTTAACTGTCCGGTCCTAAGATTGGCTATGCTATACATAATGCCATACCTGTATTTTGCAAAGCTTAGTACTCTAAGTGCACTCTAAATAACATTATATGCCTTCCAATTATCAAGGATTACAAGACAAAACATAACAGCTCCCTCAAACATACGCACATTTACACAATGGCATATTAATTGCTTTCTGTGTTACTTACCTTTTTGAAACTAGAGGAAAAAACCTCCCTTATTCAGAAGAAAGGGGCATAACTTTTCAGCCTGGTTGGTCAGATTATTCAAACGGTGCTCACAACATGAGTCACGCCTTGCACTCACCCTTAAACTACTGTTTGGGACTGCACAAGGAATGCACATTACAAGCATCGTACTAACCATCTTTCCTGGTATGAGCCCAGTAGTTAGTCTCTCCATGGAACAACTCCAGGAGGAAATATTTTCTGTATCAGCCGTGTTCCCTTTGCGGGGAGAAAACTAAGCCAAGAGCTCAAACTTTGAGTCATTTACTATTTTGATTTGATTCAAGACTGGTGTCTATGTCTGTTAATGGTCAAGATGGAGCATTTCACTGACATATTTTATCCTATCTTCCCCAAGCCTGAGACTTAATAGAAGCAACCCACTCCATCAGACTTCATCATGGAAGGCAACTTTGTAATATAAATCGAAGAAACCTACAGTGAAATCCATTAATAACATTTTTCTCCTTTGCATTTATTTTCCTCATTCATTTTTACATATTTACTCCCATTTTATTTTACTTCTTTTTCTCCATCTCTCAGCGGCTTCTTTTCTTTGCTGCCTTTTTTTTTTCCCCATCAATCCATTTTATCTAGGGGTGTCATTATCCCCCCACACACACACACTTTGCCTTCCTTCTTGCTGATGACTGGCACTCTGTGTTAGTGTAGGTCCTGGTGCACAGAATAAGCTGGTCCCTCACAGCTCCCGAGTGCCAGTTTCCTGTGGAGTTGTGCCTAAAGCCCTACACACACAGTGACTAAACCAGTATTCTCTCCTCTCTTCTAAGCCTTTCCTTTTCTTGCCCTCGGGTTTCGTTTTTTTTTCTTTTTTCCTTCCTTTTTGCCAGCTGTCTCTCTTTTTATCTTTTCTCTGTTGTGGGGTTGTTTTTAGGTTTGGTGTGGGTTTTGTGTTTTGTGGGGTTTTTTTTAGTAAGTTATACAACTCCTTCTCCACACAGTTGGGAAGACTCTGCGGCAATGTGTTCATTTGAATTTAAAACCGTTGGAACCTCTGATGCAACGCAGTCTGGGCTGCAACACGTCAGGCTCTGTTAGGAGGAAGGACGCCAAGGGTCGGAGCGGGTTTCCAGAGGGGGACAGAGGGACTGGCCACACCCGCGTGTGAGGCATTCCCCTCCTCCAGAGGAAGGTGGTGTAAAACCACAAAGCCAACAAACAAAAGGAAACATCCAGTACCTTTTCATCTCATTTCTGCCTCCGGCACAGGAGGGAAAATGGGTTAATGACGGAAAGGCATTCATACTAATCCAAGGCAAAAATGATCGTCCTTTCAAATGCGATTACTAGGAAAGTGATTTGGAAGCCAGTGGGACAGAGCGGTGTGGAGTAAGCTGTCTCTCTGATACACATCAGAGAGACCTTCACACTGACTGATTAAAATGAATGCAGAGTTGACATTAGCAGACACAAAAAGTTACAGGAGCACCATCACGCTGCGGCCTTCGCCCTTGGAAATTTTCTCAGGAGCAAAGGGCATTTTTTTGTTTGCTTGTTTCGTCCAGGGAGCAGCACAGGTAAAGGTTTATCTGGAAGTCAGAAACATTTCACCCTACAGAAAGAATATAAAAACATCTCTGAGTCATATACAACTATTTTTACAGCTCTGTGGAAATGCAGAGGGGACTTTACATGGAGGTTCATGCAGCAATGCTGGGCCAGGTTCAGCCCTGGTGCAAGCAGAGCTGGCTCAGCAAAGCCCAGGAGAGGCTGCAGCAGAAATTCAGCTCACAATGATAAAGGCGGTTAGAGTTTTTAATTTATTATGGACTGCCAACTGTTTATTTAACTCTCCACAAGCTGCACCTCGCTTTGAGGCATGATGTCCAGCATGGGGGCTGCTTCCTCCTGGTACTTTTGTAGAAGCAGCTCATCACGGGGAGGAGTGCAGCTGTGATGCCACTCACTGCTTTTCTCCTAACACACAGCCCAGCCCACCCTGCACACCTCTGCTCAGTGTTGCTTGGAGGGGAGCTATCTCTGCCTTTCCGACAGAAAACCATTCACCATGGGCCAGTGCCTATCAGATACCAGCCATCCACAATATTTAGATCTAACTCATTGTGCTAGAGAAGTAGAGCCCTTTATAAACACTTTCAAAAGCTTGTGCTTGCTGTGTGATATGGAACCAGCAGCACCCAAATACAACATTAATTGCACAGGATTCTGCAGCTGCTAAAGTAATTTGTTAGAGAAACATATAAATAGAAAGTGGGCTTTTTGAGTGCAACACATATGGTTAAGCACTTGGTCATCAGTCTGATTTGCAGCTTTGTACTAGTCAGTAACCACAGTCCTTGTTCCACATTTACCGAGCCTTTGTTCCCAATGGAAATTTTATAAGAATAAAAAGAAAGTGGTTTTTTGTTAAAAAAAGTAAACTGGCTCACAGGACCCCAGTGTTCTGTGTTACAGCAAGTCTGTGAAGCTGGGTCACAACATTCAAGCAGTACAGACAGCTAAGCGTATTAGTAAGACCAATCAGAGTAACATATGGGATGTGCTACTTTGTTAAGGACTGAGATTTCACAAATGCAGAAATGATTAGCCCAGAGTAAGAGAAGCAAGAAGATTCATTGACCTACACATATGGAAGGTGATTTGGGCTTTGGGAACCCATGACTGTTAAGCATTTGGCTTCCTTTGCAAGACACTGGGTATGTCAAGCTCCTTTGAGTCACTACAGAATAGGCCTGTCTTCTGTTCAAAGAACAAGAAGCCTGCAAAGATGGCTTGACCAGAGCACAAACACTCTCAAGGCAATTTTTTTCTAGGTGAGCTTGAAATTCTCTTTTCGAGTTTTCATCTTTCTCCCTTGCCTCAAAAAAAAAATTATAATAAGAATAAAAAAAAATAAAATCAGAAAGAGGACATTATAACACAGTATCTGAAAAATATCACAAAAAACTCCTGGGGAGCACTCACCTTGTTGTAAGTGTACTAGGAAGTAATGCACATCAATATTGCATGTACAAACCATTATACACTGGAATACATCATGCCTTTCACATTTGTGATTTAAAACAACAATATTCAGTCCCTAGCCTCGAGGCACAAATTCTAAAAGCCCCTGTTCAAGAGTACGTGATGATACACATGAGTGGAGGTTCCCTTAGAAACAAAAACAAACAAAGGGTTTTTTTCTCTCTCTGATGGACCAACTCCACCCTTAACATGCTTGTGAACAGTGTTCGCAGGGGATAGTGTGATTTTGTGGTCTATCTGTTCTTTTGGGGACAACTTGTTTTTAAATGATACTTGCTGAGTCAGGAGTAATGAATTAGAATCTCTCTAGTCTAATTAAAGAGGCCAAGAATTTAGTGGAATGATACAAGAGAAACCATGAATCATGTTTTGCTTCCCTTTTTGGGGGGGTTTGTTTTATTCCAACAAGCTTAGTTGTCTCTTACTAGATGCCACACTATATAAGTGTAAAAACTTTCCCTTTTTTATTTACATTTCAATGATTTACTTTAAAACGTCATCAGGTGCAGAAAACCAAATTTTGTAAAGCAGAAACTGGAAATACTAGAAACCTTTGAGAAACATGAAGGCTGTGGATTTAGGCAGGGGGTGGACTAATCAGCTCAGATAGCGTAACACCCAGCATCATCCTGCTGCCACGTGTGATGTGAAACATAGGAATAAAATTTAAACTAAGCTTGCTGAGTGGGCAGACACTTATCCTGTGGTTGAGTGAGATATCTAGGTCATTCTCAGAACTGTTAAAATTGCCTTTTTTTAGTTCTGACAAGTTATATTCCTTGCATGCAGTCTTCTATTGCAAGCCTCTCTCCTCTCTCAAGTTTCTTGTGGAGGTGCCAGCCTAGATATGACGTCAGCCTTGTTACTCAAGGAAAAGCAAAATAAATCTAAAAAAAAATTAAAATTAATAAGCTATTGAAGTAATTGGCCTGACTGTGGAAAAGAACTAGCTTCTTGTTATTTTCCTTATTGTGTCATTAGAAGTCCCATCTTTGCCTGTCCTATACACTTGAGAGGTCACTTCCATTTATAAAGGATATACTATACTAATAAATACTCAAAAAGCAGGTAAGCAATGTATGTTCTGCAATTCTTTGGGAGTTCACAATCCTCTCTGAGCTGTTTTATCATGAATTAAGAGATTGCAAGGGATACTGTAAATTGAAGCTTCTTGGCACATTTAAGTGTATAACTAATGCAAACACTACTAAGGCATAATTGCCACCTGATAGCACACTGTGTCTTTTGGACTGAATTCCATTGATTCCAGGCTCATTCAAATGAGCATAAATGGAGAAACGGCTTCAGGCTTGATTTTTCCTCATGCCATCCCTATCCTTTTATAGTAATTTCTAAGAACATGCTGTAAATTATTACCGGTCTTTCTAGTTAGTGACTCACACCTGACTAGGCTTAGATACAGGTATTTATGGCTTCTGCCTGCAATAGGGGATGCATGTGGCTATTCAGGAGCATAGCATGCTATTGATTTCCCCTGAAGATCCTTGTCTTTTGGACACAGCAGTTGCAGTTGATATGCTGCAGAGAAATGGAGGCAATACCAGCCTCTGGATTCAACCAGAAAAACTCTGGGAAGCGTGGGTCTAGGACAGGCATGCCTCTATTAGTATTGTTAAATGAACACTGATAATTAGCATTGTTAAATTAACATTGAATATTTTTTAAAGTAAAAGTTTTACACTCATTTAATGTTACTGTTTAATTAAAAAAAAAAGAAGTTGTCTGTAGCAGAGTGAAACAGGTTTATATCATGAAAGCCCTCATCAAACAGTTTGAGGTTGAAGGACTGATACATGTCCTGTCTCGCCTTGACAGCTACGGCATAGCATAATCCCGTGTTGCCAATCAGATCTGAACAAAAGAAAAAGCAGTTGTCTGACTGTGAATCACTTCTCACCTCAATTAAGATAAATATGGAGTTTGCACAAGTAGACTTGACAATTTGAGGCATGCCCAAATTTTCTGTGTAACTAGCATTTAATGACTGATACCCAATACTTGGACCTGGCACTGAGGGTGAAGTCAACAGTTAAGCACTTTGTTTTGTGGAAGTGACTGGAGGCTCAAAAGCAGAAGGATTTGGTGTCTTTTGTAGAAGTTTTGGAAATAACACATAGTTGTAGATGGAAAGGCTCCTATTGGTTTTAATAGATCACAGATGTGTTCTTGGCATTTCTGAAATGAATTCTCTTTCTTTTGACTCCATCTCATTCGTGCTCGCCTCCTGAAAATACTCTAATGAATACATCAACTCTAGGAAATGTTCCCCAGAACAAAGGATGCTTAAGCTAGATCTACAGAGTATGTGAGCAAAGACAAATCTGAGTACACAATTCTGTGTGTTTGCAGCAGCAGGGTCTGATTCTAAAAGTTATATTTATCCAGCACAGAGAAACAAACTTACTGCTTTAATAATACATCCAACAAAACACCTTGTTTCTTTTAACATGGTTGCAAATAATCTGCAGTTCAAGAACTAGTCAATTCAGCTGAGAAACCAGGGACCTGGTTAAAAAGAAAAAAAAAGAAAAACAACAACACCCTGACAAAACCCATTCCAAAGTATTTGCCCAACTTTGACTCTAGATAATTAGTTCAAATCTGGCACAGGCTGATCCTGGATACTGAAAGGCACAGTTGTCTAACAGCATCTAACCAGACTTTCTGAAATGCTGTGGTGGTCTTATTTCATTTCCTAGACAGTGGACAAGTGTCAGCAGGAAAATTACTTCCAGCATTAGCCCTAGTTAGTAACCTCACCTTCTGTCCAGTGTCTTAATCAGTAAAGACACTAAAGTGCCTTCTGATCCTTATTAAAGGAGTCCTTTTGGGCTAGGATTTGTTGACAAAGACATAAAAAAAAAACCAAAAAAAAACAAAAAGCCACACACACAAAAAATGCTTTTAATTTGGATATCTGTATCTACAAGAGAAATACACCTTCTGAGTCAAACGTACTGGTTAGCACTGTTACATTTTCCTGAAAGGAAACTTGTACACAGTTTTGTACACAGTTTTGGTGTCTTAAGGTTCACCTTTCAAATCAGTGCTGAGAAGTTTAATTAAGTGGTCTGATTTACAGCAATCTCAAGTATCCACAGTTCTTGCTCTCTTTGCAGAAACAAATAGTCAACAAGTCTGGAAACCAGACCACTTAATTACAAGTATAAATAAAGGTTCATATCTGTGTTCAGTTTGGTTCTAGTGGTACTAGGGGGAAACACTCAATCACACTGGTGTCTGTAACTAAAATGAATGAATACCTATGTCGCTATGTGTGAGGCAGAGAGAAAGACAGTTTTGTGGTAGACAACATTGCACTAAAGAATTACCTTTGCTGGGTATTTTACTTTTGCAGTCCATTTCATGGTCATGGCACATAACAATTTAAGTGTCTTCTTGATATGATAACACCTCACAGCCTATTTTGCCTGTTGCATTGTTGTGGTCATGGCTTTATGCACACATAACATTTATCAAAGGGGATCGGGTATGAACTCCAATGGTCTTCACAGAATGGAAAAATAGCTTTACCATGACAGAAGACTTGCATGAGTTTTTGTTCAGCTTATTGATCAGCAGGCCATGTGGTAACCTGACCTTCTCTAAATCTATAAATACAAATAGCATCTGCTGGCAAAAGCAGCCTTAATGAGGTTCAGTAGAGTCCAGATAAAGCTAGATATATAGGAATAAAATGTTGATTTCTGACAAAGAAGTCAATCAGCCTTTGGCACAGCACAGAGAGCAATGTGGTGGAATCTTTTTAGTTAGAGAAAGAAGCAAAGGCTTTTTAGAGACAGACTGGATATCTTTCTAATATACTTGTTTAATCAACTGGAAATTATGGGGCTCAATGAGTCACCCAAGGAGGGATGTTTAGTAGCCTGTACTGTGTATGAGGTCCAAGTAAAGGGTCACAATGTGCTGTCTAGAGACACTGCAGACGTTTTACCATGACTCTCATGGTACCGAAGATTTTACATGGAAAGCCAAGGCCTAGAGGTTAACAGCTATATTACAGTCCCAGCCCACTTTGTTTCTTTTCCTGTTAAAAGTTTACTGCTTGCCTACACACTCTGAACCACCAAGTTCTAGAAATGGGGAACTGGGAGAAACATGGGCAGGATATTCTCAGAGGGTAGGAAAGCACAGTCTGCACGATAAATGCTAGATGTTTGCCTGGTCTGTTGTTAAAAACCACCTGTAAAGGAGACCTCCATGTTTCTGAAGAGTTCCAATGACACAATGTTTTTATAATCAGACTATTTTTCCTAAGATGTAATTTAAATTAAACTGTTGAATTCACAAATTACTTCATGCCCCACCATTTATGGAAAAGGGAAAAAAACTCTCTCTGCATTTCTTAAAATAATTTTTATGCATTTGCAATGTTTTATCATCTTTCTTCTTTGTCTACTTTTGAGACTAAACAATTCCAGTTCTCTTAACTTTTCTCAGAACTTCACGTTTTCTAAACATCTTATCTAGTTGCAGTTATCTGAATATACAGCACCCAAAACTGGATGCACTACTTCAGCTGAGACTGCACCAGTGCCAAGTAG
>VXBZ01001936.1:63760-83627 GCA_013399135.1 Heliornis fulica | reverse complement strand
GGGGAAAATCTCTAGCAAACTATTTTTTTTTTTCTTGTAAAGTGAGACATAAAAATGCAAAATGCTGTGAAATCACAGAACACACTTTGATCACTTATCTACAAAGGGGTGTTAATTCTGTAAAGCACTTGAAGTATGTGAAGCCTTGCTGAGGAAGCCATGTGCAATGCTGAGAAACCGGGGGAACATTTCAGGACTCGAGGGGAGAAGGGACCATGAAGTGCAATTTATACAGCACGCCAACTAATGCAATTTGCAGAGGTTCTAACGTAACTGCCTAGGGTTGCTAGCTGTTTCTTAATCTGTGGCCATGTTAGCTGTGGTTTTCAGCAGTGTGGGGTGAGTTTTTTAATTTCCCCAGCCAAAGCATCATGCTCAATTACATCAGTCACCTCATGTACTCCTGTAACTGAGTTTAACACATTCTAGCAATGACTTGTCACCTCAGCAAAAGCAGAAAGGTCTGATTTACAGAACGTATGAACTTAAATACAGCCAAGAGGGTAAAGAGACTACCAGTCATTTATGGACTATTTAGAAATATTTCTCTGCATCCAATGATTTATAAATCTCATGTATCACACTTTCTTTCAACAATAAATGACAAGCAGAAAGACCCTCCTCAGCTCCCCTTCCCTGGACTCTGACAGTCTGGGAAAATTTTTCCTTTAGGCCACTTGCCTATATAAAGTGTAAGTCTGATTGATTTTACAAGGGAGAAAGAAAGAGTGAGGGTGTCATTGTGTTTCAGAACCTTTATCAGAAGTTTGTCTAGGACTGTCACGGGTAATTTACTTGTTAGCTTGATGGAGGACCTCACGAGCGATGTGGTACAGGGTCTGTACAGGATGTCTGGAGTGTCTAATGATCTGCAGTCAAGAGAGAGGGTACATGTTGGAAAGAGAAGCAGGAGGACATGATATAATTGCTCCAGCAGCCATTCATTCCCTTTCAGGGGAGGTCAAAAGGAAGAAGCTACACCTGCACACCCCTCCTTCTGAGGTGGGAGAGCTGCTATTCACACCAAACTCTTGGTACTAAAGCATCACCTCAAGGCAGTGCAGCTGAGGCACTTAGAGCTGTGTCCCAGAGCAGAAGGCAGCACCTCTCGCAGACCAAACACACACTGAATAAAGACTCAGGAAGAGGAAGTGCTGCCTTGCCTCATAGCTGAGGATATCAGAGTACTGAAATGACACGTGTTCCCACACACCATGCAGCCAGTGGCGGAGCCCAGCTCAGCCCACTCCCCATGCAGAGCCTGTGGCTAGTCCATGTTATATTATCATGTAGCATTGTTTAAACTGAGGTTTTGTCCTAAAAGTCAGCTTTGTCCAGCTAAGGAACAGCTCAGAAAATCTGAGTATGGTGAAGATACATTCCCTTTCGTGTTATTTCATACAGCATTCCCAGGGACCTCTCCCAGGCAAGTAGGTGGTAGCCACCTGGTGAGGTCAGAGGTGTACAAAGAGGCACACTGTCCTAAAGTCTTGCAAGTATTCCCCACTGATGTAGTTATGGTTTTTTTTTTCTCAGAAACATGTGCATGCTCATCACACTACAGTCAAAACACAGGGACAGGAGTTGAAATGGGAACCTTGGTAAGTGACAGACATAAACACTGTCTTGTTCTCTTTTGGCTCAGAAATGTGAAACACGTGATTTTGGGGAACTTAAGGCAGGTCTTTGGGACATGGTAGTCATTTTATCACAGCAGAGGAAACAAGCAGGAAGATGGAGCTGTCTTTAATTAATTAATTTCTTTCATATATAAATTTTGTGGGGGTTAATGATTCAGGCTTCCACATCCCCAACTATGCAGTAACAAACTGGGGAAAAGGGTGCCTCTCTTCTCCCTTGTTTTTGGGTTTTTTTATTAATAAAAAGTCCTTTCTTGCTCCTCTTAGGCATCTTTACCTTATGTGTAGGAGTATTGTTTCAAACTAGACATGCATTCAGCAAAAACCTTATGAGTCATCACTTACCTACCCTCCACCTCACCCTGTGAAGAACTCTAATAGAAGAAATTCCCTGTATGTTCAAAGATGAAAACATGTGGATGATTTTGGAGCCAAGTGAAGTTGTGCCAGATGAATGGAATTTTAGAGTGAAGTCTGGGTGATTTTTCACAGCATGTTTATTCTGAGGCAGTAATACATTTGTCTTGGTTATGCTCTAGCAAGCGTGATAATAAAAGTAAGATAGATCAGATAGATCAGGTGACCTTCAGACCAGATATGTCAGGTGACTTTCAGCCTTCATGTAAAAGATTTAACATTGTTCTGCCAAAATAACCTTTGAACTGAGCAGAGACTTCCTGAGGTAAGACATGCTGGTGCTGCGTTTGCAGAAGTTAAACTGTACCAGAGAAAGGGAATGGGATGGCTTCCTCCCCCAGAGAATTGCTGAAGCTACATGTGAATCTTTCGGCCTTCCAGATGGACAAAAAGAAAGAGAGGGAAGTGGCAAAACTTCCTTAATAGTCAGACATCCAGCACTGGATTTTTATTTCTTTTTCCATTAACTGAGCCTGGTTTAGGAAACAGAATTCGGAAGGTGACCTTCCACTGCTGCAGTGCATGCTGCCTAATGGCCAAAAGCATTTGCTGAACTTGTGACATGTTTATTTCTCCATTTAAAGGTATAGCCTAGATCTAGGATAGTACTGAAATTGTGAACAGCATTTGCAGGTCGTTAACTGACTACTGCCTGGCCATAAAACGTAGATTTCAGCTGGTATGTCAGGTGAAATAGCAAATGACGCTTTGAATTTTGCCCTTTGATGTGTCCGACTTGGTCAATGCTACATGGACACTGAATGCCTGGTAATGGCAGGGAGGGGGTATGTCTCAGCCCAGGGAGCCAGAAAAGAGGTGGATGGGAGGCAGCTTGCCGGCAAGTAGCTTGTGTGACCACTTCCCTCTCAAGTAGATCATCCTCAGTGGAGGTGCCACTAGTTACTATCAAACCTGTTCTCTTTCCTGTTTAATACGGTTGTGGTTTAACCCAAGCCAGCACCATGCATCTGCTCACTCATCTCTCCCCCTCCTAGATCATGGAGAGAAGAATGGGAAAAAAAATTGTTNAGCATGACATCACATGGCATGGAAATATATAATATATAAAGTACATAATGCTGTCCCTTTGGCCAGTCTGGATCAGCTCTCCTGGCTGGGCTTTCCCAGCTTCTTGTGCACCTGAAAGGGCATGGGAAGCTGGAAAGTCCTTGTCTTTGTGTAAGCACTGCAAATACCCAACAACAGCTAAAACATCAGTATGTTACCATTATTCTCATACTAAATCCAAAACTCAGCACTACACCAGCTACTAAAAAGAAAAAAAATAACTCTGTCTCAGCTGAAACCAGGACAAATATAAATCTGATTAAAAGGAACAGAACCCAGCCTGAGGTCCACAAACCTCTGTTGCCAAATGCCTCCACAGGCAGTGGCATCCAGTACTATTACTGGTGGCAGCTCTCAACTCCATGCCAAGCTACGGACTGTTTTACTAGTGTTTAATTATCACTGTTTGGGAATCCCTGATCATAGTCCTGTTACAGACCTCACAGACCTGCTCTGCTGAATCCTGATCCCATTTTCATTAACTGCACAGCAATAATGGTACCTCAGGCACAGTGACTCTCTTGGAAAATAACTCCATCACCTTAATTTAAATCTCATTTGCCCCATCATAACCATAGGGACAATTATATACAGACCTAAGACATGTATGTACACTATTTTGAGCGCACACATCCTGCCTGATCCTCCAGCTTTTTTTGGCTCAAAAGGTCCTAAGTCTGAGACTCACACATAGCACCTCATAAAATTAGGTCCTGCCCTAGGCTCTTGGTTCTGTACCAGCAGAAATGTTCACAGACGGAAGTGCTGAGATGATTAAGTGGAAACACTCTTGGATTTTTTGAGGGAGTATGTGTTTTTTAGAAGCAATAGGGGGTACAACACCAATAAATCTGAGATGGGAGGGTTTTATACTCATGTAACACATAAGTAAAGGCCATCTGACGTGCAAGGCAGGAGAAAGTCTGGCATGATACCTGCTTACTGCCTCAGTGGTAGGAGTGCACCATAACGATCAGAGTGCAACAAAGTGAAGTTAATTCAAGGGGAGCAGAGGTGAGTATGGAATTAGTATGATTCAAAGGAGGCGAGAGAGTTGCTCTTTCTAACGGTTTCCTGGAGGTACCCTGAGCATGGCCTTCAAGCACAAGACTTTGAGGTTTTGCCAACTTTATTTGAGGAGGAAGGAGGGCGGGAGGACTGTTTTCTCGAGGGGAAAAAAACCTCACCCTATTAAAGCTTTCTGTTGCCGGGGAAGTTGAAGGAAAATTCAGGAAAACTCCTTTTTATGTTCTTTATGATGTTTACTCTGTTGCACAGAGCCAAGACAGGGATGAGAAAGGCCGCAGCATGATGCAGGGCTGCAAAAGCTGTGTGTATTTAATAGGGTGACATAAATGGTGTGTTTCTCTTTGCCCTCTGCTGAATGTTGTGGGTAAAATCTGGCCTAAATAGCAAAAATGAGAAGCCATGAGAGTAGTTGCTGGCTCTCATCAGTCGGACGTCCCTTGGGCCAAGCCCCCGGCTCCAACGGGAAGTACACAGCGGATGTTTAATGAAAGGGCTGCTGCGGCTTATCTCCGTGTGCAGGGGACTTCTTTGTGAACTTACTTGCTTTGAAAGATATGTGGCCCACTATGCTGGTATTGTTGGCTCTCGCTTTAAGCACAGCCACATGATTCACATAGGAGCTGTGTGCTACGTCTGCCAAGGAAAGCTTCCCCCTTTCCCTCCCCGGTTAGGAATAAACTCAGCAGAAGACTATCGAGGTCACAAGATCTGCCTGTTACTGCATTTTACAGGAAGGAAGATACGTTGTCTTAAGATCAGTTTATCAGCTGACTTTCCTGTGAAGAAGACGGAGGCTATTTTCCTGTGTACCGCCACCCCCGTAATTCCCAAACGAGCGCACTCTGTTTGCATCTCCTGTCAGCTCAGCTGTGCGCGTTTCTGAAACAGCCCAGTATTAAGCAAACAAATAAAAAAGCCATTGTGAGACCGAGCAGAATCAACATCCCTTATCAAACTGCCGGACGGGAGGGGATAAATCTTTTCCTCGAGGCTGCCTGTCATCTCACTCCCTCTCTCCCTCTCCGCGTCAATGCACAATTAAATCCGTTGTGGTGAAATAGACTCCGCTGATAATTGTGGGGAGAGTTACTCACAAGGGTGCTGAAAACAGCAGAGCCTAGCAGCCTTGTCTGCCTTCAAAGTGGTTTCTTTTGAGCCAGCTGCTCCAAAAATCTGAAAAAGTACTTGGGTCTATTGGGTTTGGGGTTTTGGGGGGTTGTCTTCTAAAACTCCAGGTCTCTGAAGATCATTTTTATCCAGCTCTGCTTTTTCTGTGCAAGGGAACAAGCAGCGTGCAGAGCTGACTCCCTCCCCCACAGCCTCCTCTGCAAGGTCCCTGCTTTCATAAGGTTCTCAGGCGGGGAATGGTTGCCGGTTTCCTCTCTGCTTGCTGTGACAAATGCATTTCTGTGACCAGGAAACTGCAGATGTTACAGATGCACTAAGGCATAGCTTATTAGCTAATGAATCTTAATCTCTGAAGGATTACACATATTGAATAATGCCATTCATTGACAAACAGTTGAAGGGAATCATCCTGGCTCAGAAGTATTTACAGTGGCAGCTTTAATTGATTATGTTCTTTTTTTATACATCTCTAAAGCTAAAATAACCCTCCAATGCTCCCTGCATCTTAAGAACACTGATTAACACAGCAAGAAGCATCATTTGCCAGAATAAAATTGCTGGTTTTCAAAAACCATTGGCTGGGCTGCAAACCTGCATTGCACAGGAAAGCAGCTAAATCTTTCATAATATCCACTAATTTTATTTTTGTGGCATTCAGCTGGTTAGATTTTCATCTGGTTTTACATTGCTTTACATTCCACCTCTCATCTACACAGAAAAACCTTTGGCCTCTAGTACTAAGGATCTTCAGATTCCTGCAATAGTCCAGAGGGGGGGGAACGGGATGAAAACAAGTTCAATGCAGACCCCATCCCATTCACAAGCCAGTGAGAGTTTGGGTTTTGATGCAGGATCAGGACTCACATCACTATTTCTCCAGCAATTTTTTATTATCTGTGAGGTGAATCCCCCTTTTCTATTTTTTTTTCAGAGTCAGCATCTATCTGAAAATATTTCATATCCACATCTTAATGCCAGCATCCAGGTCCACATCTGCAGTTCACCGTTACAGAGGATGAAACAATAAGCTTCACCTGCAAGCTTCTGCATTAAGTATGTTTTATGTATTTTTATCATCCTGTTTGCAATATAAAATATATATCTTGTAATATAAAATATATATATATTACAAATATACCATGCTTATTCTGATACTATCATGCTTTTCTGAATTTTGGCAGCTGAATCTCTACTGGACCTTGTCAGTAGCTATCTGAGTATTCCCACACTACCTAAGACTGAACTCAGATAATTTTTAGGAAATTTTTTAAACCCTTCATGTGTATCATATTACAGCCCTAAAACACAAAGATGGCATTTTATAATAGACAGGGCATGTGAATATACAAAAAAAATTCCTCTCAAAACAACAGCAAAACTTGGTCTGTTTATTCTAGATGATTGGGAAAAGCCCTTGTCATATTGATTCTAAGTTGGAGTATCTGAGAGACAATTACAACAAAGTTGTAGCAGGAGGCAAAAGAGGAGGCAGAATCCTTCCGAGTCTTGTTGTTGTACAAGGAGGATTTGGACTGAACTCTTTAATTTGCCACTTGTCAGCCTACATCTAAGAAGCAACCTCATTTGGATCTTCACAAAGAATCTCATTCTTTTTTTTTTCAACAAAAAGACCTGGCAATAATTCTTTTGGCACTAGATGAAGAGCTTGCTTATTCCACTGGCAATGGTTTCTTTTGTTTTTATCTAGTTTAATGAAAACTTCATAAAAATAAGACTCTGAAAGTGTGTGGATAAAGCTTATGTACATTTGTTCAGGTCAAATGCCAAGGGGTCACTTGTTATTGCAGGAGCCATTGCACCAGGAAGAAACACGGTTAATAACAGCACTTTTTGGAAGCAGGAGTCTTTATTCAAAAGCAGGAAACAGTAAAGCAAACTGCAAGGCCTGAGGCAAGCATCTGGGCAATACAACTATTTTCTCAACAATGTTTCAGAAAGACCTATGAAATCCACCAGGGAGAGGGTGCCTTTGCTCTTTAAAGTCAATAAAGTCCTAAAGAGCCCTGTCTTCCTTGTACTTTTTTTTTTTAATTATTCACTCCAAACACTGCAAAATGGAATTAGGAATATGGACTTTTTTTTGTTTTGGTTTGGGTTTTTTTTCTGTTAGTGGTACAAGTCAAAACTTTTATAAGTTTTTCAACTTTTTGACAAAATATAGTGCCATGTTTTCCAGTGTATGTGCCACTTGTCAAGCTCTGTGGTTTGTAGCTGCTTCTTAACACACAGCTTTAAATCCAAAGCTTTCAACATGGCATGTACCACACAATTACAAGCTGCTCATTTGTTTGCAGCAAAGGCTATTGTTGAAAATGTTCCTCAGACTTTGGCTCATAACATGTCACCATCACACTCAGAGAGGCACAGATTGGGGCAACATCCTCAATGTGATCTGCAGTGACCTTTCAGCAAGGCTACATGGGGAGGCAGAAGGGTGGTATGCTCTGCCTCCCCATGTAGCCTTGCTGAAGGGTGAAACATGGTAGGCAAAGACCTGTAGGAAATGCCAGCTCCCACCACAGTGACCACAGCTCCTCCACGCACTGAAAGGCACTGCTGCCTCGTGGGAGCACACCCCCATCCCCATGCCCCTGAGCCATGCTCAGGGCACAGTAATATTCATTCAGCTAGCCGAGGCAGCAGGACAGGTTGGGGTTTCTCCTGTTGGCACACCATTTCACTTGACCATGCAGGGATGGAGGATCTCAGAAACTGCTGTGTTGCTAGCTTGTGCACTTGTCCATTCTGTTCACCAGTGAGGCCAGCCCAGGTTTGCAGGGTTCAGGGTGACAACCATGGATGTACACACACCATTGGTGCACAGCATTTGCCCATGCAGTGTTTTACCTCATCCATTATAACACAACTGGATTTATGACTTGTAGATTTTATACAAATTTATAACTTAACAGTGAAATTCGGATCTTTCAACAAACAAGACCTGAATGTACCTTCTCTCCACAATTTTCTCCCTTTTATCTTGCTTCTCTTCCTCTCTGCTCCCCTTGCCTTCAGCAAGGGAAACATGTCAAGGGTGGAGGGTTGGGGGGTTTTGTGCTTTCTTCTAATTCTCCAGTGCTAGAAAATCTCTAATTCTCACATCACATTTTGCCAGTTAAGTTCTATAAGGCAGCGGAGAGTTAGGCTAAAGTTAATTACATACTATGACATGAAGACTGCACACTAGGCAGCTGAGAACTCAAGGAGTTGTCAGATCCCAGGACATCTGATTTTCAAGGCCTTTTTTTGAGTGTCTTCTTGCGAAGTTTTACACTTCGCAAGGTTCAAGAGGTGTGTCTTTAAATGCTAGAAAGAATGTGAAACATTTTAATATAAAATTAATTGCAGAAGGGCTGTAGCAACTCACACCTCAGGCCTGACTCACCTCTGTTAAAATTAGAGGTCTCCCAGGGGACAATTTTTTCTCCATTGCCCCCTTCCATATCTTCATCCAGTGACCTTGTCATTGAGGACAGGGCAGGATGTGGCCATGTGTGTACCTGGCAACACTCAGTATGATCTAGCTCTCAGAAACCCCACACTTACTCTGCCATAGATCTCAAAAACCTCCTCTTTCAGGACTTTGCACTCTGACCCACTGGGTCTCTGAATTGGGCTGGAGATGTTCTGAGTCTCACCGGGAAGGCAGGATGCACTGTGCTGGCCCCTCAGCTGATAAAAAAATAAATAATCCCTCAGAGTTTGGCAACCAATACTCTGTCCTCACATCCTGAAGGATTGTCTATATACACACAGATTTAAAGTAACATCATTCTGGAGAACAACTTCTACAGTTATGCTGAAAAGTGGAAGGGTCTATGATACTAAGTAATGTTAGAGATGATACTCTTCAGTTGTATTTGTCACTCGATGCAAAAGCAAGCCAAACAGGAAGCTTGGCAAAAGAAACCACAGCTCAAAGTCTTGATCCTTTCTGTGTTTGCCTCCAGGAACCCGCTTTAATTGTCTGCAATATGTATGATCTATGTGAGCTGTGGTAGGGAGATAAGGCATCAGCAGGAATCAGCAGAGAGATGTTAGGAGAATTAGGGTGGTCTTCATGGGAGAGTTGGAAAGCTGGAAGACATGGAGGATGAGCAAGCAATTGCAGTTGACTAGGCTTGTTACAGCTCCTGAGAAGTAACAATATGGATATTGTCTTCAGAAGTACCCATAGGGTGAACCACTATTTCTATGCTAAATTTTGCCATGGGATGAGGTTTTGGGATCAGAATTTTAATGAAAAAAACAACAATTATATAACATTAAATCTTATTTTGGGTATTATGTTCAAGTTCTGGAAAATATTTGGGAAGTTTTCTGGTATAAAATCCACTCGCAAAACTAAAAGTCATCTGATCAAAACAGAAGTGCCATGTCTAAATCTGTTTGTGTGTGCATGCTTGTAAATTATCAACATCACTGCATTAATGAAGTTTTCTTGTCATTTTTTTTTCCAAATAATATCTTAATTTTTCCATTCAAATGAGTTTGCTGCTGTCTTGATATTATGTCACTATAAATAAACATACAGTAGAGTCTTGGGTACATCTGGTAATTTATAATCCCTTGGCATGAATAGTTTTATACAAAAGAGACATAGCTGGAGGCAAAGATATTGTTTTCACTTCACCATCTCACTCACCCTTGACTTATTACTGGATTCATCACTTTTTTTCAGATCTGGAGAAAACAGTCACAAGAGATCTAAAAGACCATTGTGTGCAGAATGGACACCCCTTTTTATCCCACAAGACATGTGCCAAAACCTTTGAGCACTTATAGCCTAAAGACTTATAGAGCATTCCTCAGTAATCTTGGGGTATGAGGAGACAGACACCTGGGAGTTTTTAAGATAGACCAGAGGCTACTGACTCAGGGACAGGGAACAGACAGGTGGATCTGAGCAGCCCTTCTGGCTTTGCTTTCCTTACTCCTGGGATTAGAATCACAGGCTGGTTTGGGTTGGAAGGGATCTCAAAGTCTATCCAGTCCCAATCCCCTGCCATGGGCAGGGGCACTCTTCACTAGCCCAGGCTGCCCAAAGCCCCATCTAACCTGGCTTTGAACACTGCCAGGGAGGGAGCAGCCACAGCTTCTCTGGNCCCCAGCTTATAGGCACCTTTCTGGGATGGAAGGCTGCTATGGTCCCCCTGGAGCCTTCTCTTTCCCAGGCTGAACAAGCCCAACTCTCCCAGCCTGTTCACCGGAGAGGTGCTCCAGCGTCCTCATCATCTTCATGGCCCTCCTCTGAACCCTCTGGGGACTCCAGAGCTGGATGCAATACTTCAGGTGGGGTCTCACCAGACTGGAATAAAAGGGGAAAACCATCTTCCTTAACCTGCTGGTCACACTTCTTTTGATGCAGCCCAAGATATGGTTGGCTTTCTGGGCTGCTAGTGCACTTTGATGACTCACATTCAGCTTTTCATGCACCAGTACCTCTAAATCTTTCACCCAGAGCTGCTCTCAATCCACTCATTCCCTAGTCTGTAGTGATACTGGTGATTGCCCCAAGCCAGGTACAGGACCATACCAGATTCACCAGATTAACATAGCCCTACTGTCAGTCACATGAAGTGACACTGGAGTCCTGGTTTTACTGTTTGGCATAAGCTCAGGAGCTGAGGCTGGTCACCCCTGATACTCCTGCTCTCAGGGGTACTGTTCCCAACAGCATCTCCCCAGCCGCTGTGCTGGTTTCATCCTCAATGAGTAGAGCAAAGAAAGTTTCTTCATGGAATCCCAAAGATGCAGGAGACGAGGTTGGATTTGGATGAACTTCTAATATGGATGCTTGAATTTGTGTCCTTGGTAACCCAGGACTATACAGACTATTCTTTTGCCTTGTTGTGTCTAGCCTTTCACTTCTTGACAGAAACATCCTCCTAACATGCTATTCTTATTTGCTTCCAAAATCTAATTTAAACCCACTGAATTTGTGTCTCCTGTGCTGTCTACTCCAAACAATGGGATCTGGCTACTGGCTTCTTCTCTGGCCCTATTACATATCATTCCTTCTAACTTCCACACTTCTTAATTCTCCTCTTCTTTTCTCTGATTTTCCTAAAAGTTATAAACACCTTTCGTGTACACACAGTATTTCACACCCTGCCAAACCTGTGCATAAAAGCTGATCTTCTGCCCTGACTTTGCATTTACAATGATATTTACAGTCTACCTTAAAAATATTTAGACAACTAGTGCTACCATATTACAGTGCCAACTGTTATTACATTTTATATGAACACAATTCATGCCAAATATCTCCTTGTAATTGAATGTGTGGGGTCATGAGATGTTGCCTGTACTGATCCCATGGGCTTCTGCAGTGATGTGCTACAAGCCTCCAGGCTGATGCTGAGTTCTCCCATTGTACTCAGCTCTGGTGAGGCAGCATGAGTGCTGTGTGCAATTTTGGGCCCCTCACTACAAGAAGGATATTTTGATGCTGGAGCATGTCCAGAGAAGGGCGCGGAAGCTGGTGAAGGGTCTGGAGCACAAGACCTATAAGGAGCAGCTGAGGGAGCTGGGGCTTTTTAGTCCTGAGAAAAGGAGGGGAGACCTTATCGCTCTTTACAAATACCTGCAAGGAGGGTGCAGAGAGGTGGAGGTTGGTCTCTTCTCTTGGGTAGTGAGTGATAGGAGGAGAGGAAATGGTTATAAACTGCACCAGGGGATCTTTAGGTTAGATATCAGGAAAAACATCTTTACTAAAAGGGGTGTTAGATGTTGGAATGGGTTGCCCAGGGAAGTGGTGGAGTCACCACCCCTGGAGGTATTTAAAAGGTGAATAAGGTGTTGGGCTGGAGGACATGATCTAGAGGTGGATGAGGCAGGATTAAACTATGGTTGGACTCAATGACCTTAAAGGTCTCTTCAAACCCAACTGATTCTATGATTCTACTCATTACCCTGTATGTCCCTGCTGGACCACGATGCAAGACACGCTTACCAGCTCTTATCACAAAGAGCAAAGGAACCTCAGCCTGAGACTTGCGACAGCAGTTCCTCTCCTCGCCCCTAAACTCCAGACTGACAAAACAACAGTTTTAATTTGCTGAAAAGAGAAAACGTGGGCAGTAGCAGCCATCCAAAATCAGGCAATCATATACTCCCATCTTTCCACCCTTCCTCTGAGAAACACTGATGCCTTTGTAGCTGTGCCTAATCCAGGTACAGATTTACGTGGGCAGAGGAAAGAGGAGAAAACAAGAAGGCTTGCTCTTGCACTCGCCCACACTGCATACAAATTCCCATGACTCATGTGACACAGCGACCGCCCCAGCCCACACTAGTTTCTCAGGCCAAGACCTGAGACAATCGTAAGTGTCCTACTTGGTCCCTTTATCTTCCACAGTCAGAGCTCAGAAAGAAAAAGAAGAGGAAAAAGCACATCAATGCTCTTGTTTCTTTTTTGTCCCTTGGATGTTTCTGCCATTCTCCTGACACTCTGCTGGCCCCTTTATGGGTGTCACATTTCCTTCTATCTCTCCCAGAACATATCTATTCACTAGTGGTTTTGTGCAAAAGTAATATTTGAATGCAAACACTTCAACCAGTACCTTTTATAGTATAGTTGTGTCAGATATAGAAATAGGGCAAATTTGCAGAGTAGCTGGGAGGTTTTCTCAAGGGTAGAAGAGCAGCATAATGAGACTTCACGGTATAATAACATACAGATATTGAAACAGAGCTTGCTAAGGGCATAACCCCAAGTAGGAGAATTCCCCCTTCCACACACCAATATAATTCTTTGCCAGCATCTCTTCTTTCTCAGCTGCAGAGTGTGGAAATGCCTTGGAGCTTCATTGCAAAGGGAAAGATAATGAGCAGCAATGAGTAGAAAGGCAGGAACAGAGATAAAAGTCTGCATACTGAAATAGCAATAGCACACTGGGGTATATCCTGTTGTGATGTATATAGTTTTCTCTCCAATTCCTCCCTTGGGCAACCTGAGGATGGAAATGTTTTTCTCAGAGGAAGTATTCTCACTATGGATTTTATGGAGAAGCAGCAATTTCTGTAAATGGGATAATACTGGGGAGTAGTTAGAGATCCCTTTGCCAGATATGAACCTGTGCTGTTAAATGACAGTGCGCTCAAGGCAGAAGCATTGGTAGAAGCAGAGGATTTTAAGAAATGCCATGTTGCACTACTACAGCAAGAGAGTTAAGGGACCAACAAACATTCCTGTGATGGCAGTACCACCCTTTGCCAGGTCAGCACTAAAGAACACCAGAGTATTTATAGCTTCAACTTGACCTTATAGTTATACACCTTTTAATGATGTATTTAATTATTTTCTAGGGGATCAGTGATCTAAGGCTTCAGCTATAGGTTATATTGTGCATATCAATGGTTCCCTGTGCCACTCTGGGTATTACTGTTCAATTTGAGTGCCCTGCAGACTCCTGAGCCACCACAGCAGCATATTGCACCTACTGGGGCAGATCTTCAGCATCTCCACCAGAAGTCTGCAGATCATTAAAAAAAAAAAAAAAACAAACCCAGCAAGCTAGTTTTAAAGCCTATTAGAGCCTTACCTGCAAGTTAGGATTGCTACAGTCATATTAATGTTATGGTACCTAGAGTAGCTGAGGTTTGATTCTGGTCTGGGATCCATTCTATTTTTTTAATTAAAACTGAAAGTTTTTTATAGGGAACTTCATATATCATAGCAGTTTGTTGAAGCACAACTTCCAGATAAAGAGTTTCATCTTTAACTACCACAAATATGCTTGCAGTGAAGATTAATATTGTGACCTGGCTGTACTGGGCAAGGACCTGTATGCCTCTCAAAAAAGGGTGTAATGCTAAGGCCATAATTTTCCATAGTCCCCTGAGACATAATGTCTAAGGATGAAAGTAAGTAGCAGCCTTAGCCTATTTTCTCATTTATGCCACCAGATATTTCTCCCTATGTGAATCCTACACATTATATAGAAAAAATGTTTTGAGGTAATTTTTAATGTTTTCTATACACCTGCGTACAACTCCCAAACTTTCTTCACAAATTAATTTGCTTGAAAGTTCCCCCATCTAAATCTTTCATTCGATAAAATGTCTTTATGTCAAATATAATAGGGTTTTTTTCTTCCCAGAAAAACAAAACAAAACAAAACAAAACAAAACCAACAACAACAAAAAAAAAAACCCAAACTTGGCATCCTACAAGTTAAGAATATCTCCAGATTCTGGGTGTTTATGGAGCATTTCCATCAGGGTGCTTGTTTATTCTGGATTCAGTCCAGGACACAAGGCTGGTCTTAGATGGCTGCTGTTGACAAGAGAACAATGTATGACTGATCATGTGAGATTATTCTGATCACAAAGCACCTACACAGTTTATTTGTGCACTAGGGCAACTCAGAAGCACATATAAAAAGTCCTCAAAACTCAAACATCTTGCTTTTTCCATAGAGAAGAATATAAACAGCTACCAAGGGGACAAACAGAAACATTAGGCTGTGAGGCAATACTTGACTTTCTCAGAAAGTTCACCAGGTTACAGTCAGCTGCTCCCTTTCTCAACCTGTCTGTGCAGTGGGGATTTAGTTTGCAGCCCTTGGTGCCACCCACAGAGTTTGATAAGCCTCTCTGAATTTTGCACTTGATTCTTTCTGGCCAAAACTCCCAGCAGGGGAAATGTGGTATCGGGTCCAAGCAGAAGGTGCACAGAGCCCACGTCTGTCTTCACTGGGAAGCTGGCAAGGTGTTTGTTACAACACAGGAGGTACCACTGAAATGAGTGAGGGTATTCAGTATAGTACTCATTACGTTGCGGGTGGTGGATGCTGGGGCTGTGCTTTCCTAGTACCCGCAAAGCAGCCTTGAGTTGAACTTGTAACCTCTGTGCACATTTCAGTTTCAGTTTCCCAAAAGTACTTCAAGGATTTAAATGCCTGATTTGTATTACGGTCAGTGGGACTAAAGCATGTAACCCTTCTAAGCAGTCATGGAAATTTCTCCATCAGTAACCAATTTTCTCAGCACTCAAAGGCATTATCCCTAATACAGAAACCAGAGACACAGAAAATCCCAAAAGCATGGCAAGGACCTGTGTTTTTCCTCATTCCCCACCTTCCCCTTACATGGTCCTTTCTCTCTGAATGGAGCTTAGAGGTGCTTGTCCAACATTTCCACTATAAGCCCTAGTCTCTGTCTTGTAAAAATTCAAAGTCAAATTAACAGTGTAGGAATGAAACAACTCCCCCAAATTCTTTGTATTCAGACCTTGGTTTGTATCCCTCTTTTCCTAAACTGGAAATGTTTACAGTATTCCCACTAATGTAGTCTGAAACATCTGATCATGGTTAAAAATAAAATTTTGGAAGTATTCATATTTAAAATGTGCTTGTGCTTGTAAAGTGACCTCAGTGGGTATATACATCCCTTACACAAGACTGCAGATTAGAAAGATCTTTTTTTATCACGTTGTACTCAAAATATCACAAATCAAAGGAGACAACAGACTGGTTTACTTCTAATCCTAGGGGTCAGGAAAAGTCCCTGTGCTGTGTGTTCACATGCTAGACTATATCAGTGCCAAAGGATTCTGTCTTTTCTCATGCATTACAAGGTGGATGCAAAAACATATTTTTATGCAATAGCTAGTGGTTACATGCTTAAACAAGCAAGTAGATTAAAAAAAAAACACCAAAAAACCCAGAAAAACAAATAAACACTACCATGCAAACAAGAACAACAACAAAACCCAAACCCCCATACCAGAGTCAGCAGCAATGCAGGTTTACACCTATAATCAACTCATAGGGGAGACTTTGGAGCTTTTCCTTTTCCCACTAGACTCTCCATCTCTACATCATATTTTATGCAGCACAGATATGGATGTAAGTTGTCATGGGAGTTCTTCTGAGAGAAGCTTGCTTTTTAAGAAGTTTCTATATGAATGAAATATGGTACAACCTACTCCTAAAGTTCTTCAGCTGACAGCAAAGGTTAAAAAACTGCCTAAATGCTTTTAAAGACATTCATGGACTACACCCCACAAATAAGTAATAAGGATTACAGAGGCGAGAGCAAAAATTTGTACAAACTACTTAGTGCCAGCATCAGTACAGGGCTGTGTTCGTGTGACCTGAGTTCAGGGAGAGTCAGAGCTAACTTGTAGCCATTTCTGGACCCGTCAGGGACCCAAAGACAAACTTTTTGCTTGAAGAATATGAGTGGAGATATATTCAATTATCAGTAAAGAAGGGAATGGGAAAATAGAACAATAAATATTTTGAGTAAGTCTGGGTCATCGGTGGTAAAGCTTATATTTGGGAGTGTAATATGAACCAGAAGACAAGTAGTTGTTGGATATTCTGGAATGTGTTGGTTAATATTGGTTCCAGAAAGACTTCAAATAAAATCTCCAGTGCCTCGCTGGCTGAATTCACAATAAGATTTTGCAGCCATTTTCCTTTCTTCTGGGACCTGTTCGCTTGCAGCCTGGGGCCATTGTCGGAAAAGAGCTGCAAAGGCAGAAGTCAGTAGTTTTTTGGGTGCGAACATTAGTTTCTGATTCACTAGCCTAGGACTTACTTTCTTTGTAGTTTGTCTATTTTTAAGACTGAGACAAGTGCCTAAAGAGGTGCTGTGGGGTTGGACAGGTTGCAAGTATCTAAGAGGCTGTGATGATATTGTAACAGATGGAGAGAAAAGACAATAGCTAAAACAAGGAAAAGGTTCACATCTTAGAGTGTGCCATCAGCTGTGTACAAACCTAAGCACCTCCAACTCTGAAGGCTTGGCTGCAGTGACAGGACCAAAATGACAGCAGCAGTGCAACTGCTGAGCCCAGTAAGACTGTCGCCTGACATTCATGGGCATTGCACTTGGGAGATACCAGAAGCTGGGTCCAAATCAGCACAGTCTTCAAGGCCTGCATCACGGCAAGCAGTGTGCTGATATGTTTATGCTTGTCTCTGTTCTGCCACTGTCTGGCAACTCCACGAGCAACCCTCCCTTTAATTTCTAGTGCATCAGTAAGATGGTGGGCTCTGAATATATTTTATGCCTCACAATGTAAGATTAATCTCTATTATTAATGATGACAGCTCACTATGTTTCATCCTTGCCAGGAGTCTTGGCTGGCATATCGCCATCTCCCTGTAACCAGCCCAGTATAACCCCTTTTGTATGTGTGTGGGCAAGGCCCCCTACCAGTGCCTGTGCAACCGCTTTTGGTGGTCCCCTTTCCTGCCCACTGCCTGTGTGCTGGGGCACTCTAGAGCGCTCTGCCTTCCCCGCCCTGCCGCTCCCCAGCCACAGCCCCCACGGGGATACACCATTCTTCCCATGGCGCTGGCATAGGACAATTTGCCCAGAATACCCGGAACTCTACCAAAATGGTAGGGAACCGTTAAGGTAAATGTATGTTTTGCCAG
Source organism: Heliornis fulica (assembly GCA_013399135.1). NCBI lineage: Eukaryota > Metazoa > Chordata > Aves > Gruiformes > Heliornithidae > Heliornis > Heliornis fulica. Next base: position 65,929 of record VXBZ01001936.1, on the reverse strand, counting down.
TGGAAAAATTGTATTGCAGAGGCACACACTGACCCTTGCTTTTTTTGAAACTGTGTTTCCTTACCTACCAAGGGAAAAAATCACGGGTCCAATCCAGTCTATCCTGACCCTACACTGCTATTTGTCTCAGTGGTTTCTTTAATGGCACAGGATATCTGTGATGCTGAGGCAGAGAGATCTGAGCCTTGTACCCCTCCTTCTATGTCAGTCACGTGGTGAAAGTTTCACTTTTCTATAATGCATGACCCTCATGATTTCTCCAGTATTTCACATCTTGCCTTTGTCATGACAACATATAGGATTGAGAAAAGATGGGTCATTATCTTGAACCTGAATATATGGACTCCTGGTGCTATGGAAGAGGTAAGGGAAGGTGATTATGTGTAAAGTGACTGCCTGCATCTGATGGGTAAATTCATTTTTATATTAATTTCTGATCCCTTCCTCCAGAGTCATCTGAGGTGCTCAGTCTGTCATTATGAGGGTCTGCAAAACCTGGTAAGGAGCTGTAAAATTATCTTGCTTTGATTCAGAAATCTCACTTCCCATACATCTTACTTGGGAAGACTCCAAACATGTCCCATCCTCCCCTTCCTTCTTCAGTGTTCCTACATGCCTACAGAAGGAGGTCTGTGATCCCAACTGAGTATTTCAGACCCTACCATCATAACACAATGCAAAATGTTCTTCCTATTGTCTGAGATTTTCCTCCTTCATAGCTCTCCTTCAGAACTGCTAAAAAAGCAAAGGTTTGCTGCCCCGGGGAGGAGCTGTCACCCAAAAGAGGAAGGAATTCTTACTACTGCACCTTTGCTTCCACAAGCCTCTGGAGCCACAACATCCAGATTAAATGTATTGACTTACCTATTGCAAGAGGAAATTTCAGTATGAAACCTGTTTCTGCTGGTTCCACTTAGCTAGCAGAGGCATAGATCTTCATGCAGTCTGTTGGTTTCTGGAGCAAATGGTCTTTCTCATGAAATCAAAAGAGGCCAATTGAAAATGATAGAAATCAGAAGTTAGAGGATAAAGGACATTAAGTAAATGTTAGAAAGGTATGCAAGGAATTTGGCTTTTTACCATCAAAAAATGAAAGATAACCATCAAAATGAAAGGAGCACAAAATAATTCTGATTTTTTTTTTTATTGGATCCGATGGAGTCAGAAAGGTAACAAATTCTGAATTCAGCCAACCAAACAAATCTGATCTTTACCCAAAAACACATCTAACACAAAAGAGGCACTTCCCCCATTTAGTCATACGATGCAGGCCAAATCCAGCTTAACAGATTCCTTATCACTTCATTAAATTTGGCAGATGGCTGAACAAAGCACACTGCACCAATCTCAGCTCTCAGTTGCATCATTGCCACTGCAACAAAAGATGAAACAAGGTGGCGCTGAAGTGACTGGGGGATGCATTTGCCGTGCTATTTGGAGATGGTGAAAAGCTTGTCTGCGTCTATACTGTGTCTGCATGTAACTTCTTACCTACCCTACACTTTTCCCATTATCTCTCTCAGTGTAAAAGAGCAGACTCCTGTCTCAATAATAGGATCAATGCTGTCGTTGTCAGTCTCACAGAACTTGTTCCAAAACGTTTCCATTTACATCTAGTAGATCAAGTTGTGGGTTGCTGTATGGACTTTCTGTACTCATGAAGACTGCATCAAAAAGAACTGGCACAGTAAACAGCCTTGAAAATAGAGAGATGTACTGTATTAGGCAGCTGAATAATTAATGCACTCACAACAAGCATGTTAAGTCACCTATTTAACTCCATCAGCAAAATAAACGATTACACACTACTTCCTTCCTTGGAAAACAAAGATTAAGAGGAAATATTAATGATAAAGACTGGGTTTGTGCTTGTGGCACACACACCCATTGAAATGATCTTTCATTTCAACATTGCAAGGGAATTCTTCAAAATAAGAGAGATAATCCTGTTGGGAGTAGAGCATACAGGATCAGAGCTGGAAGGTCATCTTCCCAAGAGCGATTTTCATATAAGTGATCCTTGCTCATTATGGAGCTATCTCACACTTTCTCATCCTTTACATTCTTCCTAACTTCAAAGTTTTGACACTGTCCCGCACGACATTCTTCTCTCTAAACTAGAGCGTCGTGGGTTTGACAGATGGACCACTGGGTGGGTAAGGAACTGGC
>VXBZ01001936.1:36901-62933 GCA_013399135.1 Heliornis fulica | reverse complement strand
TCTAATCATTCTATGATTCTATGATTCTATGAAAAGCATCATAAACCAAGCTGAAAACAATTGTAAATTATCCTTTTTCTCTGATTCACACAAAATCTTGTTGTTTGATGAAGTTCATAGGAGGAATGGTGGTTTTCACTGTTCCCATACGGGGGTTTAGCTCTCCAGCACTGGATAACAGAGTTTTATTACATGCCTGAATGTGTTGTTCTGTTGCCCACTGACTATGAACACTTTTAGAGACACTGACCTAGCCACATGTTACTTGACCAGGGGTGAGCAGACTTTGCACTGCCTGCATCAAGAGACACATAGGTCTCTTCTTCTGGCACTCTAAGAAAATTCTGACCTTTAGAAAATACTTCAGTGTATCTTCCAATGTGTTTAGGTTGTGGTTTCTCTGAATGGGCAAGGTCATAGGGATTTTTATTTGGCATGTGTCCACTTGTTACATGTGGTGATGGTTTCCATCACAGCTTTTTGTCACCCAACCATAATTTCTCATTTTTTTAAATAGACAGTGGACAGACATAAAGGAATATGGAAAGTACTTTCTAAGATATTTCTCAGTGTTTCTAAGATATGTTCGGTGTTGTTTCCTGGAGTATTGTATATGACCCGAAGGAAGGAGAATTTACAGCATGATTTTAATTTAAAACTGTGTGTGGATTTATGAGAATGGCATGGTCAGATGGTTCAGGTCTCCATGGAAGGATATGATATGCTTAGGAATTGAAAAGATAAACCCAGGGGTTTATGAATTTACAGTGACACTGTCAAACCGTTTAACTGTAAGTAAGCAGGACAATATTCAGTATCTATTTAAAAATAAATCTTAGAATTTATTTCATTCTGGCATGGCATCACAGTACAGTATTTGGCTATTAGATCAGGTAACTTAGCACCTTTACAATAATGAAAAAAACCAAAGCCACACAGCAAGATATTTACATATTCTTGCACATTCAAGCAAATAGGCTAATTGCAAGTCACTACACAGACCTGGAGCTGCCTTTACCCAGAGCTGCATTTATCCAGAGCTGCCTTTATCCAGAGCTGCCATTCCCAGAAAATAAGAGCAAGATTCACACACCTCTCGAGCTAGCAGAATCCCAGTTTTCATCAGCTTCTCACTAGGGTTAACAGGGCAAGGAAAAAATACCCCAAAGTTAGTAAAAATGTGTCAGTTCCCACTGGACAAAAGAAGAAATCAGACCTTGTCTGCATACACAGCAACAGGCAGTGACCTGTGTTTCCTGTCTCACCCCACGTTGTCTGCTTGCAGATGAGGTGACTTTGTAGTGACTTCCCATTCCCCAGCCTCTGAAGAAGCTAGAGAAATTCACATTACAGATGTAATTAAGGGGGAGACAGGCTGACTGAAGGATGGGTGAAAATATATGCTAGGAGGGATGGGAGTAGAACTAGATAAGGCCACTACATGATGAGGACATGTTTATCTGTCATATCATTTACAATGCTTGGGCATTTGAATGGACTTAATTATGACAGATTCCATAAATCTTAATGTTAGCCACCTAACAGTCCACCCCATGCGTTTTATCAAGTAAGAAAAAACATGTTTTACTGAAATTGCATCTGAGCTGGGATTGAAGCAGTGTCACTGTGTATTGTCTCTGGTTTTGGTACTGCAGGGACTTGTAAAACAGGAAATAATTAATCTAATCACTAACTGCAAAGATGAGCTTTGCAAGCCTTCTCAGAATTGCTATTCCATTCACAGTTCAATGTGAATATTAAATATTCCTCCATGCACTTAGGCGTGCAAAGGATAAAAGATATGATTAAACCAGATTACCTTAAGTTTTGTATTAATTGAATTAAAGCAAATATAAAGTGAATAGACACATGGGAGGAAAGTGGAATAGGCACAAATAATGAAGCATTTGGCCACCTTTGTAATCCATAGCAAAATGCCCACTAACACAGAGGGGATGAAGAGGATCCTGTCTTCCCACAAGACATACTCATATATAAGGAGTACCCATGATTTCAGAGTACTAAAGTTTGAAGCGTGGCTCTTGAGTGTCTTTTTCCAAGACTATGTTGCTGCAAACAACTCAAAGAAATTAATTCCAGCTTCACTTTGTCGATGGGCACAGGAAAGGAGGAAAAAGCTATAGAATGGTATCTTAAAAACCCAGAATTGGTTTATGAATGAAATGCAAGCCAAGAGATGAAAGCAGTGGGGCAGGTTTTATTCCAGTTTTGCCAAAATATTCCCTCGGACATTAAATCTGACAATGCCAAATCCATTTTCCATAGAAGGTTTATGTGAATGGGAGAGCATTGCCAGGACTTTCCCGAGGAAGCTGACCATATCCTTCACTGGCAAGAGAGCAGGAGCATATGGGAAGGTAATAAGGCATTCCCTCCAAGGTGAACGTGGAGCAGGCTCTCCCCCTTGCCAAAGAGCTGTGAGTTTCCACACCCAGCGATTATGTTTAGACTTGGCTCTGACTACAGCTTTTCTGTTTCTTTTGGGGAATACCTCAGGAGAAGAGGGCTCCTTGCACAGTGACAGCCATGTGGATCCCCACCTCACTGCCAGCTATGCACTGCCTACATGACTCTAAAGGAACATCCATACAGAGAGCCAAGAGCCTCTCAAGAGTTCTGGGGCAGAGAACTTGCACCACAGAGAAAGGTGATAATGTAAAGGAAAATAGAAATTTAATGTGCAATCCTTTATTTTTGCCCACACGACCACTAATGATGATCATCATAATTGAACCACAGAGCACACCTTCAGTAGCAACTCTGGATGGAAGAAGACTGCCACCTTCCTGTTTTCAAACCAGTTCCCCCAATCAACCTTTTCACTAGCAGACTGCCCTCCTTTTGCAGTTTTTAATACACCCAGCTCACAGTCCTACTCCTTTACAATTTTTATAACAAGTTATCACTGAGAAACAAATGGAAGGAAAGACAAAATTGCTGAAAAAAGAGAGCATAGATACTATTTTGGTAAAATACAGGGGCTGTGTTAATTTGCTGGAAATTCCATTTTCTCCCCTCTCTCTCAAAACCGTGTACAAATTAGACATTTACATGATAGATGATTATGTTCCTTTCTTAGGGAAAGTACTCTGCTGGAACTCAGAGCTCGGGTAAGTTCCATGTAATGTGGTCGTTGCCAAGGAAACTACTTGTTCTTAATTGAATAGTAGAGAAAATATTTGTGTAACTTATTGGCACATAAATTAAGGTTGCCCTTGAGCAGCCTTAAACTCACACAACCTTTTTTTTTTTTTAACCAAATTGTCCTAGTTTCTTACATTCTCTTTTAATTCACAAACATCACAGAAAACTCACAAGATGCCAGTGGCCTCTTACCCAACTCTGACTATTGTTAAAATTGCATGATGTTAAACTTTTTAGCACCAAAAAAAGGGTTTGATTATTACAAAGGGAGGGATGACAATAAAAAAAAACAAACAAATATGGGATAAGCAGGAAAAAGGTAATAAACCAAACAAAGCTGCTGCAGATAAAACTTCTCCCAACAAGAATGTCACATTCTTAGTGATAACAATGATGATAACACCAGTTTGTCCACAATGCTGTAGCTCCACTGAAGTCAATAGATCCATGCTGATTTGCATCTGCTGAGCATTTTATTTGGTTTTGTTGTCATCACCATGCCACCAGTCTTACTATTATTTTTATTTAATAGTAGTATTCATTTCTGAAGCACAAAATAAGTGCTGTTTTGAAACTAGGATTTTCTTTCGAACAATATCTGAAAGACTGTAAAACCCCAGCACAGGCTGGTTTAGCTTAACAGTCCTCTGCTGCTACTGATGTGCAAGAGCCAGAGGCTTTTCACAGCTTCTCCACAAGGAAAAAAGTGGGATGGAGCTGGACTAGATTACTTAAACTTTATCTTTCCATTTCCCATATGCCTCTTTCCTAAGGCTCTTTAGAGGAACTGTCAGTAAGGAGATGTCTGAAAACCAAATAATAGAATACTCTGCTCAAACAACATGCATTTTTGCTTTCTTTTTTCTGTCCCATGCCTAGGATGCCCATCAAATTTCATCTACAGTATTCCAAAATATTAGTGTCTAATGTAATTGAAACTTTTCTGGAATGGTCTCACTGAAGTGCTTCACAAAAAGAGGCAATAAAATAAAGGTAGTTGGGGTCTTGTAAGGAACCAATTAACTACAGAAAATGGTGAACTGAACTACTTCATTCTTTCTTGATAAACTGCTTTCTCTTAAGTCATAGTCCTACTATTTTGGAGAAGAGGAATGGTTCCTCCTTTTGTCAGGTCCTGCAGGAGACCATTCATTATCCTGGTTTACCCCTAGACACAGCTGTTATATTAGATGTCTGCAAAAATGGCTTTAAATATTAGACCAGTGAAAGACTTCTTAGGTCGTTCCTTGCCACTAATTGTTTTCATTTTTTTAATGAAATATGGCTTTTAATGTTCAAATAAAAACCAGATACTTATCCAAGCAAAGACGAGGTAGGATAATGGTAAGTGTGGTGTCCTTTCAGTGATGAGTTAGTGCAGAGTCCATATATACAGATAACTGAGGACAAATGCTGGTTAATTCAGTGTTATGCGCCCGTCAGATAAATCCTCTGAATAAAAATGTGGCAACATTCTGAGACCAGAGCAGAGAGCCCAAACCAGCATCATATAGGTGACCTTGTCATTTAAGCTGAACTTGTATTAATAATGGTCCCTAACAAGCTGTCAATCTCTAAGGAGAGCCTTTTGTGCCTTTTCCCTGATGCTTTTGTGTTCGCTTACTCGATGGCCACAAATCAGCCCTAGCTGAGTTGCGGTCAGTCCTAGGGCAGCTTGGGCAAAATGAAGCTTCTCTCTCCTTGTCTTCCCTGTGTTCTTGCTTTTTTCCCCTTTCTTTGCCTTTCACTGCCACACAAATTATAAAAATAGCAGACCGGGGGTCAAGCTGCATAAAACCAAGCAGACACCAGTTTCCTTTTTGTTTCACCACAGAGGGGGAAACTGCTGTTCCACTGAGATAATTGCTATTAGAGTAGAAAATCAGAAGTATGGCAATGACACTGGGAAACAGAGAGTGCTTTTCAATTAGCGGGAAATCCAGATGGATTTCTTAGTACCTGCTGAAAAGTACTAGAAAACAACTCACTGACTAGTTAAGCTCTGCTCCACTTTTTCTAGCACTTTTCCTGCTAAACTACAACCAGGAGTAAACCAAAAAACCAACCCCCCACTATGCTGAGGATCAAAAAATAATCTGCAAGCTTCCACAGGCAAATCTCAGTACTGTAAAAACCTCATGGCCACCAATGAACTGCTAAAGGAAGGAGGGATGGGTTAACCTTGCTCCACCACCCATTCATGTCTGCTGCTGGCCTGCCTGTTCCTGGACTCCAAGCAACTCCAAGCACAGAGTGAGAAGTGCAAAGCCTACCTGGGATAAGGGTGTTGGTATCAGTCACACTTTCAGAGCTGTTTCTTCTGTTACTTCAAGATAAGGTGACACAGAGAAAAATTCTTTCTTGGCTCATTAAACTTGGTTTGAGGTTTGTCTCAAGACTGGCCTTGCTCACCATCTGTGCTCCATCCTTTCAGAGGCCATATCTAAGCATTCACCATGGAGTAAGCTCCAGCAGATTGAAGACAGCAGGCCACATTGTTTCCAGTGCCTCACAGGCTCCAACCTGCCTCTTCAGATGATCTGGGTGGATTCAAGGCAGAGCCAAGTACACCCCAACCATGTAGGCTTTGTGTCTTGTCTGCAGCCTGGCTTCAAGAAGCAATGTGGACAGACAGCATGGGAGTTATGGACCACATGATCTCTGGTGTGTTGATGCCTCTTGCTCAAGCCAGCTCACAGTGTGGTGCTACGTGACCTGTGCTGCCCAATTGTCCTTACTGAGCTTGGCTGCACCCCATATTCCAATGCCACCATCAAAGTGACACTCAATAGTGAGGGTGTTTGCAGAAAGGCTTCTGATCAGTCTACCCAGTCTCATTAGATTAAATCCTATAGGATATGTTACATTTACCTCAATTTGAACTGGAGGTTGCTGTTTATATAGTCACTGCAGCACTGGTTTGGGCTGTGACATCTCTCTTGACATTTCACTAGTCAAAATCCCAGCTGCAGAAGAATTTAGACACTTTGGCAGCTGTCTCATCTCACAAGAGGTAGAGGTGAGGGGTGAAGGAGGAGGGACAACACTCCTTTCAAGCACCTTCTTTCCTGACTTGAGTACAGTTATCCATGATGATCAGGAGCATGGATGTCCCTACTTATTAGAATAAGATGCTTTTTGAGATGGAAATTTGGATGATTTTTGTTAGCCATCAATGTTTTTTGTTTTCTCTCTCACTCTTGAGTATTCACGTTTCCTGTTTTGAAAAGAGATGTTTTCTATGAAAACCGTATTTGCCCTTGAATACTCAACATCACCAAAATAACTTAAAAAATACAACTGCTCTGATGGTTGAGGCAGCTTACCTTGAGAAAAAAGTAACACATGGAGGGCAGTACATCTGTAAGTGTATCACATTTGGTTTCTCCCAATCTGTGCGTGCAGAAACTTCTACTCTGGATACAGTTTCCTTTTTTGCCATCAGCATGAGCAAACCACTTTCTCGTCTCTTCATATATTTGAGTAGATTGACGCTTCCACCCAGCTTAGTGTCATCTGTGAGCTTTCTAAGGATGCAACCTATCCCCTCATCCAGATCATCAGTAAAGATTTTACATAGGAGTGGTCCCAGCACTGAGCCCAGGGGAGCACCACTTGTGACTGGCCACCAACTGGATTCAACTCCATCTAACACAACTCTTTGGACCCAGCCATCCAACTCTTTTCTTATCCAGCAAAGCATATACACATCCAAGCCACAAGCACAGGCTCCTCTAGGAGGATGCTGTGAGAAACTCTGTCGAAGGCCTTACTGAAGTCAAGGTAGACAACATCCCTCATCCCTCATCCTTCTATAACAGGTCACCCTGTCATAGAAGAATATTAGGTTGCAAGTATTTAACTTGTCCAAAGGGCTTAGGCATCTAAGAAAAAATATATTTAGAAGTGAAAAGTGTTATTACCATTGTTATGACTCATTTAAAGGCTAACTTCATCCTGACAAGACTGCTAATCAAATGCTACTCCATGCTGAGAAGCAACAAGGATCAAACCAATTTAGACAAACAACTTACCTCTACAAATTTTGGGAACTGATTAAACTACTAAGATCCAAGTTCCACCTATAGTTTTTAACAAGCCTAGCAAAGTGATGAAAGGTTTTTTGGTGGGGTTTTTTTTTTTGTTAATGTTAAGATTGTGCACTTTTCATCCCAATATTTCTGTGTATGACTCATAAAATGCTTTTTGAAAAGAAAATGAAAGGAAGCTGTTAATTGTAGCAATCAACTTGCATACCCCAAAATAGGATCTGACTAAGGACCCTTCTCATCAGCTTTGGTGTGTCCAGAGATATCTGGTCTCCTTTTCTTTTTTTTTTTTTTTAACCATGATTTGCTCACAGGTTAGGCATCTNGGCAGTACATCTGTAAGTGTATCACATTTGGTTTCTCCCAATCTGTGCGTGCAGAAACTTCTACTCTGGATACAGTTTCCTTTTTTGCCATCAGCATGAGCAAACCACTTTCTCGTCTCTTCATATATTTGAGTAGATTGACGCTTCCACCCAGCTTAGTGTCATCTGTGAGCTTTCTAAGGATGCAACCTATCCCCTCATCCAGATCATCAGTAAAGATTTTACATAGGAGTGGTCCCAGCACTGAGCCCAGGGGAGCACCACTTGTGACTGGCCACCAACTGGATTCAACTCCATCTAACACAACTCTTTGGACCCAGCCATCCAACTCTTTTCTTATCCAGCAAAGCATATACACATCCAAGCCACAAGCACAGGCTCCTCTAGGAGGATGCTGTGAGAAACTCTGTCGAAGGCCTTACTGAAGTCAAGGTAGACAACATCCCTCATCCCTCATCCTTCTATAACAGGTCACCCTGTCATAGAAGAATATTAGGTTGCAAGTATTTAACTTGTCCAAAGGGCTTAGGCATCTAAGAAAAAATATATTTAGAAGTGAAAAGTGTTATTACCATTGTTATGACTCATTTAAAGGCTAACTTCATCCTGACAAGACTGCTAATCAAATGCTACTCCATGCTGAGAAGCAACAAGGATCAAACCAATTTAGACAAACAACTTACCTCTACAAATTTTGGGAACTGATTAAACTACTAAGATCCAAGTTCCACCTATAGTTTTTAACAAGCCTAGCAAAGTGATGAAAGGTTTTTTGGTGGGGTTTTTTTTTTTTGTTAATGTTAAGATTGTGCACTTTTCATCCCAATATTTCTGTGTATGACTCATAAAATGCTTTTTGAAAAGAAAATGAAAGGAAGCTGTTAATTGTAGCAATCAACTTGCATACCCCAAAATAGGATCTGACTAAGGACCCTTCTCATCAGCTTTGGTGTGTCCAGAGATATCTGGTCTCCTTTTCTTTTTTTTTTTTTTTAACCATGATTTGCTCACAGGTTAGGCATCTTCTGTTAGAAGAGTTGCTTCACCCATTTCTAGCTCTTGTTCCCTACAGTTTTATAAAAAAAAAAAACTAAACAGTTTCTGCTTCTTTATATTTTTCTGATATCACAGCCAAAAGATTGAAGAAAACTAGTGAATATTTATTGATTTTGATCATAACTTGGACAGGCCAAGGCCCAGTTAGGTGAACATAACTGTTGGCAACAGTCTAGTCATCAGACATGATCAGGGTAGGATCATGTCTGAGGCTCACCTTGCAGCCAGCCTGCCTTGGCTCCGTGGGATTGAGACGCCGTTCACCCTGGGGAGCACAAGCATTGTGCAAAACACGGGGAGGGAATGCATGAAAAACCCTTGAGAATTACTGATTTACAAGAAATCCACTTAATTTGTGACCTATATTACAAGTGACACCAGATATTAAAAAAATATTTAAAAAAAAAATCCCCATCAGTTGCTATTCACAGACAGCACCAGTGAAAGCAATAGTTCTCTTGATCTGTTTTGTCCATCAATAAAGCATTAGAGATCTATTACAGCGAAGAAATAAAGACACAAGCAGGTTCATCCTGCTACATGCTGAACTGGATGCTTAATCTATTATCTGGTTTGGCTTTTGTGTCTTGAAGAGTGTGATCTATTCACTAATGGAATTAAATGGAAACAGAATCAGGTCTCCTAAATCAGGTTGGCTATTGTGGCTTTTTACATCCCATTATTGTATTAGCATTCAGAGCCTCTAGTTTAATTTCCAAATTCAGATTGAAAATATTTTAAACCAAGAAAGGAAAGTGTATTGGGTAAAGAGCACTCATATGCAGAAAGCATTTGTCCTAATTAATCTAGGTTAATTTTCTTTTCACAGTTTCAAATCATAGAAGCAAATACAAGACTCATGGCTTTGCAGTAAATTGCCCTTCTGTTTCTCAAAACAAAATAATTCAGTAGGTTTTGTTTTGCTGATTATAAAACAGAAAATATCCTGTAGATAGGATGATGAAGAATGCAAATGTTGTACTGTTGAGGTGCTGGACTTTGACTTAATTTATAAAGAAAAAGCAGTTTGGGGTTTTTAGTGCCTAAGTAAAAGACTTCATTATTCTGGGTATGCCAAGATGGGAATCTCAAAAAGGCAGTCTTTCAATAGCAGGTCTTGGCAGGGATTTAAAGCCTAGCTGACAACAGTTTGGAAGTAGGACCTTCAACAGCACTGCAGGTAATACAACTCAGAAAATTACATAAGGAAATTTTCCAAGGCTGCAGTGTCTGCAGGTTATCTGGAGGAGCTGTTTGAAGCTTTATCTATTTAATAAAAAAATTATAATGCCCTTTTCACATATTAAAGCCCAATGAAAGGGCACAATCGAAAGCAGATTTTCTGATAATGGATAGGCACAGGTGGCTTCAGTAGTGAAAAGCATCTTGGAAATATTAAGAAGGTAAAGCAAATGGGCCTATAGGTTTTGTTTTGGAGAGTGTATGAGAGTGATGTTTTGTGCATTCATCACACATCGACATAATATTAATCACAGAGCAGCTGGAACAAGCACGCTTTAGCAGCTTCCTGCATCAAATCCTATTCAGGTTCAACTTGTCCCATCTGTTTCACTGCACAAGATGGCTTTAGGATTGCTACACTTCCAGGCAACAGCTATTGTCTAGGGTGATCAAATGAACTACATGCTCAGCTTTAAAAGGCAGGCTTGGAATAGGAATTAAGATAAATAAGGTCTGCTGATTTCCACCAGGAAAGTATGCACAAGAGATCTAATGAAAACTTCCTAGGTCATAAATTCTGGAAGCAACTGATGACCATCACCAAATTAATCTTTGTCTCAAAGGTAATCATAGACCCAGTTTGGTACACCATCAAACGACTATCAGGTGGTGCTGGTCCAGGGCAGGAGAAAGGGAACAGTACTGTACTGATGCGTTAGGTTATTCCACCCCAGCTCCAGAACCTCACTCTTCTCCTCACTGAACTTCACCAATCTGCAGTATATCCGGTTGGCAAATGTATCCAGGTGTCTCTGGGATGAAGTTCAGATTTCAGTATCTTAGCCACACACCAGGTCTAGTGTCATCTCCACTTTGCAGAGGGTATTCGCAGTGCCACTTTTCAGGTCACTGACAAAGACACTGAACAAGATGTGTGACAATATCAGCCTTCAGGGTACCTTGCTTCTGACAGACTGCCAAGCAGGTATTTGCCTCCTTTGGTAAGGAGGAATGGGCATGGGAAAACATGTTTCACACAGTTGGAAGAAGTGAAGTCATAGGTGTCCACCTAAGGTGGTTTTTGGCAGCAGATTTGGGAAATAGGCGTGATTTCAGCAGTTTCCCTGCACAAACAAAAACTCTGAAACAGCTTGGTTGAAATGTGTGCTGAGGCTGGGCATTTTCATGTATTTTCATGGAAAAATATCTTCCATTAAGTGTATTTCTTCCAAGAAAAATATCTGCTATATAATACATCACACAATCACAGAATGGTCTGGGTTGGAAGAGAACCCAAGGATCATTGAGTTCCAACCCCTCTGCCACAGGTAGGGCCACCAACCCCCAGGCCTGGATCTAGACAAGGTTGCCTAGGGCCCCATCCAACCTGGTTTTGAACACCTCCAGGGCTGGGGCATCCAACACCTCTCTGGGAAGCCCATTCCAGCACCTCACCACTCTTTCCATGAAGAAAAGTTGCACTGCAACAGTGATCCCACCACTCCAGGCCATTTCTCCAAGGAAGAGTGTAATACAACACAGGAAATACACTGTGTCAGGAGAGTCTGGGCTGTAAAAGCAAAGGGGAATACAAGATTCATTTTCCAAGACAAATATTTTTGTGTCAACCAAAAAGTGTTGTTCACACGTCTTAAAAAAAAAAAAAAAGTATTTTCTGACAGTACTTTTCCTTTCTATTAACTCCAGAATTAACTCTAATTATGTCATCACTAATTCTGGGAATTTTCCTAGAAGTATGGCAGTTTTTTCATGAGCTTTAAGATACATCACATGATAGGACCCAAGAATGTTTCCAGTAGAAAGATATACTGATACTGAAGAAAAGTTTCAAAGTCATTCCATCTACCACGTATTGCTTATCATTATTAATAACAACACTATTGCTAAGCAAGCCCAGTACTGCACCACTTCTTGTATCACTTCTTACAGAGGTCTATAAAACACATCATAGATAGCCAGGGTCCAGTTATGTAGAGCAAATCTATCAGTATCCAAGAAATACCAACCACACCGAAACAAAAACCGAACAAAGTTTGCCCAGTTCCTTGGACAAGGATTCCACCTGCTCTTGTAGTGAATAAAGCCTTCATCCAGGAAGGAGTTGTTAGGAATGTGTGAATGCAGGGTTTCCAAACTGGCTTTGAAGTCCGCTGGATGTTTTGTCACAGATTGCAGAGGACTTGGACTTGCTTTCCATTAATTGTAGAAACACAGGCAATAGCTGCAAGCTCTAGAGCTGCTGCTCGGGGGTTAGTTACTTTCATGGAAAGGGGGAAACCCAACTCAGACATTTGTGAACTGCTGACTGGGGACTTTCACAGCAGTGTGATTGAAACTGTATTTGCAGTCAGTGGCAGGATGGGCTCCTTGGGGAAAGAACTGTGAGAAAACCTTTGAGAGATAGAGTGAGTGCTGCAAGAGTCAGGTTTGTTCCCAGGGGCAAGAAGGGAGAAAAGAGTAGTAGTGAGCTAGGACATGAGTGAGGAGAAGGGATGGGTCAGTGGCCATGCCAAGGAAGGGCTCTGCACTGGATGGGAAGCTGGCCCAAAGTGGTCAGCATGGCCTCATCGAGTGTCGGGGGAGCTGGGGTGTCTATCTTCCTCCTTTTAGAATCTCTTTCCTTCCTCCAGCTCTAGCAAGCTCTAGGGGAAACAAGCCCTCTGCTCTCAGACCACACAAATATGAGACAAAAGCCACATGGAGCTGTACCAAGAAATTTTCCAGCTCATGAGGAAACAAGCAGTGTAAAAACTTCAGACAAATGTTCACCACTTTGTTTCACTAAATAAGCCATTAAAATACAGGGTAGGGTCAAGAGAAAACCAAAAGTGACTGTAATAGACAGAGTTGTCTTTACTCAACTCTTGAAAAGAAGTATGTGTTAGAACTGCAGACATGTCTGAAAACACTGCAGTCTATTCCTGGAGCAGAGGTGCCAGAAGGGAGTGACACAAAACTCATAGAACAAACTGCATGCTGTGATTTAGGTTGGGAAGTTAATGTACCATATACTCAAGGAGCTTCTCTCTGTCTCTCTCTAAGTGCAGGGAAGTAATACATACCATGGAAGGGCATCCGCTATTTTGTTCTGAGCCTTTTCAAATCATCATGCAAAAAAATAATTAATTCCTCCATGCAAACTATTTCTGAGATAGCCCAGGCAGTGATATTTTCCCTGTATAAGAGAAGAAATTTATTTCAGATACTGAATTTCTATATGTTTTCTATGACTTTGCTGAGAAACAGCCAAGTCCATAAGCTCTGAGAAGCCCACAGGTCAGGGTCCCTGTGCAGCATCAGAAGGCTCAGTTCTATAGGCACGATGTCCTGACACAATGGACCAGTGAGAAGTGTTAGCCCGGGGCAATGCCAGGACAATTTCCAAGTGTCCATTTGGGCTATCCACGGGCATGGCACCAAGCTCCCTGGCAGCTTCATTTCCCCAGTAAGGCCTTTGCCTCCTGTCCTGTATGGAGCTGCGTGGCAGGACACCATCAAGCAGCTCTGCACTGCTCCCCAGGGGTGACTGGCTTTCAGCAGAGTGTGAAGTGCCTCCGTTAGCAAGAACAGTTTGTAAGCTGGTTGTAAAGAATGTAAAGCACTTTTGGATTCTTCTGGATGAATGACAAATAAATGACAACAGTGAAGTTATTAACTGGCTGACATAACTGGCTCATTCAGACTCCCAGATTTGCTCAGTATCTGCATGACCTCACCTCTGCTTGGAAGACAAAGTTTTTACTTATTGGCTGGCCAAATCTGAAATTAAATAATAATAATAATAAAAAAATCCAACATTTTTCTGGCAAGAGGAATGAGCAATGACAGCACTCTGGGCAGGACAGTGTATTGGCCAGCTTTGTCAGCTCAGGAGGTGACTTCAGCTGGAATTTGCAGAGGGAATACCACCCAGAGACCAGGCTGAGCAAACAAGAGTGACCACTGAGAAGGGCACAAGCCTTCCCTCCTAGGAGAGGGGACGCCCACAGGTCTGTGCAAGGTTTCCACACAAGGGAACTGATGACTGTGCAGCACGCTTGTCATCTTCCACTGCGGGCAACAGCAATTGCATATGGACTTCCAAGCAGAGGCTTGCTCAATGCAGGATGGATTTCAAGGGAAGCATGGTGTAAGAGAAAACCGGTCTCTTGCTAATTTTCTTGATTTCCATCTACAGCTGCATTATTGTGCTTACATTTCACATGACAGGGAGTTATATCACAAGGCCTAGGAGATCACCAAAACAAACCGTACACAAAGAGCAAATAACTGGCTAGGCTTCATCATAGCAATCACCAAAATAAAGATAACTCATTAAATTTGAGGAAAGGCTGTTTCTTTTAAATCCCATGCCATGGGTACACAGGTGACAGCCTCATAGTTAATGAGCACCAAGCATTGATTGGAAATCCTTCACCATATGTAACCGGTGGGAGATGGCAGGTACACAGAAGAGACATACATGTCCAGGCTTGGTGTCCCCTCTGGGCATCCCCCTCCTGTGGGCAGCAGATGTTAGGTCCCATGGAGCGGTGACAAGGTACAGTGGCAGGCATGTCTGCTGCATCCATCAAGTCAGTCTGTCCCAAATGAGTGGAAAAGCCTTCATGTCCCATCTAAGTCCCTCTCTTCGGATGCACATGGGGACTGCCCTGGGCTGTGAGGGAAGAGGGACCTGAACTGTGAAAACAGCAAGAGAAAATGCTGGGTTATGATAAGAGGCACTCAGGCACCTTGCTGCATCCTTGTCAGAAGAGGTTAGGTACCTAAGCAGCTTTCCAAAGCTTGCACATACCCATCAAAGGAGGAATTTTGTCATCTCAGGTTATTACTACATTCTTTCATAGTCATCAACAAAGCCCAGTTTAAAAACAGGAAACAGTTGCAGAAAAGCAGCAGGAACAGGGTGAGTTTTCTCTTTGTTTTACACAGGGGATTGGCAGTGGTTGTCTCTGCTGACTGCAGTGCTGCACATCATTCCCACATCCTCATCAGTCCTCTCCAGCCTTGGCCATCCTCATACCACCACCTGCCCTGGACCCATGTCTTCAGTAACTGATTTGGTATCAGCTGCAAGGGGGTATTATTTTCCTAAAATGCCATGGCACTTCCGGGAGTTTGACTGGAACACCAACATGAGAGCCCCCTTTTCCTTTCTATTACCTTTNGCTGTTTTTTTATTTCCCTTTTTTTTTTTTTTTGAAGTATTGATGGCTCCATTGTTGGTACTGTCTTGCTAGTAAAGTTACTAATGCTGAAATATGATTCATTTACCCTATGCAACAGAAATCATGGGTCAAAAAAAAAAGGGAAAATCCATGTTTAGATAGGTGCTTTGTCTCTTCCTTACCCATCCTGGTTTACAGAGGCTTTTTAATGGGCAGGTTGGATAATTTGTTCCCCACAGCTTACGCATGGTTTCCATGTTGATTCAAATACAGTCATTCTGAACCTTATCCAGATTAAAGATCTTTTCTTTTAAATCAATTTTTTTATTATTACAAAGTTTAAAGCCCACTACTCCACTCGATATTTGTACTTCTTCAAAGATCTATAACTTGCTCATTGTTTCCTAAATGGCCTCCTGGATTTTTGCCTGGGATTAAGTGCATTGGATGACGTTGGGCCATCTGTGCTGTGCTTTGCTATAATTTTATTCTGAAAAATAAATGAACAGAAAAAAGCATTATGGTAGTTGCATCCGCCCATTTAAAGGGCACGTGTTTAGCCAAAAAAAAAAAACAAAACACAGTATCATTTGACTATTAGCATCACCTTAAAAGATCTTCTTTTTCTGAAGAAAATACATAATGTGCATTAATAGTTAATTTTTCATCATATGATTTCTCAGCTTTTGTTAGGCTTGGAAGATTTATAGTAGAGCAGTTGACATTTAAAATATGCTGTCAACATCCTGTCTTTACCCTGGCTTGAGAGGACAATTATTTGTCTCTATTATTGCTGCCTTGGAATAAGAATGGAACAAACTTTGAATTCATATATAGCCTCATGGTAATGAATAGAATATTACATTCCAGGTTATCCAGGTTATATCTGTCCAAAGTAATATTCTCTATGCGACCATGCTCCAAATATTATGATTTTTTTTAATTCTAAGAATTATTTTCTTTATAAGTAATCACAAATATTAATGTCCAGCTGTGTGAAACAGACCAAAAGCGCAAACACAGTTTGTCAGAGTCCTGATATAGACTTCAGAGCAAACCCTTCTTAGTGTTCTTGGTACTGAACTCACCACACACACACGGAAATATTTTCACCTGAGCATAATGCAATTGGTCTACAATGTATAATGTATATTGTGAATCTGAGCTGACCACAGGTGCGATGGAGTGCCTCTGACATCACTCTCTCTTCACACTACACAGGGCTTGGACTGCACTGGGAACTGTAACTGCAGGAAATACTGCCTTCCCTTCTCCCTTCAACTGCAGCCATGTCTGAAAAAAAACTCCACCCAGCTGATAATTTGAGACACAAATTTAGACTTGGGCAATGCCTGTGGTTATCCTCTTCCATCACAGATAGTTTTGCGCGCGCCCCCAGGAATGGAAACCCCTATTTTCTGTGCACTTCTACTTTATTCTGTTCATTTTCTACAGCACACTGTCAAGAATAAATTTTGTCCATAAGGCATTTCACAATGAGTGTCTTTGCCACACTCAGTGTCCCTCCAGTGCAGAGTCCATTGAAGAAAGCAAAGCTGCCTTAGTGGGCTGGAGGACACCTACTGCATCTCTGCAGATCAGCACTCACCTGCCAGCACTGCTGCCCCATGGTCAGTCCTCCATGAGGATCCTCTTCATGTTTGAGAAACTGGGCAATCTCTGACAGTACTGACAACTCCATTTCTCTGAACTTGTTTCACTTGGACTTGAACTGGTTGATATTTAGTTTTGACCTGTCAGCAGGCTGTATCTGTGATTAATTCTCCTCATGAATGGAAATACCATGGGCTTTTTGCAAATATGGTTTCTGTTTCTGGGCTATTTCTTGTGACAGATGATGTCAAGCAACTCTTCCTGGCTGTGTACTTCACAGTGCAAGATGCTCTCTTACATTTCAGGCTCAAGATGTTCCTGTCTCTTGACTTGGTCTGCCCTTGAGACAGAGCCATATGCCATGTGTGACAAGAGAGCAACTTCAGAGACTCCTACTCTGCCCAGAAGTGACAGTACAGAGATAACATCGTATCTATGCTGGTAGCTCTTTCCCACATGTGTCAAGTTCTGCCATGTTCTTTATTTGTGCCAAACTACAAATCACAGCACCCTTTTTTTTATCAGACTTTCCACAAATTTCTCTCTATGGTCATCCTCGGTTTATGTTCTGTTAAGTAAACCTCATGTGCTGTAAACATTGCTCAGGGCTCCTCAGAGATGCTTTTGCAGTTGCGTACTTGGCTCCCCAGAAACAGAAAAGACCTGTGGTTTAACACATTGATACTTTTTGCATTTATTTGTTTACTGTCTTCATCAATAAGTCATGTCCCTTACTAGAATAAAGGTAAGCAGAATTCACAGCAGACTGCAAAGCTCAAGCTTTCTTATATATCATATATACAAACCTACATATATCATTTACGTATACTTTATATATGCTCTGCTCTTATGAGACCCCACCTGGAGTACTGCATCCAGCTCTGGAGACCCCAGTACAAGAAAGACATAGAGCTGTTGGAGAGAGTCCAGAGGAGGGACCCAAAGATGATCAGAGGACTGGAGGATCTCTTCAATGAAGACAGGTTGAGAGAGTCGGACTTGTTCAGTCTGGAAAAGAGAAGGCTCCAGGGAGACCTTATAGCAGCCTTCCAGTACCTAAAGGGGCCTATAGGAAAGCAAGAGGGTAGATTGAGATTAGAGATTAGGAAGAAATTCTTCCCTGTGAGGGAGGTGAGGCCCTGGCACAGGCTGCCCAGGGAAGCTGTGGCTGCCCCCACCCTGGCAGTGTTCAAGGCCAGGTTGGATGGGGCTTTGAGCAACCTGGTGTCGTGGGGGGGGGGTGTACTGCCCATGGCAGGGGGATGCAACTAGATGGACTTTGAGGTCCTTTCCAACCCAAACCAGTCAGTGGTCCTGTTATTCTGTGGTTAAGGGACTCTGAAAAAAATGTGCAACCTCTCTAGGCAACCTGTGCCATGGCCTCACCACCTTCATAGTAAAGAATTTCATCCTAGCATCTAAACTAAACCCTCCCACTTTCAGTTTGAAGCTATTCTCTCTTGTCCTATTACTACACTCCCTAATGAACAGTCCCTCTGCCACTTTCCTGAAGGACCCTTTAAATGTTGGTAGGCCACAATCAGGTCTCTCTAGAGACCTGTAGTTTCACATTTTCTACATTTGTCTGGCTCTGTCTCCATAATTCTCCTCTTCCTCCATTTTGTCTTTCTCATTTCAGTCTTGAGAAAAGAAGCTTTACAGAAGACCTCATCGCCATGTTCCAGTACTTCAGGGTTGGCTGAGAAGAAGATGGCAACTCCCTTTCTACAAGGAGCCACATGAAAAAGGCAAAGATTAATGAGTGTAAGTTACTCCTGAGAACATTCTGAATGGAGACAAAAGGAACATTTTTCACAATGAGAACAATCATCTATTGGAACAAATTCCTCAGGGAAGTGGTGGGCTCCCCAACATCGGACACTTTTAAGATTCATTAGGACAGGGTGTTGGACTCTTGTCTAGATGATGGTTTTGTCTAGACAGAGCTTTTGCCAGGAAAGGTTGTACCAGATGATCCTTTTCAAGCTGGTATTTTATGATTCTATGATCTGTTTTCCTCCTCATACTTTCTATTCCTCCTTCTTCAGGCAATTGCTTTGTGTCCCTTCTCCCAGAAACCACCACTTTGCTAGCTGTGCTGTTCACCACTAAGGCAAATATCGGATACCTGTCCCTAGCTGGCACCACAGAGGTTCCTGCAGCTTGCCTTCTCAGTGCATAACCACACAGTTTTCTCACTGCAGAAATATCCACGGACTCTTCAAAGAGAAATTGCACACTACTTAAGATTGAAGAGTAACAGGAAAAGTTAAGCAATACAACCAAGATTTTATGAGTTCTATAATATTTCTGATATTTTTATCTTAGAGAGACAGACTCTATCAACAAGTTTCCTCTGCCAAAGCTTGGAATAGACTCAAAATACACGAAAATCTCGTGAAATTAAGTCAGCATACAACTAACTATCTGCGAAGAATGGAAGGAAAAGCACATAAAACCTGTAGCATCACACCTCAGGGAGAAGAGAAAGGCATGCAGCCCTTCCATTTGACTCAGGCATTATACAAAGCATTGATGCATAAACATTTTCACGTGAGAGAGTGCCTTGGGTCAGAATCAGAGTGCAAGCCATAGTAGTGTGAGTTGGAGATTTTATTATCTTCAAACTGCCAGCTCCAAGGGGTGTTTTATCTATCGCCCTCCCTCAGACTGCTTGAACTTTACAAACACTTCTCGGTCTGACTTGCACCCTCTTGTAACAATCCTGGAAGATATCTCTGTATTGTAGTAGCAGTCGTGTATCTTAATCAAACCCATTTTCCCTGATTCATGGTTCCAGGGTAAGCATGCATCACATGGGTACATGCACAGGCACTTTGCCTTCAGCCCTTGGAGAGAGAGCAACCCCACTGGATGAGTGCAGCAAAGGTTACAGTGGAAATAAGAGTCCTATGGTGTTTTCTGTAGTTAAAGCTGTGAAAGATAATACTTGTGTCACATCTTGGAGTGCATTCTTTTAGCCAACAAGTGAAAGAGCTGGGGTGCTCAGAGTAGTACAGTTTGTCACTACGCACTGTCCCTCCAAGAAAGCAGCCCTGAGGAAGGAACCACAGACCCTGGGAAATACACGGAGGCCTTCTGCAGAAATCACAGACAGACACATTCCCTCACACACACAGAAGCCCCTGACATTAAGGGCATCCCCGAGGGGGTGGGCCCGGGTAATGTAGCCAACTCTCATGACATTATCATGAATCTTGTAATGGTTAATGTTTATTTTAAAGTTTCTGGAGTCATGGTTTCACAGACTTAGCAATAACATGATCCTGGGTGTTGATGCTTAGTGGATTATCTATTTGCCCAAGCCTATTCTTGTGTCTTTCCTTATATATTCTTCATCTTTACTGGAGGAATTCTGTTTTGTGTTGTATTGAAGCACAAATTACCCAGATGTGTGAGTTAACACCTAAAACATCAATTCACCGTACCCACATGTCTCTCATTATTTACTGCAATTGCTGCAATACCCATGTGTGTGGCACCTGCAGATCTCACCAGCTGTAGTTACAGAATCACAGAATGTTCCATCTATGACACACCTATTCCTTCAGACAATGAGTAAAAGTGTTGAATAACACTGGGCCAGGTACCATAAATTTTTTTTTTTCCACACAATTCTTTCGGTAGGTGAGAATTCAACATTTACAGCCACCTTTTAATACCTGTTATTTAACCTACTTTTTAGGTTATTTATACTATTTTTAACCTTCTCAGGAGTCTACAAGTGTGTGTTTCTGTGCATGAGGGCATGGTAAGACATCAACATGTCTTTTTCAATCAGCACTGCCCTGTATCTGGGTGGGCCAGACAGGATGCAAAGATAATATCGTTGTTCATTCCCACTACAGAGAGAGACCCCCAGTTACCTTTTAAGATTAGAGTCTCATCAACATGATATTGTTATGCTAAAGGGAGGTCTAACAACCTTGTTAGCCTGTCAACTGTCATTCATTACACTGCTCTCCTTTTCTGGTTGTTTCCCACATCTGCTTTCCAGCGTCTGACCTCTGTCTGTGTATGATTATGTGGGAACTGTAGCTTATATTTAAGATAAAATAAATATTTAGCCCTTCCAGTTTCAAGGCAAAAAGTAAAATCCCAAATGCTAATTAAAAACCCTGATGTTTATAACTTGGTATAATCTCATGGCTTTTATATAACTGTTGTGAATTTCTGGAGCCTGTTTCCATGAACCAGTAATAAAGTGAGCAAGGGGCTGAATAGTGGGAAGTGCCCCTGTGTGGTTGGGGAGCTGGCCTTTAGCCATTTTAGCAAGGTAATTTGGGGAAGGTTACTGGAACCCTTACTAAAATGGCTAAAGGCCACCTCACCAAGGCTTCTGGGGGGATCCAAAGCTGAGGAAAAAATACATTAACTTCAGATACGAGTGCAGGCACAGCTCGCAGGACTGGATGCCCCTGTATGGCACTGCAAGAGAGGAGGGACCATGGAGGCTCAGCCCCACTGCCTCCTTGCTCCCACCACCACAGACAGCACCAGCCATCACAGATGCTCCTCTAAACCTCACCCCACAAACCCCTGCTTGCCAATATCTGCTAGTTAAATATGCTTATGCTGTGTTTAAATCCCTGGATTAGTGGAAAAATAAATAAATAAATAAATAAATAAATGAATAAATAAATAAGACCTTTCTGCTGATTATCAAGAGGGGGGAATATGCAACAAAGTAAGTGAACTGAAAGTCTATACCAGAGGAAAGCAGCTGCTCCTCCTGCAGTGGTGACCAAATGGTAAGCATGGTCTACACACCTCTAGCAGCTGGGATGATGCATGCATATGAGACCTCTTTCAGCTTGAAGGCCCCTCAAACGCCATGGAGTCACTGTGCACCTTCTCCAAAAGCAGACTGAAAGGAAAAGGGAAGACTGAAAATATCTAAGACCAATCCTCACTGTGCAAACATATTTAATCCCCAAATTACGTAATATCATCTCTAGGGAGTGAAATTCACAATGCCTCATATACCATTGCAGTATATGAAATCCCTGAAAAAGAAGCAAACATCAGGAAGAGAAGAAAGTGGGTTTTTTTTTCTGGGGAGGCTCCTGGTATATGGGAGTGAAGCACACAGGGAAATTCATGGGAAATTTGGTCGGAGCTGGAATCTCCTGTTGAATTTAAATGTGTGTTGGTTCCTGTTTAAACAAAATTTATAGTCTTCAAGTAGCCACAGTAGCAAGCTAATCTTGTGTTTTGCTACTATCCAAATCCTGAGCAAGCCTGGACTTCTCCTTGGTATTGTGGTACGTGGACAGGACAGGACTAATATAATCTAGAGGCAAATAGAAGATAAAATGATAAAAGGAGTTTACAATGGGTTACTAATCTAATATCCAGCCTGGTCTCTGTTACTCATTTGCTTGGAGAATTCCTGTATCATGGTATATTCTCCTTGAAAGAGAGCACAATTCCTGTAGCAACCCACAAAGAAGTCGGATAAAATAAGTATAAATATCTAGGTTGTGTTATGTTATCTACAGGTTACGTTATCTGTAGGTTATGTTATGCAAAAAGGCCAAACTGAGTGTCGTTTTAGAAAGCTCAGATGAATCAAGGGGACTGCCTTCTCTCAGAGTTTTCAGGTTCTCTTCCCGGCTTTTGTCAGAAAAATGTTCAATGTCGGAAGATGTTTGATGTGAACCATGGCAGTGTTCTGGTGGTCAGTTTCAGAAATCTAGCAAAGTAAACAGGTCACAAACTTTGCCACTGAGAGAATTCAAGAAAGTAGACTTTTCTTCATCTGAATTGCTTGCAAAGAGATACCTACAGATTTTTAAAACTAGACCAAACTGATCACCCCTAATCCAAAACAAGAAGCTGAGAGATAGTAATAAAAGCAAAGACCTAATACAGCTATGAAACTGCAGCTTTATGTGCAAAAAGATTGCTGTGAAGGGGCATTTGTTCCCAGGTGCCCAGACACCACCATAACAGGAATGACTTCTGTATAGGAAATTTTTATAGGTTATCTTTCTTGCTTGGTATTACATTACAAATCAAGAAGAAAAAAGCCTTGCCTCCAGTTGTTATTCTCTTTTTGCATAAATGAGCTCTGAAAAATCCCTCCTCCTTTTTTCAAACTGTAAAATTAAAAACTAAAAATTAAATGAATTGCGGTGAAATCTTTTTTGAAGTCAGATAATGTATGTGAAATTTGCTATTGAGACTTATACTTCCAAGTGGAAAAAGAGAGATAGGTCTGTTTGCTTTCAAGAGCAAAACTTTTGAGTTATCTTACTCATCTAACCATCTTCCAGATGGTTTCTGTTGCAAAATAATAGCGAAGTACTCTAAATTAAGTAGGGAAAAAATTGCCTCTGTGGCCACACGCAATACTTCTAGAGAAATCCAAACACAAAGGGAAGAAATATCAGAAGTCTGTACAGGAAATGTTTGCCTAAAATAGTATTCAGATGCTTCTTTGCTTGCAGAATTTTGATATTGTTATATTCCCTATGCCCCCTCAAGCAAGAGGCTGTGTGTTTGCAGACAGCACTGACCCCAGGAGCACGAACTCCACTGGTTGCAGACCAGGGAACAGTTGGGGGTGTGTGAGATTGCCATGTTCATGTCAAGTGAGCACCTCCGCCTTATCTGCAGGTGATCTATAGTCATTATTAAACCTCCACATAAAACAGATCTTCCCATTCCATCAGCAGAAGCAAAGTAGACCAGTCACACAACACTGGCTAGTTTTGCTCCTAACTTTCCATGTTTTCCATTGCTCCTTTGTTTTGTCCTCTGACCAGCCAGCTTAAACTCACAAGAAAAATCAACAGCTATTTGCCTAACATTGTTCCTACCCACACTGCTGCGTCGTGATTTCATAAAATTGTTTCTTTATTGCTGTTTATAATGTTTCTGCTTTTCTAGGCTTTAGAAAAACCTGTCAAAGCAGGAGCCTTATGTGGAATAAAAACCACAAAAAAAATTCTAGTTCTGCTTTCTCTGAGATGGATTAGCTATCAGCACTCTGTCCATACTCTGCACATACTTACTATACTCTGCACATACTACCTGCTTGGGGTTTGCACAGAAAATAAATTCTTGCATAGAAGAGCTCTCTCTTGAACTTCAAGGAGGTTTGTGAAGTTCCATCTCCATAGGTCTTTTTCCAGTTCACTCAGCTTGTTGTAATTTGGCCCTGCCATAGAAATCTGATCTAGTCAAGTGCATCAGAACCTGTGAAGGAATTGAGAGGTATTTTAATGTATATCATTAAAACACTTCCTATGAATTTAAAGCAAGTAATTTCAAGAGTTTTACAGTGTAAGGGTTTACACCTCGTGGTAAAACAGACATATAAAGAGGTTATAGAGGAATAATCTGGCCATGGAAATGAGAGCAAGAGCCAGGAATGAACCTGTACTCTCTGAACAGAGAACCAGTGCGCTCTGTGTGGGACCAGGCACCTCTTGACATTGAATAGCCTTAAAGTGTCCCTAAAGCAGTGGCGCTTCTCATACTGTCATGGGAAAATGAGTGTGTATTTTACTAAGCACAGGGTTATTATCAATCAAATGGCAAAGCAATCAGAATGTTGATAATTGTTCTCTGTGCCAGATCCACGTTACAAGAGCACTGAAGTGTCCAATCACAACCAAGTCCCTGGTTGCTGGTGTTCAGGAAGGAACAGGGTTGCTGAGTGAACGGCTGCTTTATGCCTCACTGCCTGGCCCTGCAGTACAGACGTGTCCCCTGCTGCTCCTCTGATTCCCTGCTGCTCATCCATTCCCTGCTGTGGTGCTCACAGTTTCACCTTGATGGACAAGTATAAACTCATTCACCCTCATCATGTTATGAGAAAGTGTCACTTTATGAGAAAGGTCACTTTTTCATAGTTGGGCACTGAGAGTCCCTAGAGTCCTGAGAGTGGTTTAACCCAGGGAACAGCTTAAAGAACCACAGAGCCTTTCACTCACTTCTCCCCCCACTGCCCCGCCAGCCCAGCCCTGCATTGGGATAGAAGAGAGAATCAAAAATAAAAGATAAAAAATATGGCTTAGGATAAAGACAGTTTAATAGGACAGAAAAAGAGGATGATGATGATGATGATGATGATGATGATGATGATGATGATGATGATGATGAAGAAAAACAGAAAATACAACCTATATACAGATCAGGTGACATATAACTGCTCACCACTCAGAGCTGACGCTCAGCTAGTTCCCAAGCCACATCACTACATCACTTCCTGGCCAACCTTCCAGTTATATAATGATCATGACATGATATGATATCCCTTTGGCCAGTTTAGGTCACATGTTCTGGCCCCTCCCAGCTCCATAGGTGCCCACTCCTCATTGGTAGGGCACCCAATGAGTATGGGAAGCTGAAAAGTTCCTGACTGCTTAACAACACCTAAAACATCAGTGTGTTATCAACATTGCTTTCATCCTAAATCCAAAACATAGCACTACATTAGCTGCTAGTAAGAAAATTTACCTCTATGACAGCTGTAACCAGGATACCCAGTAAGGCAGGCTGGGGTCAGTAATGTGCAGACATGATGGCAGTTCCCATCTACTTTAGTTGCTGCAGTGTCATCTATGACCTCCTGCAAATCAGACCCGTATGTCTCAGGAAATAAACACCTGAGAAGGAGGAACCTGCAGAAAGCTTCTACGTCTTTAAGTGATTGTCCTAGCAATTAAAATGCTGTGGCACAAGCAGGAACAGAATCCAGTTCTCCAGGACAATATTTAAATCAACCTCACCAGGTGGCCACCTCTTCTCTCCCGTACTTCTTGTCCTGTCTATTCCAAGCTTTCAGAACTGCTGGTAGACCTCCTGTGATGGTAGGACCTCACCATCTTGGCTCAACCTCCCAGTGTATTTCTTTGCCCACTGAATATCTCCAGCTATGAAAAGTGCCATCAGAACTCCTTTCATTCTTTTGCATCCAGCACTGCCTCTCCCTTCATGCCTGGCTTTTTTATAGAAAGGTTCTCCAAACTCATGGGCTTCTAGGTCTGTGCCCTGTTCCCTAACCATCCGAACAAGAAGGGCCTTTACTTCTGGACAGCTGTAGACTTGACCCTAGCATAGACTGGCAGTAAATGCAGTCTTTCCAAAATGCATGTTTTCCTGTGGCTGCAGTTGTAATTATCACTACTCAACTACTATTCACCATCTGCACTAAATGAAGTCGGGACTATAGTAAAAAGGAATTGTACTCAGACGCTGTCACAACTCACGTGAAGGGGCCTGAATTACAATTCTGTTGCTGTTTCTTGGCGTTTGAGTGTTTGACTTTGAAACTTTAGCAACTTTCGCAGACTATTTGCCATAATGCATGCACACTATGAGGTTTTAAGAGCCACCTATAGGAATTTGAAATGTTTCACCCATCAGAGTAGATGCAAGAAGATCTGCTTAGCTGTGAACTCTGACAGAAGCCCTGCCA
>VXBZ01001936.1:0-36886 GCA_013399135.1 Heliornis fulica | reverse complement strand
ATATATTATTTATTTTAAAATAAAACCTCTAAAGCCATCTCTGCTTTGAAAATAATCATCCAGGCTATGTATACTGCTCACCTATCACCTGGGTAGTTAGCGAGTCAGAAAGGTTTTATCTGAGGGGATCTTCTCTAACAATGTTCTCCTGCTGCCTTTAAATGCTGCACTTTCTGCTTCGTTCTTACTATTGCTATCACAGCATCACCGGGCTTCAGCAGAGATTAGAGTTGCATTGTGCAGGGCGCTGCTGCTCTGCCACTGAGGAGGAGAGTGTCTGCCACTAAGCACTTACATCTAAATAGACAGGACAGACAAAGGGGTCCAGAAAGGGTGTACTGCTCCCTCTCCTCAGCAGCAATTGAGAAATATAAGCACAGACACTACCATAAAATCACACTAGAGGTCTGTAGTGGAAACAGATTTGTACCCTCAGTCTTTCTCTCACCATTTTATGACAAGACCATCCTTTTATTGTTTGCTCTCAGTCTGGAAACAATGCTTTGAGGAAGTATGGGTTTTCTTTCCTTCTGTTTCCAAAATATAGTAGCTACATGTGATTTAATAATGAATTTTTAAAACAGGCTTTGCACCACTGTTCTGTGTGCACTTTTTTCATGTGTTTTGGATTCTTGTGTGCTTGTGCCTGTCACCCTTTATATAAAGCGTGCACAATTTTCAAACATGGAATGGAACCTCAGCTGCAGTCTCTGCAGAGATCTCTGCAGAGATCAGTCTGACCCTGAGACAGCACTCTGATTAGTTTGATAGCCTAGAGGCCTCCATCAGCCTACAGGGAACAGACCACAGCAGGGTTTTTTCCTCTTTAAACAGCAGTTTGAACTCAATAGAACTGAGATAATTAGGTTGGAAGTAACTATTAGAAAAGAAGATGCATTTTAATTTAAAAAAAAGAAAAATTTAAAAGGAAAGTTCTTATAATGGTATTTAGTATACTTATTGGGAAATATACTAAATCCTCTCCCTTTTTCACATAAAAGTTGTCTTCAAAAAGCCATGATATTCCAAGGAAGAAATAACAAGGAAGTACATGGTTTTATTTCTGTGGTTGTAGCACAGCTGCGGGCTGCACTGTGTTCTGTGAAATAAAAAAACCAATCTGGTCCTTTGCTTTTATATATGTATTATCAAGTGGCTTGAAATGTCATGAAAAGATTCAAGTTTGAACACTCTAAAAATTACTGGTTTTTATGGACAGGATGTAAAAGGATTATCCGATGATGTATGGATGGGAAGCTCTTGGGATTTTATCATGAGTCCCCACACTATATCATGACTTTTTTTCTGAAATTCCTTATGCCAAATCTTGTAAACGGATAAAGGTCAGAGTTTTCATTACAAAGAAAAGATAAATTTCTCCCTTATTGCTTGGAGGGGGAAAAAAAAAGAAAAAAAATATTTTCTTTAGTTACTTCTAATGGTATCTACAGTGTAACCAAAAAAAAGACTGTCTACTGATGTGCTGAATACTGACTCCTGACTTTAAACTCACTGTGGTTAGCAAGTCTGCAGTCCATTCATGATACAAATGCACAAGAACAGTGGCAAAGCAAAAAAACTTTGAGAAAATGTTCAGCTTTCTCCAGTCGGTGCCCTAAGAAGCTCAAATTCTTCTCAGTGTCATATGTTTGTAGGCCTGGAGTGGCAACGGACTTGAGCTATTTGGCTTGACTTTTGGATGGCTTCCCTTTCTTAGGTAGCAAGATATAGTCCTTATGGTCTGAGCTCACATCCACCCCTCCTCCTCCTGCCCAGTGAGTCAGGCAAAGGGGAAGCATAAATTAATTAGTTGCAGAGCTCACTGTGGCCTAACACTGAGGACTAGTTCATTGAAGATGTTCGTGGTCGTACACAGATCCGGTCTGTATGATGTTTGGTGTTCAGAGTCATCAAACATGGCCTGGTTCTCTTTGTTTTTCTGTTTGCCACAGGCAGAAATACATTCTGAGATAAACCTTTAATTTGGCTTAGCTGTTTCCCAGAGGAATCCAAAAAATCCATTAACATGTCTTTTTGTAGAAAGACTGTCACCTTTCAGTCTTTCACTGGTGGTAGCAGGTTGCTTTCAAATGAGCCATCCTAACTCTGCTAGGTCCAAATCCTCATGGTTCACATTCCTTGTTCACATTGATGGAATTTGGAAAGGTTATGCCTGAGAGCACCGTGCCATTGCCCTTATGTGTGTGCTGTCTACATAGCAACACCGTGCAAAACAGAGTTGTACCATTTAAGGGTGCTATGTGGATTAGGACGAGCAGGGATCTGTCCCCACATGCTGTGTCTGTGCTGTTCCGCTCATCATTTCTGAGTTCTATATCACCAGAGAACATGATACCACAAGTCTGTAATTTTCAAACTTAAGCAAAGTATTTCCTTGGATTGGTGACCAAACTAATTTTTATGACATGTCGTTTCAGTAAGGACATTGCTTTATTTCGCAGAAGGGTTTCCCATAGATAATGGTTGTTAGTTGGCTGAGTTGGAATCTGACAGGATTAAGGAAATCTAAACTGACAGCTGGTTTTGTGCAAGGAAGCATAATGTGGCTGTTGTTACAAGAGGCAATGTGGGATGTTTGTGCACAAATGCATGACAAGAGGGCTTGCTCTTAGCTGTATATGTAAGTGCAGCTTAGCTGTTAAAGCAGCATATCAGGGCTAAATGCCTTGCTAAATGCAGAGAAAGCTTCATGTGACTTTTTCATCATGCATGGTTTGTGGTTATAAATATGATTATGTTCCTGTTTTCACTACACTTGTCAGGAACAGATGTTTGAATTCTGGTTGAAATAAAAAGGAACCATATTGCCAGTTACCTTAAAGAGAAGCCAAGTCAGCTCACCACTAAAGGGTGAGGATCCGTAGCTAGAGGAACAGATTGTCTCTCCAGATAACAACCCAGCTCATAGGTATTCACAACTGATATAGCAGAAGCAGCATGCCCTGTCAGAAACAACACCTCACGTACTCAGGTTTCATACCCGGGCTCCTGGGTTTTATCTTCTCCGAGCAAACTGCCCAGCAACTGTTAAGCACGGGCATTTGAAAACAAACACAGTTTCAATGGACCCACACAGCTCAGTGCTCAGAGGCACCACTGCCACTTCTGCTGAACTCAACAGGCACTGAGGCAGCTACAGGCACTGAAGGTGCCTGTCTGGAAATGCAAAGCATTTCTCAAGGCTTTTTGTTGGGTTTTTTTTTCAAGTCCTGAGAGATTTTACAATATCAATTGAGCTCACAGACGAAAAATCTTAGAAATGGCTCTATTACTGCTCTGTTTAAAATCACAGGCTGTGCTTCAGCATGCTTTGCACAGGTTTTACACTACTGCAACTCCAATGAATGCTGCAAAGTAACATCTAATTTCCATCAGTGTCAGTGAGGACGTAGCTGAGCTGAGCCCAGGATTTACAAAGTGCTCATAACAATGCTAATGTTCTGGTGGCTCTGATAGGACTGAGGCATGATGTTCTCAAATAGGACTGACACTTGTCAGTATTGGCTAAAATAAAAATGGAAGAAGCATTCAGAAGAGATGGAAGCAGAGGGAGAGGATAAAGGTCATATATGCTGAGGGCACTAGAACTGTTGACAGCATAAAATATGGCACTGCAGAGCAGGGCAGAGGGCAGAGAAAGCATCTGGTGTTCTGTTGTCGGTGAATGCTCTAACTCCATGTTACCCCTACTCTGACACCTGGAAGACACAGCAACCTGGCTGGATGAGGAAGTCTGAAGAAACATATCCAGAGTATTCAGGGCACACTGGAGCCCAGGTGGCCCTAGGGTTACAGTTTGGATTCCTGGAGCTGCCGTGTCAGGACAGATTGCTCTGGACATGAATCCATTTCAGAGCATAGAGTGGCAAGTACAACACGCTGGACTTGTGCAAATGAAGGGCAGAGGGCTGGTGTTATGAAATCAAAGATTGCCTTTCCAGCACAAATGAGATAGAAGAAACTGCTGCTGTTCTATGCAGAAGGACCCCAATATATCCTCATAAACCAAAGTCAGATATGCCCACAGGGACACTGTCCAAGGAGACTTAATCTCAGTACTTCCACATTTGGCCATCCTAGGAAATGGTTTGCTTCCAGGAGGGGAACATGTCAGGAAATGCCTCTCACCTCATCCTACAACCCCTGCAGGAGGAAACAGCCCATATCCATTCCCTGCAACAAGACCCTTTCTGTGGATGGATGAGACTCCTTTGCTGTGAGGTTTTCTGTTTATGGTGCTGTTAGGAATAGCGATATAATGTTAATTTCTTTCAGACTAGATAAGATAAACTTAGACGTAAAGAAGATTTGAACAAATGAGGAAAATAAGCCGAAAACCTGAGAGGCAAATCTGTTTAATGTAAACCTCTTTGTATCATGCTGGTCCCTCAGAGCTCTTTTCTTCCTTAGTGGTTTCTGGATCCCTTATTTAGAATACAATA
Source organism: Heliornis fulica (assembly GCA_013399135.1). Classification (NCBI taxonomy): domain Eukaryota; kingdom Metazoa; phylum Chordata; class Aves; order Gruiformes; family Heliornithidae; genus Heliornis; species Heliornis fulica. The sequence goes on along the minus strand of VXBZ01001936.1, from coordinate 32,423 downwards.
TGTTTTTTGTGTTGAGCTTGCTGGAAAACAAGGTCTGTTCTTTTCCTGTGGAAGTTCTCTCCTTCCAAACTGATGCACTTCTATATGAAAACAACTTGTTCACTACTATTAAGTCAGCATCTCATCAGAATTAATCCAATTATGTCACACACACAAACAAAACTAAAAAAACAACAGTTTATCTTGGATTTTGTACTCATTTTCATAGTAAAATGTTCACAGATTAATAATAAATTAATGTGTGCTCTTTTCACTGAAGTAAGGGACAAAACAGCAAATCTCTGGCCTTAGCATTTAACTCTGAATGCAGAAAGTATTCCAAAAGCTTATTTAAATTATACAACTGCTGGAGAATTGTAACAGGACTTGTTATTTTCAAAACAAAATCTTACTGATATTTTCACAGCTAAGCCTTTGTAAAGCATTTTTTAGTATGGGTCACTGAAAATTGCAGAGCTGGTTCTTGCTTTCTAATGAAGTCAAGAAACCATCCAGACTTGCCACAAATGTAAACAAGAGCCAGGAGTTTGTGTAGAAGTTGGAAGGACCCAACATCCAGTTTTGTTTCCTGAATAAACAGGCTGTGTGAGAACCAGGATATCATTTTAAGGATGGCAGCCATTCTCTGTTCCATGGGCCTGACTAACACATTTTAATGAGAAAATGCCAGTTCACTGGAACTGATTAATGCCACATGGGTTTGGTTTGGATTTTTTTGTTTTTGTTTTTGTTTTTGTTTCCTGCTTATCATGTTCACCTTCAGGAGTTCCCACAGATTTTGGGAACAGAGATGCAGCCTGTGCTTGTGTGACTTCCAAAGGTTCAAGTTAGGCCAGGGAACTGGTGTCACAGCACCTGTCTGCCCCTTGAGGACTTGCAGAGTCCAGCACACCTTCATTACTTCATTACGGATGCCTTTGTACTCAAATATTTTCTCCCATTGCAATGAATTAGAGACAAGGATCAAGTCCTCTGTTACCTCTACAATATACAAAAGCTGTATGAGACTTTCTAAGGTTGTATAGCTGGATCTCAGTCTAGGTGTGAAAAACATGCATTTAAATAACTTTTCTCTTGAGTATATTTGGGATTTTAAATATGAAAAATGCAGAAAATAAAGCATTGTTTCTTTTTAAGACTATTTGCAGTTTAATTGTATTGTATAGATATCTAGCAAGAGGGCACAGCTATTCAAGAGCAGAATTTGTATAATTTTATATCTGTTTATATTACGATCTATTTTGTGAGCAAAGATAAATGATAATTCAGTGAAGGTGCAACAGGAAAGAAAGTACTAAAAATTATTTATCCTTGTCCTAAGAATCAAGACACCAAAATTAAGTAACAAACAAATTTTTAACTTTGAAATATATATTTGTATTGAATCGACTAGCTTAAACTTTAAAGCATGAAACTGATCTGAAGTCAGAGCAGAAACAGACTACCAATAACTTGAAACTTAACAGGTTTTGGTATCAGAAGGAGCATCCTAAGAGCATGCAACCTAAAAAGCAGTGCTTTGCATTAGATGATTCAGGGCAAAGGTGCTCCTTCCATGTTAAACACAGCTTGCCAGAATATTTTTATATTTCTTTTAAATGAGTGTATATTCAGTGACTTGGGAAGAGTTGTGCCCTTCTGTTCTGTGCACATCATAGCCAAATGAAGTAAGAGATTCTGCAAGAAGCAGCTGGGCAGTGTAGAGGAAGGCAGCAACAAGGGAACAGCAAGGGGAGGGTGAAAAAGAGGTAAAGAGTAACAGCATCAGGTTTTTGACAAATTTAAGTTTAAATTAGCATCTCATCTACCTAAAATTAGTGAAGAGTCTTGGTACCATCAGCAAATTTAGCATTTAACCCCAAAGCTTTCTGATTCCCTCAGATGCACATGGGAGCAGGGTGCTTTCCAAAAGGCGCTGTCAGGGGACATGGCATCCTTCTACTACCCAACCGGATGACACAGAAAAAGCCACTTCATCTTCCTCTTTCCCTTGTCCAGCAGCATTTTGGAGGCTCCCCATAGCAGATGTTGCCACATTTATACGAGCTCAACTGAGGTCCCTAGAGAGCCTTTAACACGAAATAGAGCAATATCCCCTTCTCAGTCTCCAGGAAGGACAAACAGTCCCTGAGCAGGCGGTAGCCACATACCCTAGGACTGTGCTTTGGCAGATGAAGTAGCTTCGGCTCCTCAGATCCCTTCGTAGCACCCTCCGGCCGGGGTGCCGGGGCAATGCCCCACTGGCCTGATGCTCCGGCGAGAGGCTGCGCTGGGACGCCCTGACCTCTTGTGGTCAAGAAAGAGCCCATACCGCTTCTCCGGTGGCGGGAGAGGGGGGTGTGGAGGAGGAAGAAAATTTAAAAAAAAAAAAGAGAGAAAAAAAAGGATGTGCTAAGTCTGGTGCAGTTCTGGCTAAATTCTGGCTGCTTGCCTAATCCCTTCCTACTTTCCCAGAGGAATATCGTGTTGGGCACTGAAACAGCTGTGTGGTGCTTCCTTGGGCATCTAGCAGCTCCTGGAAAAGCCGTTGCTTTTCTATGGATTAATTATTTCAGATGCATGACTTGGCAGAACTCATCCTGCGAGGGGTACCCTTTTCTCTGTTGCAGTGAGTTTTTGTCAGACTTTAAATGTTGGGCTGAAATTTTCCTTGCTATTCACCGTACCTCAGCCATTTTTGCTTCTAGAAGTCTCACTCTAAGGAAAACCAATAACTTTAGTGTATTACAAAAAAAAAAAAATGTTTGATGACTGAGATGTTCTCTGGAAAGTTTGAAACCCTGGAAACTCTGGAATGGTAGAAAGAGGAACGCTTGAACCTTCAGTGAGACAAGGCAACTGTGCTTTGCATGAAGTCTGACTTTTTAGCAGTTATGGACCTTTCAAATATATAGTTTGCACATGCTTGGTAGTCTCTTGCATACCTCAACACCTTTTCTACTGAACATTTTGCCCACTATCATGCATGGCCTAGTCTAAAGCTCTTAACCCCAGCTTCCCTGGGTAGTATCAGGTCTCTGAGTCCCACCTTGGAAGCTCAGTGACAAAATTAAGGGCTAGGTGCAGAAACTAGGTAGATGTGGGAAAAAACGTTGAAGGCAAGCAGAGAGTGACAACTCAGAAGGGTCACACTGGGAAGGAACATCATGTGCTCACATTCCTTCCCCTCCATGGACAGAGCCAGAATCTGGACTCCCCACACTCCCATGTCTAATGGTCAGCAAATGTCTGTGTCAGCCCTGGGCAAGGCATGGCTGGTCAGTACCCCTGCTCCAGAGCCTATAACTAGCAGACAAGGATGAAAAATTGTCCCTGGAGACTTGACCTGGCCTAGCTACAGTGAAAATACTGTATACACCAAAAAGTTACCAGTACTGAGACAGGGAGTGATTACTAGTACTGCTGACCAGTAGCTTGTGTGGCAGAGGTCAGGACCATGAGAATTATATCACCTACCCTGACAGTATGTGACAGTAATGCCACGCTGGCTGATGGTATTTCTACAGACAATTTTTTTTTTTTTTCATTTTGCTTTTTCAGAACCCTGGGAAGTTTTATATACAGAGTTGCTTTAGAAGAGCAGATTAAATAACCAAAACCTGAGATGCCCAAACAACCCTATGAGACCTTAATTCCCTTTCTCCTCAAAACCCACCTTGACACAGAATAGAGCCCTCAGTCACTGTCCACGCACAATTTCCCCACAGGACACCTGTTCAGTCAGGCCTAGCCCTGGTATCAATATGGAGAAATGGATATTCCTTTGTCTCTGCTGTAGCGTCAGATCTCTTTAGCTTGAAAGCTTCCAGATGGTCTGATTTTCAATGCCTGCCTTGAGACTTCCAGGCCTGGTTGGAACAATTGCAAAGTATTCACAGCTGTTTTGATACCACTGCTGCATTGACCTCTGTGTAAAGCTGAACAAGAAGAGATAGCACGTCCTCAGTGCCTCAAAACGGGGGTTTCACAGTAGTGGTCAGACTTGATTCCAGCTTGTGAGTGTAACACCCACAACCTTTTTCCTCTTTCAACATTCAGAAAAGGTACTTTTATTTCTGCAAATCAAGAAGGGTTAAGGAGCTGTAAAATGACAAAGCTTTCTACTTTATTTAAGAATGGGGATCCAACAAAGATATTAGCTTGGCTTTTAGTTCTGTTGTAATGTATTATGGATTTGAGTTTAATGAAAAATAATCTGAAAATATTTCAGTCTAGATAAACAAAGGAAAGCACAGTTTGTCCTGATCTCCTTTAGCATAAAAGGATCTGTATCTAGCTGAGCAGCCCTTTTTATGTGGTTGATGGAGTGAATAACCCAAAATATACTTGGCATATATATATTGAGTTCATCTTTAAGAAAACTGTGTGCTATTGTGTCAGCAATGTTTGATTTGTTCTTCATTATGAAGAAGTTAATTTCCAACACCAGTAGATACTGGTACAATGAATAACGCTACTTTCAAAAGTCAACATCCTACAAAGCTTCCATAAGTTACTTGTATTCCTAAATTATGCTTTAGGGACTTAAACAAAGCAGATGAATCAAAATGAGACCACAAGCAAGCTCACTAGAAGAAATCATTTGTAGAGTAAGAGAAGCACCTTGCTGTACAGCAGGGCTGTGAAACGTGCATGTGTCCATACAGACTGCAGTGGGCAATGTATGCTTGAGCTGAATGTCAATACAGATAGATACTAAACCCAAAACCAACACATACTAAAATCCTGACCAGGGAGACCAAGCAGGTGAGGGCCTCTCTAGGCAGATGGGAGCAGTGTCATGTTCACAAGTCCTTGTCCTCATGGGGGACTTCAACCACCCCAATATCTAATGGAGGGACAACACCACAGGTAGCAAGCAATCCAGGAGTTTCCTGGAATGTATTGATGAAAGCTCCCTCATTTTTAAGACAGGAATAAAGGAAGACCTAGACAACTACAGGTCAATCAGTCTCACCTCTGTGCCTGGTAAGAATATGGAACAGATCCCACTGGAAGCTAAGCTCAGGCACAAGAAAAAGAATCTAACTGATGACAGTCAACAGCAAATTATGGTTGCATTCTGTGGCAGGCTTACAGCATTGGTGGATAAGAGAGTTGACAGAAGTAATCTATGTGGAATTATACAGCACATTTGACACTGTCCTTGCATGACACCCTTCTGTCTAAATTGGAGAGACATGGATTTGATAGATAGACCTCTTGGTGGATAAGGGATTGGCTGGACAGTCACAGTCAGAGTTTCAGTAAACAGCTTAACGTCCAAGTGGAGATGAGTGACAAGAGGCATTACTCGGGGGCTGATATTGTGACTCACTCCCTTTAACATTTTTATCAATGTCATGGACAGTGGGATTGGGTGCACCCTCATCAAATTTGCCAATGACACCTAGCTGTCTGGTGCAGTCAACATTCTGAAGGGAAGGGATGTCACCCAGAGAGATCTTGACAGGCTTGAGGGGTGAACTGCATCAAGTTTAACAAGGCCAAGTGCAAGGTCCTGCATATGGCCTAGGACATTCCTAAGAAGGTCTCCAGGCTACGTAGAGAATGGTTTGAGNTCCAGAGGAGGGGGCGAAGATAATCAAGGGGGTCCTTTCCTATGAGGACTGGCTGAGTTGGACTTGTTCTGCCTGGAGAAGAAAAGGCTGTAGGGACACTTTATTGCAGCCTTCCAGTACCTAAAGGGGGCCTAAAGAAAAGATGGAGATGGATAATTTATCAAGCAGTGCACTGATATGACAAGGGGTAACGGATTTAAACTAAAGGATGGTAGGTTTAGATTAGGCATTAGGAAGAAATTCTTCCCTGTGAGGGTGGTGAATCCCTGGCACGGACTGCCCAGAGAAGCTGTGGCTGCCCCCTCCCTGGCAGTGCCCCAGGTTGTATGGGGCTTTGGGCAACTCGGTCTGGTAGAGGGTGTCCCTGCCCATGGCAGGGGTTTGGAAGTAGTGATCTTTGAGGTCCCTTCCAACCCAAACTATTCTGTGATTCTATAAAAACTTTATGAAGAATTGATATGATTACCTCCAAACTGACAATCTGTGCAATATTTTTTTTCTGGAAAGGCTTCTAGACATAAACAGTTGGAGGTTACATTATGTAAGGGACACAGACCAACATCCTGAGGAATCTCTGTGTGTCTTTTATTGATTACAGAAGACTCAATAGTTTTATAGGCTTTATACAAAACCATAACATTCATGAACATCTATACTTTTGGAAACCCCTTACTATATTTGCACAAGAAAACATGCACATTGTTAACCAAACACCCGGACCTTTTAAAATTTTAATTAGCAAATGTTCACACAAAGTCATAATTCATTCAATGTTTTCACAAGTAAGTTTGATGTGTCCTGCATCAATTTCTGCCTTTCATGCTGCAAATGTAGCCAATAGCATCCTTTGAATATGATGCTTGAATTCTAAATAAGGAAGCAGAATTAAGCTCTTGACATTATTTAGATCATAAGAGGGGTTCAACATAGGGAGGGTTCTTTAAAAATTTTTACTGCATATGGACAACTTTTAGAGTTAGTTGAGGGCTGTGTGTGACATGATTCCCAGCAATGAAATACCCCTGAGAGAAGGTTACAATTAATCACCAACTTTTGTGTTACCACCCAGCAAGATTTTTATTTTTTCATGCTGAGAGACTTAAGGGAGGGAAAACAGATCTTGAAAAGACTAGGTCCAGACATACTTTCTTAATTTGGCTTTGAATTTTCTCATGCTTCAAAAATTATTCTGAACATCTGGCTTCTTTGTTAATCGGAGAGAGTATGTTTTATTTCCCTGATTTTTTTTTTGTAAGAAAAAATTAATGTGTTGTAGACCACCATACAATGACAATCCTCTGCAACAGTAACAGTTTGCAGGAAATGAACATGACATCATGGTACTCTTGATACACCTCTGTGTGTGATGCTCACAATAGCAGTTATACTCCCAGAGGATTTGAAACCACACACAAGAACGCCATGGTAGAACCTGTTTAGCACCATGACACCTAGTTCAACCCAGACAGGGACTTACAGGTAGAGACAGTGATTTTCCCAGATGAGAAACAGTTCTTCTCTGTAGTGTAGATGTTCAGAGGGACCAAGAGATCAGAGATGATCGAGACTTTGCTTCCTGAGACATCAGCCTCTGCTATATTCCTTTCTAAACAGTCATCCTCAGGTATAGGTCACTCAATTTCCTCCCCATGGCATATATAGTCATTTGTTATAGTGGAGAGCCAAGTTTGAAGCCCCATGGAGACTTTAAGCCAGTTCAGCTGGCCAGCATATAGTTCTCCTAGTATGTAGAACGATCAGAGGCCTCTCTGTGCTTCCTTCATACTCTTCAGAGATGTCTCCATCAACACTTGAACTTCAGCCATTGCCACACTTAGGAAGAAGGAGAGCAGAGTGTAGCTGCTTCTTGTGTTATCCACTCTGGAGTACTGGCTACTAGGAAGTGTTGGCAGACAAGAAGAAATAGAGAAAATTCAAGATGTTTTGTTTCACATTACCAGCTCTAGTGTCAGACTGGGAAGGTACTGCTTCTCTCTTTCAGATCAGGGTGGAGAGAGACCTTCCCCAGGCCACAGAATAAATCATCAGCATCATTGCAATGAGGAAAGCAAACCATGATACAAGGGCCCTCTGCACATCACAGAATCACAGAATCATAGAATGTTAGGATTCGGAAGGGACCTTGAAAGATCATCTAGGCAGATAGACAAGCTGCAGATAAGGGTTTGGGGTTTGGTTTTTAACAAGTTTTATTAAATATGTATTGAAACGCAGCAACAGTGGAAATTAAACATTTGCTGTTTAATCCAAATGGTGAGTACTGGATTTAATAAAAATACCTTTTTGCTTCCTCACAGAATCTAAGTTATAGTAGTACTTAAGGTAGCTAGTCTAAAATAGAGCCAAAAATTATTTGTGAAACAACACCTTAGAAATCAATCTATTTAATGATCAGTAAAACCTATAGGAAAAGACTTCAAAAAGGGCTGTTTTAATTTTGTGCCACATACATAAATGCAGTACTCTGACAGGCTTGCAGAACAGCGTTGCCAGCCCTTGAAGGACAGAGATGCTGGGGCTGCCATTCCTCACTCGTTAATGATGAACAAGAGTTCTTTAATGATTACCCACATTGGACAGGATCCTTTAGTCCAGAGGAGAAAAAAATACCACATTCCTGTCAAAACACTGATGTTTTCTGATGAGTTCCCCCATCAGGGAGCTGCCTATCTCTGACAGGTGCCAAGGCTTGGCTGTCCAGCCCTCCTGGCCAACCTCCCTGCTGCTGACGATGTTGCAGCAGCAAGGCTCAAGGAAGTGCTTGCAGCACTTGCTCTGAAGTCATGGGCAGCAGGATGCCAAGGATGTTGAGGACAAGGATGAGGAGAATGGAGAGAAAAGGCAGAGAAGGGCTGCCACCATCTGCAAAATGATAGTGCAACCCTGTTGGGGCTGTCATCATGATGGTCTTGGTTGTTCCACTCTGATCCTGCTCAGTCTTGTTTATTTTATTTAACCTTCTTAAATGATTGATTTCACAGACTTTATGGTCTTTTCTGTGCAATTTAGGTTTCATATACATGCAAGGGTACATGTAAACGCATGTGACCTGCCTCACTTCTGCATGTGTCAGTAATGAGAAACACTGGGGTGATCTAAGACATCACCTACCAGGGAAATTTCCTCCACTGGGTCACCTGAGTTTCGCCAACCAAAGTGATTCACTCTGAAGCAGGCTGACTTTCCAAACTCACTCTGACTAAAAGAGCTGCTGACACAAACAGAGGTTACACTGTCATCGTGTGCCAAATGTGTCAGCAAGGCTTGGAGGCGAGCTGGGCTGTGTGAATGGCAGCCCCTCCTCCCAGCTTCTGGCACTTGTGCAGGGCTCCCTTCACCCCAAACCACAGACAACCCACGCGAGCCGCAGCCCGGCTGGGCTGGTGCAGCTGCAAACAGCCTCCTGTGGTGAGTGCATTTTAGACAGAGTATGCTCCGTGCGTTCAAGGGCTGGTGCTGGTTTCCAGAAGCCCTCAGAGGTGCCACTTACAATTGCTTTTCCTCTAACATAGCAGTCAGCTACACGAGTCTCACAGTTGACCTGAATGGATCTTGGTGGACCTGAACAACATCCTCCTGCAATCTCTGCTAACAAAAGGCCTCTGTAAAGCCATGTAAAGCAGGGAGCTGGCACTGCAGCATGCTAGTACACTACTATTGATGAATTAGTACAATGAGAAAATGTTCTCAGCACCAAACTGTGGCAATGTCTGGGACAAGAAGACAGACACCCATTTCTATCAATGGAAACTCATCTAGTGTTCACAGGCAACCTCTGCCTCTTCCTTTTTTTCCATGCAGAACTTGGTCACTGGAGTCAGGGAGGGGGTGCAGTCAATATAGGCACAATTATATATTTTTCCTAATGATCTTTAAACTCTGGCACTTGGAATAGTCCTTAGAGTAGAGATTTAGCCTTACTAGATTTAAGATATAGCAACTTTTAAAATGGAAACATGTTCTAGGGTAAACCGGTGTAAAAGTAGTTCCATAAAATTATTAACAGTAGGGGTTCAGTTCTATATTTTACTCTTTTGGGTTTTCTAAATAATAAAAGTAGTTGAAGTCTTGAATGCTGATAAGAATGACTGTGAGATGAGACAAGAAAGGACACCATTGGTTTTGCGGTCTTGTCAAAACTCCAGCTGAGTTGTCAGATTTTAGTAAAGAAATGAGTTTTGAATTATTCACAATGGCAACCCAGAGGCTGAATCTATTTTTAAGTGGTCATATTTCAAACTTGACTCAGCTTTCAAATCAAAGAGGAGGTCTAACCTATTTCCAGACATTTCTCTGATTAGTTTCTCAGAAACAACATCTAACTGTATTAACACAGCTGTCAGAAGGGGGCTTGCTTAATAAAATGTAGCCTTTGTTAAGGAGGAAGAAAAGAAAATTTTATTAGTTTGTTGACCAGGGCACTTCTACAGATTGAGTATGCTTCTCTGGTTTATGTCATTGCTCAGATCTGAGTCCTGTCACTGTACTATTTGTCTAGTTTATTTTCTCTAATCTGAGCATCTGTAGTGATTATGAGGAGATATTAAACTGGAAGCATATATGAAAGATCTTATTAAACAGCGTTCCTGAATTATCTAAAACAGATGTAGAATTGTAAAACAATAAAAGGGTTTATTAAGCCTCCAAAGCTGTCTTCGTCCATCTGCGTAAATTGGCAGGTTGCATGAAGACCTTTTTTGTTATTTATAAATAGAGTCATGCCCGAAATATAACTGCACATCCAAATGGCCTCTAATTTAGGAAGAGTTAAAATCCCAGGCCTTGATATACATCTTGCAGCTAAGTCCTGTCATTATTATCAGAGATTTTACTGCTTACTTCCTCTGGTGTTTGTTATTATTTCTTTTTACAAGCCGGCCTCCAGTTAACCCTGACTCTTTCATTCATGTTATCAACATCTTGCATGTGTTATACCAGATAAAAATGGACATCCTCATCAGGCTATGAAATACATATGCTGAAAGACCCCTAAGGCTATTCCATCTAGTTTTACGTCCTCAGCACAAGACTGCCCCTACATTGTTTTTGCTTATAAAATACAGTATATTGGTCGTTATACCTTATTGGCTTCAGCAACTACCTTGTAAATCCAGAGCAAGAAGGCGTCAAATGACCCTATAGGCTGTCTCCTGCTTGGGCATCTGGTACCTCCAGAGCACTACAAGGTCTTCCCTAAAATCACTATTTGCAAGACAAAATGTCTCTAGGTGAGTCCTACAGCTAGATACCTTTGAACAGGAGGGGTGCTCTGACTATAGATCTGTTACCTCTGCTAAGTCCAAAAGTGACAGCCCTACACAAAAGCTGTACACATAAAGCACATCCCAGACTACATCCAAAGCACATGGTTCCAGCAGGTAAGTGAGTGCTTGCCTGTTTGCACTGTACACTGCAGGGGCTGCACTCTGGTACCCTCTCCCAGCCTGCACCTGCTGCAACAGCTCCACTCATGCTTCCTCTCCAGGTCCCACCATCCAAGAAAGATGTAAAGTATTTGTAGACATGTCTCAAAGTACTTCAGGGGAAGTACTGGGGACCTCAGGGCCCAGTGTAGTCGAAATGTCCTATATTTGCAGCTGAAACTTTTTATTTCCACAAGCTGACCCTTTTACAGAAAATTGAGCACTTGAGCCCAGGATCTAGTAAAAGCACTGTGTTCAGTGTGTTCACTGTGACCTGGCTTTAGTGAAGCTCTTCCCCTGTGGTAAATGCAAGGAGCCTTCTCCCTGTTTCATTGTGAAATGCAGACGCCTCAGCTCCTGGCTCATTTGCAGGAGAATCAGAGCACACCCTCTCTGTCATAGAGCTTCACAGTCCTGTGGTAACTTTTTTGTGTTTTGAACCCTGAAAGAATTTTTCTTTAAGATGTACTTCCATTTCATAAAATACTGTGTGAAGCAGCCACTGATCTGAATTTAATGTGGGGATTCTGATACCCTGCACATCAGTCGGAGAAAAAAGTGCAAAAAGAAAATTGTAGTGCTTCACATTCCTGGTACAGCAGAATGGACAACCTTGGCTCCCTTCAGCTAAATAGCATTGGAAGAAATGTAAACAGCGTTACTTTAGTTTCATTTCAGAACATTATACAATCAGAAAATCATAGAATTTGTGATTTCCAACCAAGTCTGGCTTGGGTTGGAAAGGATCTCAAAGACATGCCAACTCCTTCACCAGATCAGGCTGTCCAAAGCCCCATCCAACCTAGCCTTGAACACTGCCAGGGAAGGGGCAGCCGCAGCTTCTCCGGGCAGCCTGTGCCAGGGACTCACTCAGAATTTCTTCCTAATATCTAACCTAAATCTATCCTCTTTTAGTCAACTACATGCAGTTCCACATGGGCCCACCTCTCAAGCCTGTCAAGGTCCCTCTGGTTGACATACCTTCCTTCCAGTGCATCAACCACACCATGCAGATTCATGTCATTGTCAGACTTTCTGAAGTGTCCCCTCAATCCAACTGTCCATGTCACCAACAAATATTTCAAAGAACACTGGTTCCAGTACCAACCCCTGAGGAACACCACTCAGCACTGGTCTCCACTTGGAGGTTGAGCCGTTGTTTGTAACACTTGGAANAAGCCTGTCAAGGTCCCTCTGGTTGACATACCTTCCTTCCAGTGCATCAACCACACCATGCAGATTCATGTCATTGTCAGACTTTCTGAAGTGTCCCCTCAATCCAACTGTCCATGTCACCAACAAATATTTCAAAGAACACTGGTTCCAGTACCAACCCCTGAGGAACACCACTCAGCACTGGTCTCCACTTGGAGGTTGAGCCGTTGTTTGTAACACTTGGAATGTGACTGTCCAGCCAATCCCTTATCAACAAAGTGTTCCACCTATCAAATCCATGTCTCTCCAATTCAGAGACAAGGATGTTATGCAAGGACAGTGTCAAATCCCTTGCATAAGTCCAAGTAGATGACAACTGTCAGTCTTCCCTTATTCACCAATGCTGTAAGCCCATCACAGAATGCCACCAAATTTGTCAGGCATGTTTTGTCCTTAGTGAAGCCATAATGACTGCCACAAATCACCTCCCTCTTTTCCATTTGCCTGAGCATAGCTTCCAGGAGGGTCCGTTCCATGTTCTTACCAGGCACAGAAAAGAGACTGACTGACCCGTAGTTCTCAGGGTCATTTCTTCATTTTTAAAAATGGGGGCTATGTTACCCCTTTTCCAGTCAGTGCGAACATCACTGGTCTTCCATGACTTCTCAGATATTAAGGAGGGANACCAAATTTGTCAGGCATGTTTTGTCCTTAGTGAAGCCATAATGACTGCCACAAATCACCTCCCTCTTTTCCATTTGCCTGAGCATAGCTTCCAGGAGGGTCCGTTCCATGTTCTTACCAGGCACAGAAAAGAGACTGACTGACCCGTAGTTCTCAGGGTCATTTCTTCATTTTTAAAAATGGGGGCTATGTTACCCCTTTTCCAGTCAGTGCGAACATCACTGGTCTTCCATGACTTCTCAGATATTAAGGAGGGAGGCTTAGCCACTTCATCCACCAGTTGTCACAGGTCCTGTGGATGTGTGTCCCTTCAAGTTTCTTAGATGAACTCAAACCCAAAATCTCTACTTTTGCCTTCTGCCCCTTGGGCAGAGTGGCTAAAGCCCTTGTTGGTGAAGACTGAAGTCAAATTTTTCTTCATCTTCCTTTTATCACAGAGGTACCTATATGTTTTTCTTCTTGTCATTTATATCCCTAGACAGATTTAATTCTATCAGGGCTTTAGCTTTCCTTATCTGATCCCTGGTTGCTTGGATAGTTTCTCTGAATTCTTCCCAGACTACTTGGCCTTGTTGCCACCCTCTGTAGGCTTCCTTTGATTTTGTCCAGGAGCACCTTTTTCACCCATGCCTCCAGGTGTATTTGCCTGACTTTGTTCTTCGTTGGAATGTACTGCTCCTTAGCTTGGAGGAGGTGATCTTTGACAACTAACCAGCTACCTTGGGTCCCTCTTCCTTCCAAGGCTTTGTCCCATGGTACTCTACCAAGAAGATACCTGAAGAGGCAAAAGTCTGTTCTCCTGAAGTCCAGGATAGAGAGCTTGCTATGTGCTCTCCTCACTACCCTGAGGATCTTGAATTCCACGACTTTATGGTCACTGCAGCCAAGGCTGCCCTTGAGCTTCACATCCTCTATCAACCCTTCTTATTGGTTCATCTTGGCATGTTTGTTTGTTCACTCCCCTATCGNCTCCTTAGCTTGGAGGAGGTGATCTTTGACAACTAACCAGCTACCTTGGGTCCCTCTTCCTTCCAAGGCTTTGTCCCATGGTACTCTACCAAGAAGATACCTGAAGAGGCAAAAGTCTGTTCTCCTGAAGTCCAGGATAGAGAGCTTGCTATGTGCTCTCCTCACTACCCTGAGGATCTTGAATTCCACGACTTTATGGTCACTGCAGCCAAGGCTGCCCTTGAGCTTCACATCCTCTATCAACCCTTCTTATTGGTTCATCTTGGCATGTTTGTTTGTTCACTCCCCTATCGTTTGGAGAAGGAAGTTATCATCAGCACATTCTAGGAACTTCCAGTATTGCCTGTGCCCTGATGCGCTCTTCCTCCAACAGATATCAGGGTGTTCAAAATCCCCCACGAGGACCAGGACTTGTGATCATGAGGCTGCTCCTGTTTGTCTATAGAGGGCCTCATCTGGTCAGTCTCCTTGGCCAAATGGCCTGTAGCAAACACCCACTGTAACACCCAGTGAACCTACACACACACGCACACCTCTGCCATCCCTTTAACAACCTGTAAGCCCTTGGTCAGCTCCTTTTCCACCCCCAGGCAGAGGTCCCTGCACTCCAGCTGGTCACTGACATAGAGGGTGACACCCCTCCTTGTCTCCCCTGCCTGTCCTTCCTGAAGAGCCTGTACCCTTCCATACCTCCTACCTACGCAGGAGCATCTGGCCACCATGATGCCAGTAAGATCCCAGCCCTGCAGGCGTGCACACGTGTCTAACTCCTCCTGTTTATTCCCTTCGTGTTTGTTTGTTTGGAGGCCTTGCAGTTGGACCTCTGACAAAGCTCACTTGCTGGCTTGTCATAATCTGGGTACTCAATCTCTATTATTTTCTTAATTACTGAGGCATCTTTTAGTTAAGAAGCAGTGCTGCCACAGTTGTCTATGGATTCATCAGCAGGGACCCAGGGAAAGACTTGAATGACAAAACATCATGCTTATTAGATAGTTCTGATTTTTGTCTCTAAATTCCCATTTAAAGCCACTTGAATTTCACTGTAGTCATAGAGCAGAGTATACCATTGTGTCATCTAAACACTGTTTACGTCTCACACAGAGAAAAGAAAAAAGACTGCGGTGAAGTTTCTTCAAAAACTGGCATCTAATAGTTGGCAGCGGGCTGACAGCATGACTTAACGGTGGTGGCTGGAGATGCCTATGCTTATCACAAACCTTACCCCAAGGAATTACTGCTTGTAATTACCCAATTTATTTACTTGATAAAGATGCCCATACACATCAACAGTCCCTGCTGGTGGGAAAGGGTAGGAATTAGCCTTGGCACATTTCCTCAAGATGGATATAACTCATAAGCTTCTTCTAGCATCTGATGCCAACTGTCCAGAAAACTTATGTAGTGTGAGTAAAAAATGAAGTTTTATCACTGCTATGCTTAGGAATTATTCTACCTTTTACAGTGATTGTATTTTCTTAGGGAATATTAAGAAACGTCTGAGAACCTCACATCTGTGTGTTACTTCTCCAAAACTTGTCCATATCGAACCAAACATCAGTTATGGTTACATAGATTTTGTAACAGTACCTTTATCTGATTGAGTTTGTCTGATGAAAAACTGTTCTGTTCCACAAAGACAGGTCGTTAATGCTTTCTGGAAGGTTTTTTCTAATTAACACTTGGCTTACATTATTTCTTTGTGGTGCATGTGTGCATGCTAGGAAATTAGAGGCAGATGTGCACTTTAAAAAAAGACATGAAATTACATTCTTTTTATCTGATTTTAAAGCTACATGATTAAAATTAATACTTTATTGTACCTTGGGACACAGTCCTTGCATGACTGAGGCTTTCAGTTACCTCTCCATAGACAGGTCTTCAGGCCTCTGCTCATTCACTTCTTCCTCAACTATGCTGAGAGTCACACTGCTTTCTACAAAAAGTTACCAGTGTCCATTCATTTTCTCTTTACCTTTTGAACTCTACTATCCATCTGTCATTGCAATAGCCTTTGTTAAGTTGTCTGCATTGTCATTTTGAGACTTTGACTCTTTACGAAGCTGTTGTGAACTTTTATTTAGGTAACTTTATCCACTTATTGTTCCAAACCTCCTCTTAGTCCCAGTTCTCAAAATTGTCTTGCTATACCTGGTCTTGTCCCTCTGTCCTGTTTCAACTTCATTTTTATTTTTCCCTGACTTCTTCTAGGAGATGCTTTGCTGGTATCTTAACCTGAGCATGGCTAAATCATAATCCTCTACACAATCACCAATAGATAAAGCTATAAAAGGTGGCAAGATATCTTCTTCCACTAATGCAAATCTTTACCTATCAACCTGTTAACACTTTCCAGTACATTCACCACACCCTTAGAAACCTTTAGACCACAATCTTAGACACTTCACATTCTTCCTACTCCACTCAAAGTGTTTAACCATATGCGTCCTCTCTGCCTCCCCAGTCTTCTCTCTGTTTTGAACTCAGCAAGCCCACACTGCTCCTAGCAAGTTATGTTTTCTTCAAACCTGCTATATTTTTCTATCTTTTGTCTAGTCTCCTGCTGGTCTATTTTGTATCCTGTAGTCATCTACGAACATGAGGTGTAAAAATCAAACTTTGCAAGAGGTGTCCCAGGACTGAGTAGAGTCGTATTATTTAGACTTACATACGGCTGTACTGGTTTTGTTTCTCTCAACTTTACTCTCTTCTTGTTTTGTGTTACTAACCATGCTATAACTATACCTATAACCATGCTATAACTTAACACCCTGGTGCATGTCATTTACTGACAAATCCCAAATAAAATGAATACACAAGATGGCTTTTATACCTTTGTTGACAGGATAGGAAACCATACACCATTGTCCTTGTTCTGCAGACCTTCCCTCTGAAAAGAGTAAAGTTTTCCAAGGTTACCCCAAGGCTACAGTTAAGGTTGCAGCCTATAAAACTGATTATAAACTCGATGATCACCTCAATTCTCATTACTTTAAGTCCAAAACAAAACAAACCCCACTGGACACAATTTTCTCCTCCCCTCAGCTTAATCCATAAATGAGGTTGCCTGAAGGGAAGTATTAAATCACTGCCTCTTATGGATTCCCGCCTATACAATTAGGACTTTGAAACTCCAATGCTTTTACTTGAATATTGCCTTTCCTCTACCATCGTTTAAACAACTGACAGTTCTAGTTATTGTACTTATATGCAAGGACTTAATTAATCTAATAAGCCTGCCATGGAGCTGACAGGTATGTTTTTCTGTCAGAGTTAGGTCAAAATATGTAATCTGCAATGAATAGGAGCTCTTTTTCAGCTGCTCTGGCAGTGGTTCAGTGCATCTATGCCTCTCCTCAGGCCACTGAGTCTTGTGACCTTGCAGTTCACAATGAATATGGATGATTATAAAGTGTGTATGTCAAAAAGCTAATCTCCTCTGACCCAGTTTCCAGGCGTAGCATGATGGATAAACACCAGCAAAGCAGCAGTCTCTGTTATCAAACATTAACAGG
Organism: Heliornis fulica; assembly: GCA_013399135.1. NCBI lineage: Eukaryota > Metazoa > Chordata > Aves > Gruiformes > Heliornithidae > Heliornis > Heliornis fulica. The sequence goes on along the minus strand of VXBZ01001936.1, from coordinate 15,095 downwards.
GCCAAAGCAGAGGGGAACATGGCTTCAGCACTTCCCAGAAACAATCTGTGTCATCACAGAGCAGCACAGAGAGTTTTGGTTTTTGGGGTACGATTAGGAGACACAAAGTGATGCCACACAGAGACACCACCCAAAGCACTCCTACGTATCTGTGCCTGTACTAAACTAACACCCTGACCACTTCCTGGCCATCCCTAAAGGATGCAACATGAGTCCTGCAAGCCATGGCTGCTGCGTGTTGTTGGGAACAGGTCACTACTGCATACCTGGTGGAGTCCCTTGGTGCCCTGATATCACAAGGACAAGGAGGGAGAAAATAGCTGCAAAGCACTGTGACAAATAATTTGCATCTGTTCCTCTCCAAAGCTGGAGCCACTGCACGCCACAGTGGGAAGCACAGAGTGATTCTTATTAACTTGCTGGCTTGCCCTGGACTAGTAATAATATAACATACTGCAGATCCTGACAAAGTCTTATGAATAACATAGTTGATCTAAAATTAATCCAGCTAGACAGTTACCTATAAATCAAAATATATTAAAAAGAATTTGAGTAAATAGATCCTTTAATGTTGGATATTTTTTCAGTTATCTGATTTCTGTGAGTTCTTCACTTTCTTACTTCTAAAGGAGTTCCAAAACAGCAAATGAAGCCAGATTTCCCTCCTGTTTTGCAAATCTAAGCACAGTTTAGTTGTTCCCTACATAGATAACAAAATGTATGGTTTACATAATTTCTGCCTTTTCAAAAAGGTGATTTGAAATCCTAACTCACAGGCCAGTATGAGTGCCTTATACCAAAAGACTAACTCAGAGAACATGCAACAGCAAAGCCTGACACAGTGTGTCCTGCTATTCTTTACTGGTTGTTCTTCTTGGTCTTCCTGTGTCACCTTTGGTAGTTGCATCACAGAAAAGATCTTGCTCTCGCTCTGCACTATGCCTGGCTGCTACTAAAGTGGGTCATTTTATCATTGAGGAGATGAGCCAATATAAAGACACCAAAAAGATCAAGGTCAATAGTAGCATAACATATATGTTTACAAACATATGCATGTCTTTTCTGCGAGAAGAAATCCCTTGGGTAGGGAGGATTTTCTGAGGCACTCCCTTGTCTCCTTCAGGAATGAGCCTCTACCCCAGCACTTACCAGTTTCTGCTCCCCTTGTGGGAGCTCACCATCTCCTTCCTCACATCTCAATTTCCTTTCCCTAATGTCACCAAGGCCATTGCTCTCTTCAGTCAGACTTTTTTGCCACTTGTTTGCTTAAAGTTTTGGTTTCACCACCACTCTAAGACCTTAGCACAGGATAGAGCAGCTGCAGAGCTGTTGGCAGACCATCGAGGACTCTCTCTTTCTCCATTTCCTCCCAGACCTTCAAAATACTCATTTCCTTTGACAGTTTCCTACCCTAAGAAATATCCCCTCACTGAAAAATCAACAGTGAGAAAGGTGTTTCCCCACTAGCACTTTCCTGCTTCCCATCACAGAAGTCAGCTCCCAGCAGCAGTGACAAATTTGTAACAGAAAAAATCAAGAAGCAGTTGGAAACTAAGTTGAAAAGCAGAGACTGGGAGAGCATTACTAAGAGCTGGTGTTTGTCTCTGTCTTAGTGTGAAAGACTTTCTGTCCTTGGGCCACTGGAAGGAGAAAAGCACTTGAAATAAACTTGCACAGACCCTACTAGTTAATGAGACTGACACTTTACTCATCATCTCTCAGATATCCTACTGCAAAAGCCAGCAAACAGTTGTTAGTACTGGAGTGCAACTTTTGCAGGTAATGAATAGGCCTCTATTTCCCTCTGCCAATGTCATTACAAAAGGAGTGAAAGCAGACTAACACACGGATCCCACTCAGAAGATAGTACCTGTTTCACTCGTCCATGTAACAATTTATTTTAGCCTGGACTTATTGTAAACCACCTCAGTCCTGTTCCTTTCAAAACATATGGGAAAATGGGGAATTTAAATCTGCTTAGATGACACCAGAGTCTGTCACACTGTAACCCAAATTTCTTTGACAAAGGAAAACAAATATGTCCCTAAAATATATGCTTATCCTACAGTATGGATCACAAACTTTGTAGATCTCTAGCCCCCACACCTGTGGGCTAGAAAGAACAAGTATGTAGATGAGCAAACAACTAGAAACAAATATCCAAGTGCAAAAGGTCCCTTAAGAAATTGGACAAAGGCAAAGAATTGATGTTTCTAAAAAGGCACCTGAAATCTGTATCTAGTGCTTCAGAAATGGCAAGTGCACCCTGACCTTAGCTAAGTAATGTAGAACACCATAATCTAGATCACGTAGAACACCAGCACTCCGAGAAGTTCTTGAAAACTTTTGTGAAGGACCCTATAGCATGTAGTTGTGACATAAAGGACACCAACATGTCATACCTCTATGATTCATCAAAGCATTGACCTGTCAGGCACCTCACAATACACCAATGAAGACATTTGTGATCATGTAGTTTGATTTTAGTATTTTTAGTATTCTGGAAAACAGACACTTTGCTTATATTTCTGACACTACACTGCTGAGCAGAGCTGATTTATGCATACTTTTGTGTTCACAAGTGATGGAGGAGTGCTGGCCCAAAAGGAAGTCAGGAGTCTGGAATAAGCAGAGGTCTGATATTTTAGTATTATGGTCAAACCAAATGTGAGACTGCTGCAGGCTGAGCAAGGCTCTGTCTCTGCAAGCAGATAGGAGGCCAGAAGTTGAAGCAACACACTGAACTGTATTGCCTAGAGCATTTTTCTAAGATGCACATTGAAGGGCAGCTGAAGAGGTTCCAAAAGAGTTCCAAAATTCCAGAGTCCATTGGACCCCCATTGGATCAAAATTGGAAGATGTGCCTCTGATTTTACTTGGGAACATGAGGATTCTAACTTTAATTTTAGCACACATGCTCAAACATTATGGTGATGAAGCACTGCACTGTTTAACTGCTGCTTACCTGTGTTTATGGCCTCAGTGACTTGTCAGCTGCAAAGTAGTTACATGGATTGAAACATCTGAGAAAACCGAGTCTTACTTGTCTTCACCCTTGTGAAAGCCTTATAAAACATTGTACAAAAGGTACATAAACTAACATTACTGCCTGGTGCCTGATTCAGTGGGCTGAGTTGGTAAGACCTGTGTGCCTGCTTCCACTGCATCCAGGGGAAAGAAAGCAACATCCTGACAGGTTCAGCAGTGTGAATCCCAACACGGGGTCTCTCTGAACAGTAGCTTTCCATCAGCCCAGGGACAGGACACCTCTACTCGCAGATACTGTGGAGGTGCTCTTTTCAGGATTCCTTTTACTCAGACTTTCTTACACAGAGTAAGTAGAGCAGGGAGAAACAGCTTTCAGAGGAAAAGCGAATGAACAATAATAACAATTAAAAAAAAACCACTCTAAGTATGGGTAGATTAAGAGTCTGGGAATCTTTTAATCCCTTGGGCTCTTCTATCCTCCTGCAGAACAGAGAAGAGCTGACAGAGAAAAAATAATGCCAAACAACTGGATTTCTGGAGGAGAAAATCTAAAATGAGGCTGTGAGTGAATGGGAAAAATGTGTTTGTCAGTGAATCTGGCTGGGTGAAATCTTAGCACTGCCACAACCAAACAGGAGTTTCACTTTTGGTTGTGGAGTAGCCAGGCTGTAACCCCTGAGTTCAGGGAGGACATATAGCTTATAAGCACACTAGGAGTTAAAAAAATTATCATGATAACATTTTCAAAAATCATCATCTGGATGGATTGTAAAGAAGTATTAAAAAAGTGTTACAAAGAAATTAAGAAACTTCATTTCCATCTGAAGTAAATAACTATAATGGCTTTACTGAGACATAAATTAGAATTTTTACTGCTAAAGTTCAGATAGAGCTGCCAAACTGTCAGTAAGGTACACTTCACCTTTGACAAAACCTGCCCATGTGGGCTTCAAAAATCATCAAGTCTTGTATTTATCAACATGATAGTAACATACAGAGTGAGTACATGTGTTATACACCTCTGTGCATATATACATGTAGAGCAAAACTCATTGAGTTTACTTTAGTCTAGAGACCAGAGTACCTGCATTTGAAACATGATTGTGCTGGTTTAGCAACCATGGGATTATAAACATTGTATTTCTAGCCTGAACTTAGCTCTCATGCAAATCAAGATAGCTGGAAATTTTGTGAGAATGGTGTGGGTTTTTATTTGAAGACATCAATTTGTTCAAATGCAAAAGTTCCAAGAACGTGGCATGATCTTTGCAGATTTTTTTCCTGATTTCTCTTCACCTGTCCATTTGTGCCAAAGGCTGACCAAGGACCCAGGAGTTCTGGCTGCCCAGATGATGAGGTCTTGGCCTCTTCCAGGCTTTGCTAAGTCCTCAGATCTCAGATCAGCTGCTTTTACTTTAAGTCTGTCGGGCTTCTGTGGCTTACAGCTTAGAAATTACATGTTATATATGCTATATATGCTGTGTGTGTATATGCTATAAACCAGACACATATGTGCTATATAACCAGGTTCTTACCTATTTTCAGAGAGTACTTTTTAACTCTTTGTTTCGTCAGAGATCAGAACAAGATTTTTTTTTCCTAATATTGATGACTTCCACAATTGGAAGTGCTTTTTCCACCCAGTTTTGATCACTTTCTCAAGTAGGAAACATTCTCTATTTTCACAGCAGGAAAGTGAAAAAAATGTATCATCTCAGCTGGCACTATTCTTCAATGTTAACCATGGACCAGTCTGTGCATTACAAACTGCATCCGACAAGTGGCTTAGTTCAAACTCTAGACCTACGTCCCAGTGCTCATTACGAGCATTATTTCCAAATTTTGGGGGAAATTTTTTTTTTTTTTGAAGGTGGGTTTCCTTAAGTAAGGCAATGGCTAACAGAAGGACATAATCATCCAAGAGGTGTACAAGCATGTAGAAACTGCAAGTTTCTCCCATTCCCCCCTGGGGTCCATGAATGCCCAAAGGCTAAAGGTTAAGTGTGAAAGAGGTACTTGGGCACAGAGAGAAACCTGAGGATATTCCCCTTTCCTGGAGCCTGTTGATCTCTACTTAAACACTACTTCAGCAGAAATATATTGTCTTCCAAGNGAAGAAATATGATGCTCATGCAAATAATGGCATTACTTTCATAGGAAACTAAGCCAGTGAAAAGAAAAAGAAAGCCAGATTTACAACAGATTTATTGACAAACTGACTTCAGGTCTCCGTTTGCTAATGAGTCTTTTCTCTAAGCAAGATTGTATTGATCCATGGGGCAAGGGAGGAAAAAATAAAGTATTTACCTATTAATGGAATAACAGTAAGCAAAATTTTTGCTAGGTAGCCAGGCATCTGCACGGGATGCTGGGAGTGCGTGGGGAGTAGCCTATTAACAGAACTGTCCTGCATATTTTGTGCAGGTTACTCCCTGTGTTTTGAGCTTCTCCTGAAAGGCCAAGATTTACTGCCTGGAAAAGAGGCGGGTGTTCATTCATCCAGCAAAAATTAGTCTCTGGTGCAGGTTTAAGGCAACCGACAGTGCAGGCCTTAACTCGATGAACCTGGAAAGGCTCACACCTCCCACACCACTGCCTTTCAAATGAGAAATTCCTCGGCACAAAAGGCTCAGCCCACGGGACTTCTCCAGACAAATAATCAGCCTGCAGTGCTTCACTGGGCATAAGGGTCTTGGCAAGGCGCCATTCACTATCATTAAAAGTGTTTATAAAAAAAAATGTTCATTTTTGGCCAGCTTTTTTTTCCAAGGCTAGACCTCCACCCCCACATCTTCAGTGGAATGTGTTAATAATTTGCTTTGTGGAGATGAAAGGCTCTTTGATAGGAGCAGCATAAACACATCTCACTGTGCTCAAAGGTCTTTGTTCCACAATAGAAGCATAGTTTCTGTACAGTGGCTTGAACGGAAAGAGCAGACACATTTCTGAATCACTTTTCACTTTTTTTCTGCCTTCCCCCCGCTCCCCCACATCCCAATTTATCTCTTCCTCTATTTCTTATAGTCTCTTGTAAATCCTTGTGTGGAATATAAACAGGCAAGTGGTTCCGGACAAGAAAACCTCACTGATACTAGCAGCAGATGGATTAAAATACCAGCCAGTCCCCGCAGTCTGTGGTGTTAGAAATGAAAAGTCACACCGAAACCCAAGTCTGTCCTAGAATATGTGACTGAGCATAACCTGGAGCAATGTGTAGAATTAAAGGAGAGAAGAAATTGGTAGTTACTGTCTTCTGAACCTCTCTTCAATAGCAGGTGCAAGGCCTATGGAATAAATACAAATAGGAGTTTATAATTTATCTGGAGGAAAAAAAAACATATTAGAAACATCTCAATATGCGGTGTGTACTAGCAAGCACTGCCTAACTGTTGTCCTCTTTCTATATATAGCACAACCTTGTCTTCACCCAGTTTGAGGCATTGCATACATGTCTCTACACCAACTCTGCTACTTTGAAAGCCTAGAAGTGCTGAGCCATACCATCCACTTTCAGTTCCATTTTAACCAGATCACAAAGGGATAAAGACATCAGTGAGCTGTGGCCTTTAACTACTTTCCTGGTTTAAATGTTAACACAAATCTCAGTCACCAACCTGTCTTTTGAGATACTAACACTTCAGGACATCTTTTAAGAGCAGATCTGTGTAGTCTTGTTTTCTCTCATTTTTTTGCCTTTTGTTAAAAATGATGCCTCTTTCTATTGTACACTGTCCCACCTTTACCTGTGTCTTTGTTTCCTCAAATGTTCACTGTTCTCACCTTATGCATCTATTTATGTTGACAGGTTTTATTTTTTTCTATTCATGACAACCCTATCTAAAGAATTATCAAGTAATTTTACATATATTTTTCTTAACACTTATTAAGGATCATGATTCAGTCATTAAGATAACATAGATAAGCTGAAGTGACTTGAAAACCTATACTACGTGTTAAAAAGTTATTTAGATATTAAAGGCATTTCAACACTACTCCATGCAGCATTAAACACTAAGTTGTAGTCTATGAATACATGTTTGGGAATGGACAGCTGGCCATCAGCTTCATCTGCAATCTGCAGCAAAGCATCTTCAGTCTAGACACACACAGGCACCTATTTCCTTCTGGGAGAGACAATGCTCCTGGTGCTCAGGGCTCTGCCAGTGCTTTTGACTTGATGGCCTGTTTTCAAAAGGATTTTAAATCCTTACTGAACTCAACTCAGAGTGGAAAGAGGGACTGAGGTTTGCTAGCAAACCTAAAAAGGGTTTAGGAAAATTATAAGCATCGTAATTTAAATGTAAATTTGTTCCAATGTAAGCTAATCACACAGTCTCTAAGCTCACCTGAGGTGACAGGAGTGAACAGTTTAAAATCAAGTCTCTGACAGCGGAGATTGTATTGAGGGGGTGGGGGGCGTGGGATTTAGCAGCTTTGAGCTACAGCAGCTCAGCAAGTGCTAATCTGGTCACTCTGTGCTGTTAATCTTGTTCTTGTCAATAATCATTGTTTTCAGACCTGGTGTTTCAGCAGACATCATCACAGCTTGTCATCTGTTATGCTTCCTCCTATGTAATATTCCCTTATAACATTAATGTCAATCCTAAATTTCAGCTGTGTCCCTTGTCCTGCCCTCGGCCATAAGGAAGGCTGAAATTGCAACAGGTCTTTGGACTGACAGCAGTGAAGGTAAGTAAGTCAGGACCTCTCCTGGTGGTTTCACACCTTTAAGTTAGGTGGTGTTGGATGAAATAGCTTGTCTTGAAATTACTGATGAATGTTTATGGATAAGTTGTATTTTTGTTCATCCTAATGTGTGAGGGCTCTGGATCCCAGATTCATTGCAAAATGGACCTTAATACCACAGCTTGACAAAATGTCACTGACTTTTTTAGCTTTTCTAAATATACCTTTCTACAACCCTCTGTGAAACAGTGACCATCTATTTTGATGTGGTTTCTGTGCAAAATCACGTGATGAATGGCAGTTTCACTTGAGCTTGTTTCAAATGTTTTAGGCCCATTCAGAGCAGAAACTTGTAGATTGCCTGGGATAATGTAGAGCAAAGCAAATATTTGTACAACCCCTGAAGACCTTGGAGAACCAAGTTTAAAACATACCTATTGTGTGCTGCCACCTCCACCCGGTATCTGCATATTTGTGGTACACATAAGTAGGTTGGGCCTGCTATGCATGTCTTCTAGTGACAACCTCTGGCAGACATGACAAGCAGAGAGTTTTGCGGGGGCAAGGAGAAGGATAGAATTTTAAACTGTAGTGGAAAATTCACCAAAGCTGCTCTGCATGCACCTTATTTAAACCATCTTTGACTCCAACTGTTTTCTAGGGGAAAGATGTTTTCCTGCAACAGGGGTATAATGCTGAGAGGAGGTTCCTGGAAGAAAAGATCTTTTGCTTTGTTGTAGTGTTGGAAAATGTTAAAAACAATGACCTACACTGTAAAACACCCGGGTTTCTCTAAGCTATTTTTTCATTCACTTGCAGGCTGATCTGCAAGCCCAGCTACATCTGCTGTTACCTGGGAGAAGGACAGGACACCGAGCTACTAAAAGGGACTGATATCCTGCAATGAGCAAGATTTGATTTACTCTGCATTTGATGTCTGGAATTAGCCTAGAAACATGCCATTTTCCCTGGCACTGTGATAGAGTTGTCTGCTCTTTGAGAAGAGAATAACCTACTCTGACCACATTCTCTGTACCATACCTACTCTCTGTCTAGAAAGAAGCTGTGAAACTGGAGCAGACAAACTAAAGAGCAAGACTGGCTTTGTAACAAGATGAACCCTGGCTAGTAATAGCAAAAAATATAGATATGGCAGCGCTGGCCATACAGGAGAAATTACAGAACTGAGCAGGATGACTTGGCTAAACAGCTAGTAGAGAGTGTGCCAAAAAATGTAATAGGCATGATGGGTTGGGCCCAGCCCTGTCACTATCCAAGCCCGTGAGTAAAGCTGGAGAAAGAAGGAACTGGAAATACATCAGGGATATCTGAAGTACAAAGCTAGGCATCTATTAGTTGCTTCCAGATGATGGGCAAAGCTGTGGTTGCACTTCTTTATCCTGTTCTTTCTCTTGTACAAAAACACGGGAAACATTGCCGATCTTCTGATCATTTTCCTGTTTCATTAATTTATTTATTTTTTTAATCTGTTTCCACATTCCCAAGGAGTTAGAGGACATATGAGCACAGGAGGGTTGGAGCACAGCTAGGAACATGCCTTTGGGATGAAGGATCTAGCCATAGTTTTCTTTACTTTAGAAGAAAAAAAACCATAAGAAATAATTATGGCAACCTGGGATAAAACATTCTCATTGTTTGTCCTTATCTAATTTGGATAATACTATGAATAGCTAGTAACAGGCTATTGCTGAAAGGTACAAATAAAATGTTTTCATCCATGTGAAAGGGTCCTGCTTCTGCGAGGACACGATCCTTTGCTCTTGTGGGAGGTGTTTACTCACAACAGGGTTTGCAAGAACTAAAGCATTAAGCACACAAAAATAATGACCTTTTCAGTGAGCATGAAGAAAGAAAATTGTGGTACTTTATCTTTCTGACACAGGTGAAAACAATACTTCTTTTTAAAATTACAAAATGAGAGAAATATGGCATTTCCAGGCAGGGAGGACAGCGGGAGCTCCCATCCTGACCAGCCCTGGGTGCTGCCACTGGAGCTCTGCTTGTGCTACAACACGCTTCCCCTGCTCCCACAACAATAACACTGCACTTCTAATTTTAGCATCAGCTATAATACAAAGTAATTCAAGGCATCCACAGTGTATTTTGTAAGGACAGTATTTCTCTTTTGCTTGGGTAGTTCCCAGGCTGCAGTGCCATTCTGTTCACCAATCTTAAACAAACACCACCCTTGAGATTTCCTAAATAGTTCAAAGTGGTGTCTAGGGAAACATTAGAAACACATATGGAAAGCCTGAACGTGCATCAGATGAAACCACTTTGAATGTCCATTTTTGTGCAAGTTCTGGGTTGGAAATTAGCATAAAGCAAGAGTTTTTAAGATAAACTTGTCAGGAATGATGCTGTAATGGCAAAGTTTTCTAAATATTTATTCCTGATAAGTTTTTCACAAGCACTCCTCCTTGGCTCATCACCTCATTCAATTTTTAATGTAAGAAATGTTTGAGGAAGAGGAATTAACGGTCATGAACTTTGCAGTCTCCTTGAATTCCTGACTGGAATTATTTTTATATATTGTTTCCCTGCTTGCTTACTTACTATAGGAAGCACATCCAGATGCAGAAGTCAACATATAACAGGCACTACTCCAAAAGCCAGGGACAGCAGAGTCCACAGTTATCATAGCTATTTCTAAGTTCATAACTATCTTCTAAGTATGAAAGAACTGCAGTAACTGACATGCTAGTTTTCAAAACACTGACTAAAGCCATCTCATTAATAATCACTGTTTGCAAGTGCTGGGAATCAGCACCTATGAACACCTGAAGCACATAGCCAAGGTGAAAATGTGGTCAGAGATCAAGAAAGTAAAAAATCTGCAGTACTTGGGGAATGGACAACAAAAAGCAGGTGGCTTATCTGTCCTGCCACTGCCTGTTAACTATCTCCTGTACTGATTCCAGATCTTGGTTGACTTTCAGCCACATCCTAGGCCTGCCTGCTTCCTTGACCATCCCCAACCTGCTATTACTAATGACTTTGTTGGCCAAAGACCTAAAGCCTGGCTCCTGAACATGCTACTGCTGCCTTGCCTTGTGGTTTGCCCTTTCCTTCCCCTGTTCCATTAGGCTCCTTTGCCAGGGCAGCAGTGGAGGCTGAGGGTTCCCTGCCCTGCCCACAGCATTAGGGGGTGTGCTGGGGGACTGGGGACAGCACTCCCAGCCAGCACTCCCAGGAGAGTGTGGGCAGCCTGGCGGCCAGGGTGTGACGGAGAGAGCTTCAGGTGGACCCAGGAGCAGAGACAGTAGCCAAGAGACAAAACCCCAAACTTCAACAGTGACAGGACGAAAGGGCCTTTGTCAGCATCTGGAGATGACAGAGCATATGCTGCCATCCAGAGAAACACCACTAGCCCAAAACCAGGCCTGGGACAGCAGTTGCACCCTATTTTCCCCTATTGTCCTTCTGACACATTTTGTCGTCTCCAATAAAAGGAACCAGAGGTTCTACCAAGGTGACCCTATTATAAGGGCTTTAACAAGGTCCACAGATGTTATGGTACATGAAGAAAATTTTACAAATTTTGAAATAACTCCAACACCAGAGGTAGCCTGCTAAACAAAAACCAAAAAGGGCCTGCCCATGCAGTTCACTGTTTGCTGGCTAGTTTTCCCAGTTGAAAAGCCATTCTAACAGATCTTTCAGAGGAAAAGCCATTCCCCCTGACTTGGATGTTGACCACAACCACTGAGCACAGGGCCTGGTGGCATCTCAGCTGAATTTGAGATCCTCTGGACCAAAAGCCTTCTGGATGTTGGTGAGCCCCCTGGCAGGCCCATACATGCAGCCTCATGCAAAGGATAGTGCTTGTCCCTCCAACAAGTGTGTATGTTTTGGATGACTGAAAACTCTCCTAATACAAATGATCTAACTTAGTAGTAGAAAAATTACTTGCAAGCAGCTTGCTATCTGACACAAGGAAGTTGTCTAGACTTCTCCAGTATAAATAACAATAAATGCTAAGATTTATACAGTCATCCAATGCATTAATACGTCACATAAATTAATATAAATCTAAATGTTATATATTAAACACAGGATACAAATCAGTCTCCAGTACATCTGGCTCCATTTCAAAGTATAACTGTTAGATTAGTGGCTGTATTGTTTCTCTCTCAGTTGGGTGATCAGACTAAAATTTTTTCCTTTTTATTAATAAGCCTGCAGTCATGGCTCCTGGTTTTGCTGAGTTGAACTGAGCAAAACATTTCCTATGTGCCAAGAGGATGAATGCCCTAGCGGCCAATGCTTTGCGTACATGTGGGCATGATAAGCATATGTGTACATGCATATATACATGCAGTTTGCTTAAGTTGTGTTGTAGAGGAAGAAGGAGGAACGAACAGTCAATCACACATACAGACCTTTGCATGGAGTGAAAGAGAGAAGGAGAGCTCAGCAACAGCTGTGCAGCAGATATGTAGTCAGGGAGTTGGCTGGAGAGCCAAGGTTCTGCTCTCTGCTCTGCCCTTCTGTAAATGTAAAGAAACAATCCACATAGCAGGCTCCAAGACCCAGGTTTGTTCTTCCTGAGTGCTTCAGGCATCAGAATAAAGGGCTACGGCTTCTTTGACCCAGTCAAACTTTAAAAACATCCTCCAAAAATTATCAGGAAAGCAATCCTCAGACTGGGTTTCAGGGATCTGTCCTCAGAGGTGGGTACTGTGACTTTTAGTGTCTTAGGGCAAAGGGGATTAAAATGCCATCCTTCACATGCCCAATACTGGGTCTAACCACTGTACAGCTGTATCAAAGGAATTCACTCTTTGGTAGCTCCTGCTGTCTTTTTTTTTTTTTTACATAAAAGCATTTTCTGCTACTTCATGTAGAGCCTAATCTTGTGGATAGGCCTTATGTGTGCTCCGAAGCTTCTTTCCAGTAACAGCAGATTAACTCCTTGTTTGTGTAACCCAATGATATGTTAGTGGAATACAGGGATTAAACTGTTCAGACTCTCTGAGTCTGAGATGTTTTGAGAGTGCTGCAGAAAGGGAAATTGTGGAACATAAGATTTTCTAATTTTAACTTAAGGCCTCCACAGTTTTAGGCAGGTACTGAGTCACAGCTCTTAAAACTCACAAATCTCAAGTGCATAATGTACAGTGGTACGTACATTTTTGAGAATATAGCCTTATCATCTGCCTGCCTCACATCCTTGTAAGTTAGAAGGTCCATGACATACAGGTGTGAACAGTATGACTTGATGAAGAGTCATCTTACATAAGTAGACAAAAAAAAAATCTTCATATTAAAGTATAGCAGAAGAGAAAACAGAAGTTTTGAAATAAAAAAAAATTATTCTTGTTTCTGCTTTCTCAGAAGAACTGAAAGTGTTGCAATAACTGCCATAAAGAAGACTGCTACCAATGCTATATTTGGCATCAGAAATTATTGAATGTCTCCTAAAAGTCTGCCATGAAGCACACAAAGCCAAACTCTCCAGAAAAGGCTAAAAGCTGGCTTCCTGGAGAAGGACCTGTGTCCTTACAAGAGAACTTGGTGTTTTGCAGTACTTGGTTGGGTTACAGATACAGCTCACATAACATGCTTCTGTATAAATCACATGTGAAAGATTGCTTTTGAACAGGAAGTTTTTCCACTATAGGAAGCATCTGGAATTAAGTCTGTGTTGCAGTCTAAATAGTTATGACAGAACAACTGAATATAAAGCTTTTTGCAAGTAGACTAGAAGATGCCCTGAGATCCACCATCACCCAAGTGGGAAAAGACACAGGACCTCTCAAAAGATCTCATTCGCCTGGCAGTTGTGTCTTTCAAGTTGATACAGACTACACAGCAGACTGACTTCTTTTTTTTTTTTTTTTTCCCAGAAGATAATACAAGAAATTAAGCAGATAATGTCAGGGGAAGTTAAAATGAGCCATCAGGAGCTCTGTGCTGGTTTGTGTACTGTCCATCAGTGCCCCTGTGTGGACACATGGCCAGATGCACAGACCTGCCCCACAGCTGTTGCATGACTAGAGAGAATTGGGTAGTGAGAGGATGGTAGTGGTTGTACACAGTGTACTCCCTTTCCTTGCCTACCCTTCCCTTGCCCAGATCACTCAAAGTTCTTTAGCATTGGAAAAGAAAGTAAAAGGGATGACCTATTCAGTTAGTAGCACGTTATTGAATGCATGACTATGAACGTGATGCAGCTAACAGCACAAAAGCCTAAACAGAACTGCATAGTAAGGAAGACTTATGTATCATTTCTTCAGTATAACTTTATGCTTTGCTTCCCACATAATAAAACTAAAAAAGCGGAAGACTTCAACAGAATCTTTTCAAGCTGTGGTGCTTCTGTGGAATGTATTAGCTAAAATATGCTTGCAGAGAAGGGTAGCCAAAGGATGCAAATATCTCTCCACACATTGTGAATGCTCTGAGTAATCACTTGTCAAATGTCTGCATTAAAAGGAATACGTTAAAAATCAATGGAGGAGCCAGAACATGTTAGACCCATTTACCGTAGCCTAATCAACCAAGTAAGTTCAGATCATCAAACTAATTATGAGTGGACAAAATAATTAAGGATTCCCTTCTCACGTGATATTGTTGGAATTCTCTGTTACAGAACAACTGCATGGTCATTAGTAAACACAATGCATGTGTCCAGACATTTGCTGAATTTGGTAAACAACCCTTGTTCTTAAGAAACTTTGGTGGCCTTTGTGGGCAACAGTCAGTGACAAATAAACAAGAACAAGTAGCATATGTTCAGGGAAGTTTTCTTGGGAATATCACTTGAGGAAGAGGGGGATTAAAGAGAAAATGATAATTGGCACAGAAGAGTGCCTCTATAAAGCCATAGGGTTCATTGCCAGAGAAATGATCTCCCTACCCTGTTTGCATAGAGCAAAAGTAACCCCTGATGACTGATTACATTAACTGGATGTCTGCATTCCACAGACTTTCCTGAGGATTTATACCATACCAGGACATTTCTCATATTTATGATTAATCTAGAAAAAAGTCAGAAAACAACTTCTGACAAATGTCCAACAAATTCTACAGTGGTACCAGTTACGTCTTCCTGAATAAATTTATTCTCATTTATCATAAATCAATATACACATTAGACACACATATGTTTCTGTGTTCACAATCAACTTGAACTTACTCCAGATCGAAATTAAGGGTGTTAAATTCTTCATTATAAGTACTGTATTTGATTTTTATACTTAAAGCACGGTTCTGTTTTCAGCTCAAGTCTTTTCTGATGTAAAGATCTAGTTGATGGGTGGCATTCTTTTTGTTTGTCTATGTGTTACAGCACAACATCAAATTTTAGATACATCCTATATGGAACTAAAAGCAGGTGCAGGTGCAAGACTTAAGCCATGCCCTAGTCTCAACCCGTTAATCATAGAATCATAGAA